>CP137682.1:26766407-27146620 GCA_037976565.1 Mesocentrotus franciscanus
TTATTCCATAAACCTGTTCTTAAAGGTACTATGTCCATTTGCAGGCCAAAAAAATGAAAAGGTTAAATTCCAACGGCATTTGAAAGACAATACTAATTTAGAACTGCCCTATACAAAAGGGGGCTTGAAAATGTCTATAAACCGGTCTATAGTCTAGACACCACCGGGGATCACATAGGCCGACACCAGTCCTGTACTTTTACAGACTCTAGTCTACGTTGTCTCGGGGTCAGTACACATTCACAACCTATCAATATTCCAACATTCTTCTTCGCTTTAAGTCTAGGCCATCGGCAGGTGTATTCTCGTACTGATAATTTTTATGCTGTATTAAAGCTCTATTAGGGAATTTTCGCACGGCGACGCAAGAGTATCAGCCGAATTAGCGTTCGAGCTAGTACGGGGTGGCGTGATCAGCCAAGCAGAGCGCTTGTTAACTGTGACGGCGAGGCTCGCATACAAATGGGCTGACGCAGTGGCGGATCCAGGGAGGGGCGGGGGCCCGGGCCCTAGCAAAAACAGGTAAAAGGGGAGGGGGGTAGTGAGCACATTTTTTTTTTTTTTTTTGCACCCGAAAATTGAAAATTTGAAAATCGCGCCAGCCGAAAATTCGCTCAGTGGGGGTTAGCACTCATTTTTTTTGGGGGGCCGGGGGCACGTGCCCCCTGCCCTCCTGATCCGCTAATGCAATCACATGCAAATTTATTGGAGATCATCTATTGGAGATTTTAAAGATGTAATTGATATCAAGACGTGAACAATTTTCAAACAATCGCAACTCTTTATAAGACGGGGCCAATACCAAACGTCTGAGAATATTATACGCAATTTCATGTGTTCCCTTCTTGCAGCCATTGATATCCATGTATGATATGTGCAAATTTTGTCTAAGTGGGATGGCAGGCGGCTTGTGTGCTATTAATCATTGGCTAGTGTGCTATTAATCATTGGCTAGTGTAAATGTCGAGCATTTCGACCCTTCAATTTTAACACGTCTAGTGACCTCCATTGCGCGTCGTATTTTTAGGTCCATTGTATGCTATTTGTCTTTAAATTATTGTAATATAAGGTTTAAAAAAAGGGGGGGGGGAACTGCCTCGCTGCCCGCATATGTGACTTTTGGCCTGAATATTGGGGTGCACAATGACCCCTCCCAAATATGTATTAATATGAATAATTTAACACGCACATATCTCTACTTTATTAAGCCATTCATGGTATTGTTTCATTGACAGTAATCTATATACTATGATGTCATTGAACACAGAATATTATTAATGGATAGTAGTAAATTGCGTCATGAAATATGAATGACTGATGGACTAGGTAAAATTAGGTCATAGTGTGTTTTTAAAAAAGCCGTCCCATCACATTTTCCAAGTATGGTCTATTTCAAGTGCTGTCATGAGAGATATAGGAGGAGAAGAAACAAAAGAAAAAATATTGAGAAAGCCTATGGCTCGCCCGAATTAACGAGCTAATTTGAATTTAGCCTTCAACGACTTCATCTAATTTAAGAACACTATTCATTGAGGGGGCGCGTGTAATGCGAGGAATGAAATGTATAGCTATTAATCAAACTGCATACCGCGAAGTTAAACGGGACAATGACGTCTACTCATTGTGTTCTATGAACTCCTCTTGAAAGATGCCTGGAATGATTGCTACGATTCCCAGGGTCTACTTCTATATCATTTTGTGGAATTATTTTTGTTCGTATACCGAGAATTAAATGATACTCTAAGATTCAAGTGTAAGCTACAATGAAGAATTATTCTACATGTAATTTTCTTTATAGCTTTGAAATCTGAAAGAGAAACAGTTGAAAAAGCTGGGACAAAGTGTGTTACCCATTTAGGTTGATATTGAGCTATGTTAAAAATGTAAATCATTGACCTAGGCAAAACCCACTAATATGATTATATTCGTGTATTCATATATGTACAACACGAGAGCGGTTTTGTTTGAAACTTTAAGTCTACCAAAATAAAACATATACTTGTATAAAGTTACTGAGAGAGGGAGATAGGCAGACAAACAAAGGAAGAAATAAAAGTAGATAGGTTGTATGTATGGGTGTATGTATTATTTTATTTTCGTTGTAGGATTTCAGTTCTAAACCTGGGCCCCGTTGCACAAAACTTACCATTGATTGTAACTTTGCCATCAATGGTAACTACCATGGAAACCTTGATTTGGATTGGCTGTTGAGCCCTGTTACCATGGTAGTTGCCGTTGATGGCAAAGATACCATCAATGGTAAGTTTTATGCAACCAGATACTAACAGATGGGGCAGGGGCACACCCGACCCGTGTCACCCCCAACTTTACAAACTCCTTGATCCTCCCCTGCTTCAGATATAGGTGTATTATGACCAGAGGGTCCTGAACTTTGCTTTTTAGAAACACGTGCTACCAATACATGTGACTACATTTCCATTGGGACTGTCGATCTAGACTTTGAAAAATGCCTTGGCCTCTTAAAGATAAAATTAGGATCTGGTAAGATTGGGCAATACATTTTCTGAGCTTTCTAGTAGGCCTACTTCATATTCTCATTGGTGGAATATCTTAGAAGGAACGGTACATGAAAACGAGTTATCTTGACATACCGGGTCGTGGTAGTATAGTGGTTCTTTCACATGACTCTCAATCCAAGGGTTAAGGGTTCCAATCCCAGCCCGTCACTAAGTAAACGTCCTTTGGCAAGATATTAATCCACATTTGCCATTCTCCTTCTAGGTGTTAATGGCTGACCTAATTGCTGAGGTAGTGATAATCGCAGGGGCCTCAGGAAAAAAACACTGATGCCGATGAGCCTTCCCTGGGGAAACAAATTCTTTATTTTTTTTTTTATTCAATTCAATTTGATATATTCATTTGTCCAATGTACGTTTAACATGGATATTTGTTTCGCTCACATGTAAAATAAAGGCTCGTACGAAGTTGACAAAGAACAGAAATAGATACAAAACATGGATACATTTTGGCGATGTCAAAATAATAGTCGTACATAATATAGATTCTCGTTTGTTTATGTCTTCATGCATATTTATGAATAAAAATTATTTACCACTATACACAAAGAAAATTAAGCTTTAAAACTGAATTGAAGTATATCGGAATAAATCTGATAAATTGAAAAATAAAAAAATTGAATTATATGGGCAAATGGAAACCGTGTTCCACACCGTAATGATTATTTCCACTAAATATACTAATTTTACCCATTTCCTAACGAAACTTAATATTAAAGAAGAAGAAAAAAACGCTGGATAACAAAAGGTGTTATATTTGGTTACATGCCCTTATTGAATAGGGAACGAATTTATAAATCGCTGTGCCCTACATTTCAGTGACCTTATAATCCTCTCCCTGATTCGAGAAACATATAAAAATAAAATATAGATGATTGCCTTTTTTATAATTTCTTTGGCTTTTTGGACGATTCTCTTTTTAAAATCCCCCCCCCCCAAGTCCCGGTTTACGCCAATGATTCTTTCTGCATGTTTGGCTATTTTGTCCAGTTTTGCAAGATTCCCTTTTTATTATTCGATATAATGTCTACAAATGCCTTACACCTTGGGTATACTGCACAGTGCATATAACTTAATGTCTGAAAGATTGAGTTGATTTGATATCATTTTCAAACTTCCCAATCCACAGTCATCCATATGTACTACATAATCAACTTTTAAGGTAACTCCTTGACAGGTACTTTCACCTTGTTCAAAATTCAATCGCATGAATATAAATAAACTATGTCTTTAAGACACATCTGCACATGACACACATGACATTTGATATGTATACTCTCTTAATCGCTCTTGACTGGTATGAAATATGTAATGTGAAATATTTTCACTGTCGACCTTTTGAGCAATGCATTATGGTGAGAAAATTTGGCAAGATTCCAGACTATGTGGAGGAACACCTGTGCAGATATTTGTACGCAGCGGTGGTCAACAGTTTGCATATATACATGTATATACCTTGGGTTTTTATAAGATTTTTTTTTTATTTTAAAGTGTCTTTTCACGTATTAAATGAACTTGTAACATTTATTTTAAAAATCTGTTTTCTAAGTTGTCCAAAAAACAATACCATTTATATTTCATATATGCAGAGAGAGATGGGTCAAAGTTTCCATTCACCACATTTCATAAGTACCAATATGAAGAGCAAAAGTTGGCACACCCCAAACAAAAATGAAAAAAAAAAGACAGGTTGGCTGATGAATCATTCAAAGACTATATATCACTTTCATAATTCTGTTTATGTACTTGACTGTCTGTTTGTTCATTTTAAAGTGCTTATAGGGGTTCTACTGTCATGATCAGATAGTGCATGATCAGATATTAAAAATACAAAGAGGGGGCATGTTTACAGTCAATAGTTGACTGAGGCAAGGTCACTATACACTTCATCCACCTGGCTACTCAACTGTTTTCTATTGCGTAAAGATCATACATTCCTATTGTTCTGAGGTAACCTCTGATGAGAGCCGTTACATTTTAACTGAAGAAAATGAGTGATAGAAAAC
This sequence comes from Mesocentrotus franciscanus, assembly GCA_037976565.1. Classification (NCBI taxonomy): domain Eukaryota; kingdom Metazoa; phylum Echinodermata; class Echinoidea; order Camarodonta; family Strongylocentrotidae; genus Mesocentrotus; species Mesocentrotus franciscanus. The sequence goes on from CP137682.1 coordinate 26,770,951, forward strand.
AGGTTCATTCGATAAAGATAATGGCTAAAATTCATCAACTCAATTCTTCTTCAAAAATACAAAACCATAAAAACAATGATATGACCTAACTGTGAAACAATGTCACTGAATCGAATTAAATTTATTGATACAGCTGGTATTGTGACATAAATGGTCCTTCATTGGTACATAAACAAAGAATAACATTATTATTTAACATTATAATGTTTACAACAAAGTAACAGTTTATCATTAAGTGTGCAAGTGTATATACAATACATAAACAAAAATCATTGAAAGAAGAGCAAACAAGGTTTAAAAGAAATTATGTACCAAAGCGTGTATTGAAAAAAAAAAATCCCCACAAAAATATAATAAATAGATAAATAAAGAAATAAATAATAATTATATAATTAGATCAATTTATAAAGTGCAGCTACTAAGTATATAAATATACTCTACTGCGCTGTGCTGAAAACAAAACTCCTTACAGTGTTACTTTATAGACATACAATAAAATAAAAATAAACTAATATAAAGAAAACTATTCAAAATGATAATAATAACATAATATTATCAACAACAATAACGATAATAATAATGATAATGATAACATTGATACTAATGATAATAGTAAAAATAACAACAATGATAATAATAATGATAATAATAATAATAATATTTATTATTATTATTATAATGATGACGATAATAATATTGAAAAAATATAACTCTTTCTGTCATCATTCAGTTGCGTCTGAGAAGAGTCAGACGATGTATGTATCAATGTTCAAACTGCGTATAGTATTTGTGGGGAAGAATAAAAAACAACCTTACGCGACGAGTACGTGGTAAACGTAAACGAATGCCCCACTGCAAATGAAGCGTCATTTGCCTGACGGATGACTGCGTCAACGACTGGTGCGGTCATTGACGCACCATGTATGGATGATATCGTACAAAAATATCACAAATGAACAGTGAACATATTGCGTTGAATTAATGAGAACAGCCTTCCCGGGATTGATTGGCGCAGTTAATAGCGCAAGCGAATTGACGCTTAGTGTGCAACGGGCATTCAATGCAATACAGGTATTTAAAGAGTGAGTTACGTCATTTAAGATTGCAAGAAAATCCTTGGGCATACGCTCCTCGTGTCTGACTTGTTCGGACTAATAACAAAACAAAATCAAAACAAAACAAAACAGATAAAAAACCTAGCAAAAATGTGATAACATGTGACGAAAACTACAGATTGCAATCCCAAATGAAAAGAGTTTGTGTTTTTGTGCAAACTTGTTGCTGATCTGAGGGTTGATCCTGATGTCACAACAAATTTCAAGGGCATTTTTATTACTAACGCACGGGTCGCTGATGGGTATTTACGTCTCCATTTTAAAATCATAAACGCGAAATATGACTCTAAACGACGTTTAGTTTGTTTGTTTAGTTTTGTTATTTTTATTGTATTTATGTGTAATTTAAAAACAAATCTTGTTTCATCTTGTCTTGGTATGTTTTTTTTTTCTCTCTCTTATCTCTTTTCAAAGCCTTCGTCCTATAGCATTTAGTTTTTTTTCGTCAAATAAGACTATGTGAAGGTCATCATTATATCTTCCGCTTCGTTTTGAAATTTAAAAAAAATCCCCGTATAGTGGTCAGTAAATCGGTCTGACCGCCCCCCTTCCCTCCCCTCCAAACAAAATATATCTTTGTAATGTTTGTGACGCCACTGAATATTATACTCTTATGCAATAACGACGGACCGTCTAAATAGTCTATTCTCCGGGGCTCTACGATAAAACAAACATCTCCCAGGGTAGCCTTACAGCCTCTGAATTTCCCAGGTCAGCCCTGCATAGTAGAGATTCCAGGGTTGGGCGGTGCAGTGCGGGATATACATGAATATCAGACTCTCTGACAAAATTCTCCATGATAAAACTGTTAGCAGTATCTTGTTGCAATTGAACCTTGCGTTCCTTTGTCTGGAAGTCATTTTTCAGTCCATTAATACAGGTCTTAGTCCTAGTTTAAATGTAAATACAGCTGTGTTTTTGTGTTTACATACTGTATGTTAAACCGGATCGCGTATATACGTGCGTTATACAAAATGGTAATGTCTTGATAATGAACTGTTTGATTTAGATTATTTTATTTATCATTCCTGAATCCTTAGGGAAGCCCAATCAGCTTCAGTGCTGTTCTTCCTGAGGGCCATGCAAATATTACAACCTTCTTATTAGAGCCGGGTTGGGATTCGAACCCTCAATCCTTGGACTGAGAGTCGAGTGAATGAATAACTATACCACGACACCTCCACTGGAAATTATTACCTGCCAATAAAATTAATATGAAATAGCTATTATGGAAATGGCCATTGAAGGGGAGGGCTGTCTGCCTCCAAGTCTCCCTTTTGTCAAGTTTGGCATCATATCAGAATGCAAAGAGACCCTGAGAGAGTGGCGCCCTACATTGCAGGCCAAGACTTAGGTCATGCAACCTTCGTCTGGGTTTATTTTTATTTTGTTGTTCTGTTTTTTTTAATCTCTCGCCCCCACCCTTCTCTCTCTCTCTCTCTCTATGTCCATGTCATGTGCCTTTATCTATATGCATGAGTGTTTGTTCTTTAGATTGAGAGCAGAAGTATTTAAGCAAGCTTCATGCATGCAATGATTTAATGTTATGTCTGTGTCCATACTTTCCTTATCCACGAGCCACAAGCATCTCTCCCCCCCCCTTAAACGATGAGATTAATTTGTAATGTTTGGTAACAATATAGCCATACTAAAAGCTGTACTTATACATGATAATGGCAAATTAGATGTTCGCAACAGAAAGTCCTTCACGACGCTGGCTAACCAGGCTTTATCCGTATTCTTAGCGGTAATGGTTGGTTATCCATTCCTCAGGAAAGCCTAAATAAAATAAAATGTTCAGATGAAAATATTTGAGGGTGGGGCGCATAGCTGCCTCCCCTCCCCTCCGTCAAAAATAATAATATAAAATACACTTAGTGTTTGTTCCAGTCCAGCATTAAGCCACCATGAGCACATATTTTAAACAGAATTTGGGTGTGAAACCTCTTCCATCATTTGATTCTGAATGAATTTCGAACTGATAGTGGACCCCCAAGATGACACAAATGGTCATTTTTCGCCAAATAAGTGACCAATGACGTCGACAATAATGTCACTAATATTTTGTTAATCAGTGCAAAACCTTAGCTAATTTCAGTCTATTATATCGTGCATATCATAAATTATGACTGGGTTAAATCCAATCGAAATCTTCGCTGCTCACTTTCTTTGTAAGTTTGGTGTAATTCACTGAATGGGATGGATTGATCTGGAATCAGTGCCTATTTGTACATAGAATTCTGGTTTCAAACCCGTACATCCATTAGTTCTGAGTGAAATTTTCGAACTGAAATTGGACCCCAAACTTTGGCCATATTTGACCAAAAGTTACAAAAAATACGTTAACCTCAAAGAGTGCGGTCAATATGAGTGATATTTTTTTATCAGCATAAAGCTTAGGATCAGTGTATTAAATCTTCCTCATAATAAATCATACTCGATTGAAAGCCAATCAAATTCGACCTTGCTCACTGAAATGTCTAGGTTGTTATGTTACAGAAATCGCCTAATAATTGTCAATTTGGATTAATCTGGACAAAATAGCAAAAGCGGTCTGCACTAGTAATTCAATGAGATTGATTGCTATGATATCAGCGCACATTTTTACATTGAATTTGGATGTCAATACGCACCTATTAATTGTTTCTGACAGAAAGTTTGGCCTGATTTGAACAAAACTCATTACAAATGGTCACTTTGGGCCAAAAGTGACCCAAATGACGACATCGTTGTCGATGGGGGGAGTCCTCTTTTTCTAGCATCGGGGCACATTTTTACATAGAATAGACCCATAAAATCTCCTTTGCTGATAGTAACGATTGGTAAAACTACCCCTGACCAAGAGTGACATGGACAGTTATGGGCTGAAAAGTGGCCAAAATGACCAAAATGTCATGAGTAAGGTCGATAAAGATTTTATTCCGGATAAGCCATTCAAACCTTTCCCACCAAAAAATCTCATCCGAAAGCCCCTAATCTTCTAGGGTACGTGCGTAGTATGCTTAGTAAATACACGTAGGACATTTTGTTGCACGTATGTGCCGTTCATTTACACGTTAAAGGAGAACTAACCCCAAATAATAACTTTAGTTGTTCTGAGAGATTTATTGCATTCTTACCCAACAATCTACAAGATTCCCCACCAAAGTGTATGCGAAATTAGGCATAAAGCAAGAATAAAGTACAGTTTCTCAGCAAGACATGGGCATCGCCATTTTCTTGATTGCATGACGTACTATGCAGAGTCGTTTATCAACTAAATTTATTCAAATTTATGGATGCTTCCTTCCCAGGTGTGTGTGGTGTCAAAGCATTTCATTCACCTGCTATTATCATTCCAATTGCCAGAACGCAAATTGCATAAATAAGTTGGTGGGGTGAAGGTTTCGCGTAAATTTTTCAACCGCTATATTTTAGTATTTTTAAATAAATGAGTTACAATTGTTACCCTATTATATATTTTTCACCAAATGTACTTTTTTTTTTACCTTTCTCGGCTATGATTTTCCCTCCTTGAAAAGTTAAGGTTTGTTATTGAATTAAAAAGTCTTTCCAATTAAAGCTTGGTGCATTATATATGTACACCTCCGCCTGGTACGTCACATTTTCAAGATAATGGCTGCGCCCATGTCATGCTAAAAGGCATTACATCATGCCAAGAAATCGTCATTTATATATCTCTTGTACACGTTCGTAAGATTTATTGTACATCAAAAGGCAGGAATTCATCTCGTTTTTCAGAATACCTACACTTCTTCTTTGGGGTTAGTTCTCCTTTAAATAAAAAAATTGCCTTTTTTGTTTGTCTGTTCGTTTGTTTTTTGCGGCTGTTTACAACGCAATACCGAAAATTACGGAGATCCTTTTCGGACACTGAAGCTCTTCGTGGTGTAACACGTGGTAGATATACGATATACTAAATTGGTCAGTACAAGATGAGGTATATAGACATTTATTGATAAGTTTATAACAATGTTTGCAATAATGCGAAAAACAGAGATAACACCGAAAGACTTTGATTCAGGGATAAATACAAGACAATTGTGATTAATTTGAATTGAATGGTGCTGTTAATCGTTTCTCCGCAAGGTTTATTCACGAGATCACAATCCTTAAATACTATTCATCAAGAATGACCGAGAGATTCGATTTTGCGCAATCTAGATCATGATTAGTTAATGCATAATAATTATCCTTGAATAATATGATGGAAAATCCTGTATGCACAAAAGCCTTATAGTATTCATTTGTGTTCTCAACAAGATTATGTATTAAATGCAAGCTGGTTTTGATAAAACAATAGAATCATTGTCTTTTATCTGCGGTAAGTTTAATGAGTAATTAAGGGGACTGGTGTGTTCTTCTGTTTGGTTTCGGCAGGTTTGGTTAATAATGCTTTTTATCTATTGCTTTATAGGCTATTGATTATGTGGGCAAACAAACTTAGATAAGACACTCGAAACGTCCCTGACAATCGCATCTATAGAAGCATGTAATACTGTATGTACGTGTGTATGATCGACGTCATTGATCTTATAAAAATTATGACAAATTTAAATTTCTTATTTAATGATTAAGAAATTAAATCTAATATAATTCTCTTTTTTTCACCTGTTTGTTGATATTAGATTTACTCATTTTGAGGATGGGGTCATTCTTTTTTAGATTATGTATTATCATAGTTCCTATACGGTTAGATTTACCTTTCAACATGAAGTTACTTTTCACTCCGAAGATATAGATTTTTGCACTAGGTATTGACAGTATTGTCCGGGTGTATCGCATAAACCATTGAAACATAGCTTCTATCATGTTCGTCTTTAAGCATTTTGGAAATTGCAACCCTATTTTTATTATTTAGTGCCGAGGTACTTCTATTAAATCTCAAAGGGTATTGACCTCATCACGGTTGATAAAGTGAAATGTAAATGAATGCTTTGCCGAAAAGCGTTAGTGTCGTCACAAAGCTCGATTCCCTGAAATTCAAATCTTTTGTCAAGTGCACAAACCAGAAGGGCCATGCATAGAAAGGTATTGTCAATGCTTCCAAATTCCAAATGTATTTAAAATAGTTACCCCAAACTTTAACTTTTAAGATGTGTTAACTCAAATCGTTTTTAAGACATAGTTATCCGTGTTCTAATAGCTGATACAAACTGGATTACAATGACATTGAGAAATTTCGGTTCTAGGACAATTCCCCCCTGGACAATCACCCCCGCCAATCACCAGAGGGGCAATTACCCCGCGGAAAAAAATCCCCTAGGACAATTACCCGCTAAGACAATTGCCAAAAGACAAGATATCATGTGCGAGTCCAGCCCCCCAAACAACAACACACACACCCACGCGCACGCACCCACACGCACACCCCCACACACACGGGGTGATTGTCCTAGGGGGTAACTTTCCGGGTGGTAATTGTCCTTTGGGGTGATTTTCTGGGGGGTAATTTTCCGGGGAGTGATTGTCCAGGGGTAATTTTCCTGATACGAGAAATGTCAGGTGAGTCAGACGCGTAATTTTGTAGCATGAGAAGGGTGGTCTAAAATGTGCAAATCCACGTGTCTCACCATGGACCTATTACGGATGGACATTCGTCGTTTTCTTAACGAATTCATTGTGATTGTCTCCGTGAATGTCGTTTCAATAACATTCCGTACATGTTTCTTCACTTTGATCTCATGAGGTCCACCGCCAAAAAGCCGGGACAGAATCAAGATAGTGATTTTACACATGTTAATCATCATGCGCAGAAGATAATAACTCGCTTAAATCATGGAAAATCGATGTGCAGTTCTGGTTTATAATCGGAAATTGTTGTTCCGTGTACTGTATTTTATTTTGAAAAACACGTTTATATTTCCAGATAGAGGTTATATTTGGATTGGTTGTGATTTAAAATCCCGTTTCCCCAATTTCCTCATAATATTCCAAAGTTACAATGCACAGGGCTTATAAAGATCATGGCCTTCTAATTGTTTTATGAGGTCATGGGTGTGTGCGAAAGTGTGCGAATCAGTAATAATACATTTCATATCACCAAAATCGTCTGCTTTTCCACTTTGCTGCTCCCCATTGGGGATGCTTTTTTAAAGACACACTCTTACAGAGCACACCATCCAAACAAAACCCCAAAAGGGAAACTGCTCCCTTGTCAATGACCGATAATGCTTGAGCAGTCGTTATTGTTAGAACAGCTGAATGTTCTCATTAAGATGCACATAATCAGAAGGCGGTGGAACTCATTGGATCAAAGAAAGAATCACGTCGAATGTCCATCCGTAATAGGTCCATGGTCTCACGCCCCGATATTGAGCTAACCCAGTTTCTTTGTTATACTAATTGTCTGTTTACTTATTTGTTCTTTGGTTAAAGTGGTTAGTTAATTTCAATTAGCCTATGTATTCAGTGGTAATGAGATAAAGATGAGAGATTAAAAGCCCCAGGGTCGTCTATTTTAAAGGGCAATCCAACCCTTGTAATAACTTCCTTGGTATGGAAGCAGAATAATAAGAGAAAGAGAAATGCGAAAGTTTTGAATAAACCAGGCGAATGAGGGAATTCTGAGTGTTTGACATATTAGATCACTAAATCCATGCGAGTCTCATATTGGCAATTTGGTCAGTGGATTGTGACGTAGTCATGACAACTCTCCCGTTTGTCGTGTACAAAATATCATTAATTTTTCTTTTTCTCCGTAGTGCCTTCTCCCTTGGAGCAATACTCTTTTATGATATATATTTTTTTTTCCAAAAGAAATCTCATGATAATGTTACATTGATAATCATCCATTGGACCAAATCTAATCGGGCATCGATAAAGAAGGGGTCTAATTAGCATTCAACGGATTAATGAGGGATGATAATTCAATGATTTTAATTATAAGCTCACCAAATCAGTAACTCTTTCGCGCTTTACTCCCAAATTTGGTAGAATTAGTCAACTTCGCATTATTCACCCAATAAAATGTTACTAGAACCTTCGCCCGATATAACTGTATAACATTGACATTATATTCTTTAATAGATCTCGTACATTGAACAAATATGATTTTTTTTTTTTAATGATAACTCATGGTATTTAATATTTAGTATTTTGCTGATTGGTGTAGTAGCGACGTTCAACTTTTCAAACCTTTTTCGGATTTTCTCAAAATTTCACAAATTATTCGTGATTGCGAGATAGATTGCCCCTCCCTTTAAAAGGAACTTTGGTTGGCATGTGATTCCAGATAATTACAGCCCCTTTCAACATCAAGTGCGACGATTATTCCTACTTAATACTTGCTTATCATATTTGCAGTTGAGACAATGAACTGATTATAATACAGCTCCTGTCAAAGAATCGATGAAACAATCACTTCAGTACAAAAATCACGTAATCATGTAATCCGGTCAGACCTAACCAAACTGGTTCTTAATTGAGAAGTCCGAGCTAAAAAGGCGTGGAATTCTATTTTAATAAGCCTGATGTGATGTACCTATATTTCTTTAGTGTCCTTCCATCAGTTGTGTAGGTGATTTTGACAGCTTTTCTACCACTTTAAGATATATTTTGAACTAAATTTCTGTTTCGGAAGACCGAAGATTTTGTACGGATTCCCTCAGCGTTTTCATTTTAACTTTATTATTTGTTAGGGTATGGTGTACTGCAATGTTAAATGGAATATGAAATCAACTTTAATTAAAGTAATGCAACCTGTATATATTCAAGTGTAAACGTGTTTGATTTCTGGAAAGTCCAGTCCAGTATTGTGTTCCATTCTACATAGTCTAAGGAAAAGAAAAGTTATTTTTATTAATACACCCTTTAGGTGAGATGTCTTGATATAGTGGTCCATTCACACATGTGTTGGGGGTTCGAATCCCAACCCGGCCCTAACATCCTTTGACAAGGCATCAATCCACATTTACCACGATATCAATAGTACTAGTAGTTAGAGTAGTAGTAGTAGTAGTAGTAGTAGTACTAGTAGTAGTAGTAGTAGTAGTAGTAGTACTAGTAGTTAGAGTAGTAGTAGTAGTAGTAGTAGTACTAGTAGTTAGAGTAGTAGTAGTAGTAGTAGTAGTACTAGTATTAGTAGTAGTAGTAGTAGTAGTACTAGTAGTAGTAGTAGTAGTAGTAGTAGTGGTGGTGGTGATGATGGTGATGGTAGTGGTATAATTATTATTATCATTATCATTATTGCTACTTCTACTGCTATTTATTTATATTACTAAAATAGGTCTAACAATTTTGCGTTTAGCTTTTTAACATTCATAACTTTATCTCTTGTACGGGTCGAGCCGATGAGGGGAAACCCTTGAAAAAATGGATTAATTTACTGCCAGGTGGCTTTCAAAACATGGTGCTGTACCGTGGGGGTCATTGCTTTATCATTATAATAAATATGCATTACCGCCATCACTTGTATATTATCGGACAGTTCTTATTCCAACGTCGCCACAAAGCGAGCATGAATGATGCTGGAAAAAAGTGAAATTGCTTTTCTTGAGGAGAACATGACAATTGTATATTACTCATTGGTTTTTTTTAATGATAATACGCGAATGTTGGACATTTAAAGAGAAGGTTGAGTTCTGGTCTTGCGATTGCATTGTGAAAGAAAAGGTGTGGAAATGATCAGAGAGGTTGATCATCTAGCATATAAGTATTTGTGTGTACTGCAAGGTTCTGGAATCACCAAAATGATAAGAAATTTGGCCCAGTCTTGGTAAAGTTACAAGCACTGTACACAGAAAGATGTATATGGGACTACACGAACATGTTGCATAAAAATCCGTCCCGATTTTTATGCTGTTACATGCCATATTTAGAATATGAAGGCATTTGAAGAGCCATGCTTTTCAGGGACATTTTTATCTGATGTTCTTCCACACTTGCATAATAACAATGATAACGCTCACAAATTATTTTTCACCTCTTCCCAGAACTCAACCTTCTCTTTAAAATTATCAGAAACGCATGATATAGTAATGAAATGTTAGAATAGTGAAAGGGGAGCATTGGAGAGAGCTATGAAGATTATGGAGATAGAGAGAGGAGAAGAATGGGTGTAGGGGTCATGGATACTGGGAAAGGATTTTTGCTAACATTTACATCTATGTATTATAATTTTTGTAATATATGATATCTTTCCTAAAATTAATTTAAATGATTTTCATAGTTTTCATGATATATATATATATATATATGTATATATATATATATATATATATATCAATGAGTTTAACACAGTACAATGCAATACATGAGCGTGAAACGGTTTCCGACAGTCTATCTCAACAAATTCGAGTGTAGGCCTAATATTTATTAAAGACCAGTTCTGGTCATGCGATTGCATTGTGAAAGAAACCTTGTGGAATCGATCAGAAAAGGTTGATCTTCTAGCATATAAGTATTGGTGTGTACCGCAAGGTTTTGGAATCATCAAAATTATACGAAATTTGGCCCAGTCTTGGTAAAGTTACAAGCACTGTACACAGATAGATGTATATGGGAATACGCGACACGTGCGCGATATCTATCCGGTCCAAATAGATATAATAATTTACCAAATATATCAATTAGTATGCGGTTTCCCGGCAGAATTTGTATCATCACGTATTAGTCAAAACATATTCTTTCACATGATTGGTAATAAGAGCTTCCATTTCATTTTTTGAGGGGGGGGGGGCGTTTCCAAAACTGGTCTTTACCTTTAACTTATACAACAACTATGCCTCATCCATTTTAAATGATTGAATGTTTAGCGAGACAAAAGGATAGAAAGGCTAAGAACACAAATAAAGAGAAGAGGCAAATGAAGGATTACAGAAGGAAAAATTGTGTGTGCGAGTGGGTGAGATAGAGAAAGAGAGAGAGAGTGAGTGAGAGAGAGAAAAAGAAAGACAGAAACGGTTGGAAAAAAAAGAAACAGATCGAAAAGGAGAGATAGAAGAAAAAAGGAAAATGGGGGGAAGTTGGAGATACAAAATGTAGAAAGAGAGATAGAGAAAAAGAGGAATGGTTGTTAAGAGATGGGAAAAGAGAAGTAGAAAGTGTTATACATAAAAATAGAAAGAAAGAGAGAGAGACTTGAAAAGATAAAATGAGAGAGGGAGAGTAGGGTGAGAGGTAGAGCCAGACAGACACAGTCAAACCTCAGATCACAAAAAGTAGACCTTAGACAGAAGATAAATACACAAGGTGTCGTAACTGACCTGAACCTAGCTAGCCTTTATACTTCAAATTTATTCACACATGAGAAGTATAATTCACGATGGCTCTGGGAGTAGGCCCGCCCAAGGAATAGTAGGACATTCATCACCATGATTTAAATTCTGTTGAAACACTTTGAAAAGCAAAAAAAGGTTATTTGTACTGTATGAGGTTAACATTTTTGGCTAATGGCCGATGATACAAGGGGGCTGTCGGTCTTTTTATGCCATGGAACAATACATGCTATTTTATCTACCAATGGATGGGGCGGCTCCTCGGCCCCTTGATCTGGCTCATTAATGTATTACTATGTGATGTCATTTTGTCGATTTTGCTCGTGTGATTAAATCACTAGTCATTAAGATGGTCGTTTTGATATTCGGCCTTCGGTGTCGTCACACTGGAGGTGACAGTGCAGTCGGCGCAGCTAAAATTGGCTCGCGCGACAGACCATGTGCCAGTCTACACTTCCAATTGTGTTCGCGTGTCAAATCGTGTTCACACTACCGCAAACCATAAAAGATAGGCAAGATACGACATTCTTCTTTTGAAGAAGAAAAAAAAAGTTAGATTTATGATATCATTTAGAAAAAATGGTAAAATTTTATTATTTTCAAAGATTTTTTTTAATTATTAAAAAAAAATAGTTTTGGAATCTCGCACATCTCTCTCTCTCATTTCTGAACATCATTTTTCCAAATCCCATCTTCTTGTATGTATCGACACAAGAACCTAACGAATGTGAACAAGCCGCGCTCATTTAGACTAGACAGTTTCATGAGTCAAAGCAATGTAGATTATTAATGCCTGAATTATTCTGACAAATCGGTCCGCTCTTGTCTCCCCAGTTTTTTGTTAAAGTTCAACCGAAGAAGAAAAGAAAATTACCCTTGGACAAGAGACTCCTTCGGCTCCGCCTGGGCGGCTAAGGGATTGTTTATGTAAGAAGAAAAATCTTTTACTTAAGACCCGCCCATTGTTATGGGAGTACAAAGCGACAAAGGAACTGCCGAGTGTTGTACTTCCATGTGTCATGACGTTTAGCACTGAAATGTGGCAAAGAAAAACATCCGAAATATCTAGAGCAGAAAGCAACCATACAAAAGACGAGGGTGTAAAAATAGAGCAAAAATTAAACAGTGAACAGCAAAAATTATTTTATTCGTTTGTGGTGCGAAGGTCGAATATATCGTTGAGTTTGCACTTTTGAAATCCAAAGAGAGTTTCAAAACTGTTTCCAAAACTGTTTTCTGCTATTTTAAAGGAGTCATATATTTCCCATTGCTATCGTAATTCACATAATCAAGGAATGATATGATCATTTTCATGGTTTTTTCAGTTTGTACTTTTAAAATCAAGAATGCTATATAATTATGTGTATTCTAATTTGCTTATTAAGAAATAAAGTAAAGAAAAATCAATAGTTCTGGTGTTTGTGTGTCTGTTTGTTTGTCTTTCTCAACTTTCTTTTCCATATTTCGCTTACAGATCAGTTTCTCCAGAGCGCACTGTTATCCTTTACATTTCTTTGAATATTAGTCATCGTTGTCATATCATTTCGTTTTCCTTTTCGTTGTCCATCCCTTTAATGTATTTTATATCTTCCTTTGTTCAAAAATTTATTGGATAGCAAGGCTCAGGAAGTATTCAATTCAAACAAAGTACATGTACTCATCTTTTGCTTGCATGTGTAAGATGTCAAAGTTGTAATATCTTTATCGCTCCAATTATACTACTGATCAAACGTAGGGTCTTCAAAGACTTCACCAAGCTAGTGGTGACTATGGAAAGATTCAAAGACCGACAGCTAATGATGATTATTAATAATATTGATGTACCGTTCTTGAATAACGCATTCACTCTATGATAAAACGTCTCTTTGTGCTTCAAATGGACTTTGGATATTAATACCCCGGCTTTAGCTCCGGCAACCGTAGCGCTCACTACCTTCAAGGAATAAATCCTACCGGGTACCCACTTATCAAACCTGGATTGAGATTGACAGATGTAGATTAATGTATTGCCAAAGGACGCTAGTACTGCGGCAGGAATCAGAACCCCGTACCCTGTGGTTCACAGTTCCGGCGACCTATCCACTAGACCACAACACCTCTGAAGACAAATAAAATATACGTGTACTTAAATGTACAAATAAAGCAAGTTTGCAAAGGTAATGCAAATGTACTTAAATGATATACATTTGTTAAATTATTACAGTGAAAGGGACTCTAAAATTGCCTTTTTTGAATATTTATTGTATTACTCTGATTGAAATTAATTTCTCGTTCCTTCTAATTTAAAGACTATTATAAAATTGACTGTCCTTTGGGGCCTATAACCCACAAGCAGGGCTTTCTTTCTGATTTTGCATTCAAACAAATTGATATGAGGCACACATTTTCTGTGTTTTTTGCTGATAGAATTAATGTTTATTTGTATAATGTACCATTTACTTCATGAAATTATGCAAAATGTGAAATATATGTGAAATTTGAACAAATAAACTGACAAACTTAAACTGAGATGAAAATCAATAATGGACGTACAAGGTTATGTGATAAAACCTTGTCACATACACACATACATCATGTAAATGCACTGGTGCAAATTCCTTCAATTGGTGTCGTGTTGATTATCGGTGAATGTTGTAGGGGGACAATACTTGAAACCTTGCAAACCACAATGTGTAGCACAGTAGAATATAAAGTCCCTCATTCAAGGCATCTAGCAAATATACGTTCTGATTTTGGTGCTCCCGTTACACACGTACAGCGAATGTTTGCTAAAGTCTATCATAGCTTTCTGCATACAAACATATAAATTGAAAAACAAACATTTTAACATGTTGAATAAGTAAGTTTTCGACACAAGTAACTTCCGCGAAAAACGCCACGCCACATCCTCACTGTAATCACCCCCTTTTCAAGTCCAAGATGTTTCATCAAGCGAACGGAATTGTCACCACAGCATCATGATGTGAAACGAATATTTATTTTCATACCGTGACGCTACGGCGAATCTTAGTATTCGGGATATCTTGGAAACTGCATCATCATATAAATTTCAAGGAGATATAAGGAGGAGGAAGAAAGAGGATGCGTTCACCTCGTTCTCAGATGTGACCGGAAGAGCGTCCGCAAGAGGCATTAATGGTCGTATTAACGTAATGAGATTGTCTCTTTATATTTGATTTATTAAATTGTGTATGTTGGTCACGTTGTAACTATTGGGGTGCTTGTAAGCTTGATGAGAAAGAATTATTCCCATTGCTATTATTGCTTTTATTGTTATTTTTTATAGTGTATTGTTGTCATTATTATTATTGTTCTCATTTATTATTAGTCATCATTATCATCATCATCATTAGTAGAAGTAACATTTCATCATTATTATCATTTGTATTCGCTTCATATTCCTTGTAATAAAAAAAGGACAGTCAGCTATTCTTTAATTTTGGTAGTGGAATAGCAATTCGAGAAAACACTGGATAATATGACTCAAATTAATTCTGAATTGTTTATCACAAAGCTGGTATACAAAAACTGACGAAATCTTGATATTCTGAAGAAAAAACTGGATTGATAGCCCCCTTCAAGCTATTTAATACCTTTAACATCCTACGTAATAAGGGCAGGGTTCCCTTGCGGGCAATGCCCCTTGTCATAAGTTAATGATGAAACCGAATAAGAAGTCTGTAAATGATCGGTCTGTTTGCGTTGTACTCGAGTGATGCGCAACTCTCTATGACATCACAGACAAAAAGGTGCAGTCAATTTGGGAGCACAAACCCTAATTGCCAGTCGTGCGTAATAGTGTCTGCACTGTAAGACTATGCCGACTGCACGGTCTATTGCACAGTATACGATACGTGATAAAGCTGCTACCGACACAGCCATAGACTGACAGATCTAGGCTATGCTCGAGACTTTAAGAATTGTGGTAAAGTGTAAAACTTGAGTCTGTACTTGCAGACCAAGGTGCAGCCGGGCTATCAGGTTCTTTGACAAGACGGTTTGAGCGCTAAATTTAGGTTGCTTGGCATAGCACACCTTTCATGCAGGCTGAGCTTAAAGGCGTCCTCCGTGGAATACCAAGAAGTAGTGACAGGCCTAATGAAAAGATTTTCTCTATGAGTACATACAACCCACAAGACCGTCAGCCCACGAGGCCATACATTACGTTTTCTTTATATCTGGATGTTGCTTTTTAATTGATTTTATCCCCTTTTATAATATTATGTTTCGATTCTTCGAGTATATATCTTTCTTTTTCTCTGTCCGACGTCCTGTTCTTTCACCATTGTGCCATGTACCTCTTTAAAGGTAAAGACCAGTTTTGGAAACGCCCCTCTCTCAAAAAATGAAATGGAAGCTCTCATTACCAATCATGTGAAAGAATATGTTTTGACTAATACGTGATGATACAAATTTTACCGGGAAAGTCGGGAAACCGCCTACTAATTGATATATTTGTTAAATTATTATATCTATTGGGACCAAATAGATATCGCGCACGTGGTCGCGTAGTCCCATATACATCTTTCTGTGTACAGTGCTTGTAACTTTACCAAGACTGGGCCAAATTTCTTATCATTTTGATGATTCCAAAACCTTGCAGTACACACCAATACTTATATGCTACATGATCAACCTTTTCTGATCGATTCCACAACGTTTCTTTCACAATGCAATCGCATGACCAGAAGTGGTCTTTATCTTTAACTTAAGTGCCTTTCTTTCATTTCTTTTTAAGTGTATAATTTTGTGTTATGCATATCTTTGTTTTGTTGGTCACATTGGTTATCTGCCTCGTGGGCTGCTTTTTTCTGTTGAGTGGCGAAATATAATCTCTGTAAGATCTCACATGAAAGTGATCCTTCTTATACTGGTAAATCATGGGTAATTTATTTTAATGAACGTGAACTTGGCAGGACTTTGCAATCATGTTCATGAATTCTTGGTTCACAACTTCAAAGAGGGTCGCATTTCCTGAGTATTTCATAAATGTTTAAATTATTTACTCAGTTATGATGATAGTATATGCAACTTGAAAAGCCCATTTCAACAACTACGAAGTGGGGACACAATGGAATGAACAAACCACCCATCCCTCCACCACCGTTTTTCTTCCCGCACACACGTAAACACCCAATAGCAAAAAAGTCGCCAACCTACGTCTATAAAAAAAAAATTGGGCGTTGAGATGTTTTTTGTACCTTCTTGAAAATTTCTTAATTAGAAAATTTCCGGACCTATGATGAACAACTCATATAACTTTATTCAAAGGTTTGATCACGATCTAGAAGTCGTCTGGATTATTCTACCGCGGCGCCGGGTTATTTAAAGATAGAGTTGAGTTCCGCGCCTTGTCTTCAGTAGTCTTATAAAGAGTTGCGACTGATCCATTTTGATCACAAGACCTCCACTCGCAGATTTACAAACTCATATCTCTGTAGTACAGAGTTTCAATGAATCAATCGTAACTGTTGTTATAATGGACCCTGGTGATTATACATCGTGGATCGAGGCCTGCACTAGTGAAGGGTGTCTGTGAACAAGTGGGAAAGGTTATGCAGGACATAAGAATTTAGGTGTTGGAGTGATCACAATGAAATGTGTATTTGGGACACAAACACACACACACGCACACACTTGTAGTATGACGGGTTGCTACAAACTTTTTCGAATATAATGCCATTGACGAGCTAGTTTTCAGGGGACACTCTTACAAACTAAACGTAGTGTGAAGTCTCAGTTTGAAACGCATGAGGAGTGACCACATTTTCAAAATAGCCGATTGACTCGTTTCATGTGCTAGACTTATCCTTTTGACCACTTGATGTTGGATCTAGCATAGTACCACAAATTTCATTTTGTAAAAATGGTTAATCTCCGGCCCTTTTCAACGGTGATTGAACGCTACCATGACAACATTTCTTAGAGTGGACATTTCCACTATCATATTCTTCCAAACTGACCTATAAATAACGAGAAACCTCACGAATTATGTGCCATCTTTACCAGAGCTCAATCTTCACTTTAACCGTCTACACCTAAGATATAAAAGGATACTGGATGAGTATCCAGACAGTCATGGTATGTCGTCAGCTAGTAACCTAACCACCGCGGATACCAACACGGCTTGTTGATTCAACAATACTTGTAATGCCACCAGACGTGTGGTATAGCAAAAGCACTCTTTAAAGGCTTTCGAGCTTCATGGTTCGAAGAAAAGGTGGGACCCGTACATTTGTAACAGCCGTTTACTAACCATGCTCGCCAAATATTTATAAGGCGATATGAGGCCAATTCCAACTTTACACACACAAAATTACAGATAGCGATAGGTTCAACCACAGGTGTGATTAAAGGTATGACAGCTCAATATCTAGGATTTAGAAGGGATATCTGTGTTGAATATTCCACAATCATGTGCATGAAAAGTACATTGGACATATTTAGCCAAACGGACCATCGTCTATTGTGTTAAACAAGAAATAATTCCTTTAAACAAAAATATTTTACTTGACTTCCTAATTGCGTTTCGTAATCGTATTTTATGGCAAATGCCAGAATCATCCATGAATTTCATTTCCTTAGAAGATTATAAACGAGTACCTGTTGGATTTTATTGGTTATGTTAATATCCACACAAATTTCAGTGAATATTTCAGCAGTGCCCAAGAAATTTCAAAATTGGGGGTATAGTTATAGTTATTACGAGTGTATCTTGAAGGTTCCCTGAGGTATTGCAACTTACCATCAATTGCTATTCGTTAACATAAATGTGGTCCGTTTAATTCAGACCATCATCAAATTCAACCATTCAAAGCCTGTGTTTAGCTGGCCCAAGATTAACATCTTTTACCCAAAGAGACTGGCATCAATGAATTTAACCATAACCATTTGCAACATTGTTTTAGTTTGTATTATTTCATTATTTTAAATGAGCCCTCTGCAGTACAAATATCTCAGCCCTGAGATACGAAAAATGTGCTTTTATTCTCATTCGTTATCCCGCAGCTAAAGTTTTCAGATAACCAACTTTCTATATTTTCACTCGAATTAGAAAACTGCCAATGACTTCATACTAAAGTGAAAAGAAATGTCAAGTGAGTCTGTGCTAGGTGTCACTATGTACAGTAGGACGGGGAGGAGGGAGAAAAGTAGGTCGCGGCGGCAGGCTTTAAGGAGCGAACGATGTGAACATGAGCTGCTCAAATGAGGCAGAACAATTTTATGAATGAACCACATCATGTGACGTCACGATGTGAGACGATTCAGTGTGGGTTGGCAGACGACACCGAGACTCACACAGTACAGTGTGACTCATAAAAAACGGAACCCCACATTCAAATTCCAATATCTTATAAACTAAGTAAAATTGTATATAATTAATGCGTGATAGCTGATAATGTTTTCTTCAATGTGGTAGATTGCGCACCCAGTTGCGATCTTCGATGAACGAACACTGCCAATTAAAGAAATGCATGTCGAAATCTACTTTATTCAACTTTGGGATAATGGTGTTCAGCATACTCAATATTCAGGGGTTACTATTTACACATGTGAGTGTATTTCAATGGAGAACATGAAGCCAAATCTTGGATTAACCATTAAATCCTATTGAAGACTAGGCAGAGGCAAATTTCTAATGTATGCGGGAAAATACCAATGTTTACCTGTCAAGAGCTGGATTTTATTGATCAATGTGTAACATTACCGAAAACATGATAAGATCTGTGACTAGGTGAGTTCCTTTAACTAAATCTATATCAGTTATTACGTCATTTAGGATTTAATCCAGGATTCTTTTTTGAATGACTCGCATTATATAGATATGATATAGGTATGATATTCAATCCCACATATTCATTTAGGACGGGCCCTAAAGAGAGATGGTTATGTCATATTTTGCTTCACATACTACTAGCATATCAATTCATTTTGTATTTATATTCTAATTGGGGGGGGGGGGCAACAAGTCATACACATTACATAAAGGGATTGTGAATATACATGTATGACAAAGTCAGAGGGGAAATGAATCCTAAAATACGCCCATATTAACACGTCTTCGGGTAAAGTGGTGGTATAAATCAACGGAACAAATACATGCAGAAAGGTCTGCCTCACACATAACGACAATTTAATTTTGTCCAAATAATGTTGTGATTACTCATGATCAAATCAAGCAATGGTTGATCAACTGCCATTTCGTATAAAGCCCCGTTCGTAAGATTAAAGATAGGATATTCTTGCCATTTCTAAAAGTTTTGCATTACAGTGGCGCCATTTTAACGAGTAGAGAAGAACAAGTAGCATGCATCACTGCACGATGTCTCACCGTGGACTTCAGCAGACCGCTTACATCTGTATATGTCGGTTTGAGTCCGTTTTATCAGGTATAAAGTAACAATGCTTTACATACCTCTGACATCTGAACATAATCGACCGGTGATTTATTTATAATTTACCTGGTTGTTCTTACCATCGGAACCTTGATTTTAAAGATGTCAAACCATTAAGCATTTTATCTGCCTCCCTCTCATGTTTACTGTGATAATTTTCATGTGGAATCATAAATATCTTTCAAGAAATTAACATTCTTTATTGTATTTTTCCTTTGGGCTAATGTATGATGCTGTGGATAATACATGAGGCACGTGACGGGAAGTTACTTAGCTTTAACAGCATAATAATCAACACCCTCTCCGTCTTCAATATGGGTCACTCTTGAATTTGATCTTTGACCTCTATTTTCACGCATATCTATCAGTTAAAATACAGGCGGACCTACAGGCCTGAGGCTTTAGTATACCACCCACAGTGTTAGTAACATGATATTATATTTTTTCTTCAATTGGGCTTAAACATAGAATCTATTATTTATCAAGCATGTCATGAACGGACGAAATAATTATGTCGTCATAAATGTATTGACATTCGGTTGAGAATGTTGTATTACGTCACATGACTGGGTATCGAATGGTCATGTATGTGTGACGTCAAACATGGTTTTCATAACACCGTAGGGCCAACACGAGAGTTGGCGGAATCGTGCCGGATCCATTGAGAGGTTACACTCTGCAGGGTGTCGTATTGGAAGTGACTAGTGCCTGAGGGCATCCACGAACCGAGCAACTCTCAAAAGCCATATGCCGTACCAGCATCGGCTCTCCTTTTCGACCCCAGTGCTTTCCCGATGTGGTGATACTCCTCTAGTATGTCAATTACAAGTTTCTTGATACTGAAACTTGATCCGTATGTGGCGCCCTTTGTTCTTATTCCGCGCTGCTTCTTCCTGCTTTATCTCCATCCGATATTCTCTTATTCGTAACATGAACTTGTGATTTGTGTTACAACGGTTCAAAAGAATTACTTGCAACAATTGTGACAGTATTGGATCAGTGGAATATGATCGCCCACCCACGTTCAGTCCCCCGTCAACGTGCGACAAGCCATTCTTACCAAATTTTGGAAGTAGTGGCAAATTGATTTAAGAGGTTTATAAGGTCGCCTGGCCTGTGGCTGTTTGATAAATTGATGATTTGTGAAAGGCACAAACTCCTTTAGTCTGATGTGGCTAGCTATGTTCTGTTAAACTTACAATCACCTTACCAGATACAGAATCCACAAATTCAATTATTTGATCAAGTGACTGTATCATGTATCTAAATATATATCTATGGACTATTTGTATTTGTTACAATTACCACGTTTATTTGCCAAAAAGTAAAAGAGTATGTGGGTAAGGACTCTTCCGAGTATGTGTGCGTGTGCGTGTGTGTGTGTGCGCGCGCGCGCGTTAAGTCTACTTCTTTGGTTAGTCGTTAGAAAATGCTAATGGCGCTGTGGTGTTGTATTTTGTTACCAATCATCGACCAGGAGAAAAGGTCGGATGCTATTCCGACTTAGCAACAATCGATTTAGGTCTGTGCAAAGTTTCATGTATTAGACAGATTACTTTTCCATCCATATAGAGAGGACATAATCAGTTATATCTGGTGAATTGAATAGTTCGTCATTAGGATTTCTCCGAAGAAACAACCTTAAATTATAATACATTGGTGAACTAGTTTACTTGGACGAGACGTTTCGGAAATTGAAAAGCAATAATCATTTCCGACTGTGAAACCGGAATTCATGTCACTAAAACGCGGACATTGACCCTCGTAATTCAAATACACTGATGTAATAAATGTGCGAGGAAAACTTTTTCGTCGGAATAAGGGTAATGCACACTTTTGATATACTGTGAAAATTACTAATCATGATGTATGCATTCGCGTATGCTTCCGCTTCGTTACCCCCTCCTAAATCATTCATTCATTTGAATTATGGTACTATGAATTTAATCAATCAGATTCCCATAACATTTTCTTGCGACGGAGGGTGCATTTAAAAAGCACCAAATGATTTACACTCAGTTAGTAAATCCCTTTTGCATTTCCGCCTAAATAATAATTTTCCTAAATCTTTCATAATATACTTATATCAGCATACTTTATTATGAGGGGATCAATCATGGAAAATGATTAAACTTGATTTAACTTTGAAAAAATGGGTATTGCGTGGGTGAACATTTAAGGAGTGTGAATAAAATTATAGACATTGAACTCGGTGAATAAAAAAAGGCAGATTTGGTGCCATGTGCCCTTTACTGGCGCCGAATTTTAATCTAGCATTCTGTGCATTTATTCGATCACAAATTGTCTCAAAGAAAAAAAGAGAATGCACAATACGTCCCCAAATGCATTTTCCAATTATGACTGAGTAAGCTTACACTTCATCCACTTTACTCGAGAAAGAAACTTCATATGGACGCACTCATTTATATCCATACAGTGTACTTTCATTTCGTATACTGTGAATTTTCAATGTATTTATTGTTCAAACTCTTGCATAATATCAACAAGTTCAAATGTTAATAAGATGGTGTAACGTATTACAGTATAGTGACATAATTATAAAAAGAAACTAATTATAATGTAAAAAAAAACCCACCTCTCATACAAACTACATGAAACATTACTTGAGTTTTTATGCTATATCTTACTGGCCTCATACATTTTTGTCAAAACCCAGTTCGTTTATCATTCATGTGATCTAATCGTCCAATTCAATTGCCTAATTATCATTAAGTGATAATTCGGTCTAATTGCCTGCTCCGAATCGTTAGTCTACTGCATAATCTCGTCTGATCCTGTGACAGAATCACCTGTGGCCGTTGGCAGCATTTTCCAGTCGGACTAAATGGATATTAGACGAGGCAGGTAAAGACACCATAGAGGCATTGGACAAATTAGTGATTACATTAAATGGATAACGCTTCGAAACAGAATTTGCACGGACCAAAAGAAAAAGATGAGTGGACAAGTTGTTGGAGAGAGCATATTGCAAAACAAACTACTCATTATAACTTACAGAAATTTCAGTACATCAGTCCACATAATTATGATTAGGTACATGTACATGTATATTTAAGTACCCCAATCGTCTTGTCAAAAGACTGATCGTTTTGCCTAAGGTAGCAACAACTCATTTATGTAAATCACGTTCTTTTTTTTTCAAACTATATTAATTATTGGAACATAGATAAGTAATTTATCCCCTGACACTTTCATAAATCTGGACACATTATCTTCAGGAGCATGGGGGCGTCCAAACGGTGGCGTAGGCCCACTCCGCCCTTTAAAAGGTGGATACGCCATTGTGGTATGCAACCATCTTTCACCGTGACCATGGTGAATCGAACCCTTGTTCTTCTATATGTCGTTTTGTTTTATTCTTCCATTGGGTGGTGTGTGGGGGTCGATAATCTACTTACCATCTATCGTTGTAGACCCATCCGCCGAGCTGGGTCTTATGGGTCTCGACTTCCATAACCTTCTTGTCTGAGAACTGTCTCTGATGCTTCAAGTGTCAAGCGTAATCCGAACACCCAATCTCGTCTTGGACTCTTTTTTTCCCCCTACAAGTTAAATCATCGCGAATTCATTGAAGATTTTTTTTTTAAAGTTTAGTCTAGGTTTCCAGACGCATGTTCTTGTTTGAATGCCCCCGAGTTGTGCACCAGTATCTTTGCATGCATTGTGCCTTGAATGATGGTCTCAGTTTAATCACCAATACACGTGAAGCACCACATTCATTAATTTCAGATGTTGTTATGAGCCATAAGTGAACGGCGAAGAATATTAATTTTTCTCGTTCTTAAAGTTGATTATCTCCGAAACATCTTTTGTTTTTCTACTGTAAATAACTTTTTTTTTAATCGATCGTTAATGTATCATGTTAAGGGTATTCTTATCATCGTAAAAAGTATTTCACGATTTATGTGAGAACATACCGTAAATGTCAGGAGTGTGCCTATTTTTAGAACTTTTAAAGCTACATGAATATCTGTTTATCGGTAGCGGAGTGATCTACGTCAAAATATTCTCAGTATCCTTATAAAAATTATATTGCTAAATATATTGCCGGAAATAAGGACAGCGTTTTTTTTTTTTAATCCAGGAAGGTCTATCTAAACAATAATAATAGTGATAATAATCATGATAATAGTGGGGTTCTTGTATATGGAGCTCATGTCCGTCACACTCTACACTACTGGCGCTCCACATCGTTACCCCAGCTTTAGCATGACTGCAATTAAGGTGCTCTAGTATTCCAAGGAACTAATTAAGGTCAGGTACTCATTTACCACACCTGGGTAAAGAGCGCCAATGTTGATGAATATCTTGCCAAAAGGACATTGATGCCACGGGGGAACTCGAACCGCGAACTATGGAATCCGCAGTCCGGTGATTTATCCACTAAACCACGACACCTCGACACAATCAATAAACATGGTTCGTGTGTATCACATTTTTAAATAATCCTGTTTCGACATTTGGAGATATACAGAATAGTCGACTGCTATGGTCAGAAAATGAAGATAAAAATTTGTCACGTGGCACTTTCTAAAGATGATTGATTACAAAGGTATCGAATAAAATTCTGAAATATCTATTTTCCTAAATGCTCTTTAATATGTATGTCTCAGTTGACGGTTTAATCACATAATAATCAAACAACTCACACTGCGTTGATGATAGGAATTTATATTTATTCTTCCATTTTACAGGTCTGAAGCAGTTAGAGCTAATACCGTATACTAAATAACAGAAACTACAATGACAACGGGTTTCGCTTACGAGAAGGAACCTTGACACATAGTACAAATGTAACTTCAGAATATTTTTTGTTGTTATATTGTTTTCTTTGATTTTATCATACAGTATATGTTTTGATATGAATTTGGGATGAAAAAGAAACGATTCATCAGCAGGCATGGCAGGGACGTATACAAAATGTAGATACGTCTGAGGTCTTCATATGGGAACTGATTTAGAACTTGATGTGGTATTCTAAAGCATTAAAAAAACTGGAAAAAAATAGAATTCATTTGCCCAAGACATTGCCATTTCTGTACTTGCAAAGAACATAGATGTATTGACTATGAACTCGTCTCCTTTTCCAGACTATCCTAAGACGTCTCAGCACGCGATGCGTTGCTGTAGGCCTGATGACCTTTGACCTAGAACCTTGACCTTGTTGGCTACGTCTGAGAGATTCTTCTTCGATTCAGACATCAAGAACCTCTCTCTATCGCAAGAAAGTTGACCCATATTTTTCAAATAAAAATTAGTCTCAAGTAAAGGTATAACTGAACAACGCCTCTGTTTATGAAATTCTAATTTAACCTCAGAATGTATTTTTAAGTTAATGAAATTTATTCATAGCAGTACTAACTAGCAATTTATTACGTGGGTACAATGTGCTTTACTTTTACTCAAGATCAGTCGACCATGTCTGAATTCACACGTTAAAAATAGTATTGATAATGGGTGATGGGTGTTACTGGAACATTGTGTGTGTGGGAGAGTGTTTGTTATAGTGTGTGGGGGAGAGTGTTTGTTATAGTGTGTGTGGGGATGAGGGTTTGTTATAGTGTGTGTGGGTGTAGGTTTGTTATAGTGTGTGTGGGTGTGGGTTTGTTATTGTGTGTGGGTGTGGGTTTGGTATAGTGTGTGTGGGTGAGGGTTTGTGATAGTGTGTGTGGTTGAGGGTTTGTCAGAGTGTGTGTGGGTGAGGGTTTGTGATAGTGTGTGTGGTTGAGGGTTTGTCAGAGTGTGTGTGGGTGAGGGTTTGTTATAGTGTGCGTGGGTGAGGGTATGTAATAGTGTGTGTGGGCTAGGGTTTGTTATAGTGTGTGTGGGGGGCACGGGGAAGTGTTCGTGCGCGCATTGCATTGCGAAGGAGAGACCCATCATCGAATCGCGAAAATACAATGGTTACGCGCAGAGTGGTGTGGAGGCGCAGTGTGTAAGATATATAATTGAGAAGTTTTATTGAAGCCAAACAGATTTGTGACGTCAATGTTTGGTACCGCATGGCCATTTTACCACTTTACAATTTAAGCTCGACTGCAGATCAAAACAGCGTTTAGGTGGTGTACAATACTTCACTCGAGACTTATCTATGTGTTTGCTTGAGAATATATACTGAAATATACGGAATTGAACTTGTCCTTCCTTGTTTATACCATGAATTAATGAGATTTTCCTGCCATTTTGTCATTCGTGTCATGCCCATAGCTGTATTTTAGATTAGCCTTTAGGTCATTCCCAAAATAGTTTTAAATTGCTAGACATCAAAATATTATTGGTAGCAAACTGGGCCAGGTACACATATGAGATTCGCATCGTCTAGACTAAATCTGTCCTATTTCTTATCTTAGCAGTGTTTGTTGTGTATGGACATATGTGTTTTAGACCTTCTGTTATTATTTTGTATGAATAATGTGCATTAATAATACCAAACATTTTACCTCGGATACTGAAATCGAGACTAACATTCAGATTATAACTATTTTAAACATTAGCTAGCCTTTTTTTCTATATTAATTCACATTCCTTCTGCGTAATGCGTATTTTGAAATAGTTTGTCATTTCGAGACCATGAATACTCAGGGTAATTTGCTTTTCTTGAAATATTTAATATATTGAATCCCTTTTTGGCGTGCATTTCAAAGACTGACAAATGTAACTTATATTTGTTTTAATTTGTAGGCCTATAAATATTGATGACTGACTTGACATCATAGTAAAATTTTAAAATTAATTAAAGAGGGAAAGATAATTTTCTTGCAAGGTACAGTGGAACGTTCATGGTAATGTTGGGCATCATTAATTCCGCTGTCTTGTCTTTAAATCCATTCGATCGATTTAATATCACGTTGATTTAACCTTCACGAGGCATCCCGACAATAGAAATGTTCTGTCATCTGATTGCCCGGAAGCAATTGCTAAGAAACATGTTTTTTTGTGCGTGGGTGGGTATGTGAGAGTACGTGTGCGTGTGTGTACGTGGTTGTGTGTGCGTATGCGTGCGTGTGTGTGTATATGCGTTGTCAAAGATGACTTAGATAGTATCGAAGTCAATTCTTTTTATTCTTTGTTGGATAGTTTGGTACTTTTGTAATGGTTGTTTCACACAAGATATTATTTGATTGACGTAGGACTGCGGCCTTTGACGCACCTTATATAATACTTATATGCGTGAATGTAAAATGACAAGTGTAATATTACTTTGACTTACGCATGCACTAACTGCCTTCAAGGTTCATTTTAATACCTGCTGCATAACAAATCGTCCTTTTGATTGCGTTATTACCTGCACTTATCGAACCGGTGAATGCAATTAGCCCATACGACAGCTTTCAAAAGTATTCTCGCCATCCTTTATATTCATTCAATAGCTTTTTTTACATCGTCAGTCCACATGGCGCTTCAGAGAACCACAGCCATTACTGACGCGGTCTTACGTTAGGCAAATGACGTGTGCAACAGGCTTACAACTTAACTTATCATTAAATCTATCACATTAACCATCCAAAGCGCCTCCAACGGTGTAGTAGTTGACCCGTCGTCATAAGGAAACTAATCCGTTTTTAACATTTAAATTATGGCCATGACCAATATAGCTGAATTTTAAATTATCTCATCTAGGCCAGTTTGGAAGAAGTTTAAGATTAATGGTCATCTTCGAATTTTAGATAAGGTTACTGACCATTTAAAGAATGTCACCTAATTTTAGTACAAATTGAGGGTGATTTTTGTTTATAATATGCTTTTACTTCGGTAAATAAAACCTTGTTTCATATGCAAGAAAAGATAAGTGAATAAAAAGCGATACAATTAAATGTTTTCTTATAGCTTTCCCATCCTTCTTTCTTTTCTTTTTTTTTTGGTCAACTTTTTCTTGTTTGGCGTCACGCCACCGTGCATGCACATTACTGGACTAGTTGACCTTGTAATTTGTCAAGGGCAGACTCCCCCTTGTCATATTTCTTGTGAACTTGTTCCAATGCGCATAAATCTAAGTGCGAATTCTCGAGCAATTTCCTACCCTACTTACCATGGTAATAAAATTTTGGTTGATATTTTATCGGGGAATACATCGCGCGTCGCGTCGGCCTACCGGGGTTGATTTAAGAGCAGCAGTCTGGAGTTTGCTTTGAAAACCAATAACCGAGGACTGGTGACAATATAAACTTATTCAGGTATGCCGACCTATACGGGCCATAGAAATACAAATCATAAAATACGACATATCACCAGCCAGCCAGCTGATTTGGAGACATTCCTTCTCTACGAATATCAATATATTCATCGCAATTATAAAATCTTTTTCGTCTTTTTTAAAGAATGCATAAAGAGCTTAACATTTCTCCGCTTTCGTTTCAACAAACGATGGTTATTTTACACGCCGTCACGACGTGAACGCATGTTTCGGCGCGCCTTCCTCGTTAAGATAAATTGTGTCGCAGGGAAGCTTTCGAGTTCAGTGCTATTTAATGATAACCCACATCAGAAAAAAAAGTATACTTCCGTTTCAGGTATTTGTCACCCAGAAGTGCATGCGTAATTTGTGTCCTCTTCTCTCTCTTTCTCTCTATCTCTGCCATCATCTTCAATCATCTTCTCCCTCGAACTTAATGGATTAGTAATTTTAGATAATTTCGATTTTTACAATAACTCACATTTTGTGATTGTATTCAGTTCACATTTCATGCTTCAGTTCTTTATGATAGGTAACTTTTTATATTTTTAGAAGCGTATGACGCTCCTTTTCAAAAGTACCGTCATTTGATACACAACATAGTAAAGATGTATTATACGTAATGGATATAACAAATTAAATGAATTTATATCGGATTGCATTATATATATTACTAGGTATGGTGAAAATCTTTTTATTTGTCAATAATTAAGAATTTAGTTACACCAATTAAATGCGGAGGAAAATAAATGAAGGAATCCAAGAGTAAATCACTAAGGAACTACTCACCTCATTTTCCAGTTTCATTTGGCAGCAGTCCTACGCAAAGGAACCGATTCCGTTTGGCATTTGATATGAGAAAAGAAATACACCAAGTCACAAACTGTTTAGTCATTATATTTTGTAACATATGTTTGTTCCCACCTCGCCTACAAACATCACTTCTGCCCCGCATTCTTAATTCAAATGTTGTTGGCAAAATCAAAACATGTTTAAAAGTATGGCCTCGTTGCGGTTGGGGACAAATTAGAGGTTTGCGAAAGCAAATCTGGAAGAAAAACTGGTTAATAGCAAACGGAAGTATTCGTCTAAAGGGTCAATGTCAATTTTTCTTGAGGCTTTCATGAAAATAGACAATCATGGCTAACGGAGATTAATAGGATTTGTCAAGGAGTTTCATAGCTCTTAGCCTTTGACTCATCCCCGCCTGACTAGTAGGGTTACGGTATGATTCGCTTCAATTAGCACACTTTGGATTACACAGATGGATCAACTGTTTGGATGATTAACTGATCCCCAGTGTAAGGGAACGGTAACAGGAAATATGAAATAAAAGGATCAAACAACAAACAACAATACCCACTGGAATAATCAGCGGATTTTTTAAATCCTTCAATTAGCAAATTCTTCGTTCTCCGTAATAAAATAAGCTTTATTTTGAGGTTCATTTTACTTTGGCAACCCCTCCCCCGCAGAGGATAATTAGAGGGGCGTGGCTATAGCGGGATAAGCAACGAAAAGCACTACCTACCAAGGATATCTGTCAGTGAAATCTATAAACGGAGCTTTGGCATTTTTGCTTGTAAATTCTGAGTTTTGTTAAACCCCTTTCGGTGATATATATATATATATATACATGTGTATATATATTACTTATAGAAATAGGTCTTTGAAGAAAGCTATGTTTTTTTTTCAACAGACAAAATGTCAGTTGATTTAACGGAAGTATTGCCACTTAGTTTACACTACAGTAATACGATGAACATAAAAACTGTACCTTTCCGGTAATCATTATAACTGAAAGAACATTATTTAGCACGTTTAGGGTATTCCCTCTCCTGCTCACTGGCCGATTCCTATAACGCCGCCCCTCACCCCCACCAGCCCCCTCCCTCGACCCACTTCGGATTGACTTTTGGTTGTCGATTCCACTGCTACTTTTTTCCTGGCACAGTGAAGTTTACTACTGACACTGCAGACAGTAAGAATCCATAATACATATGGATAAAACAGGAGTTCTTTTTCAGTATCTCTATTTACCATCACTCTTTGACTCTTGGACCGTGTCTATAAGTAGATTTTAACGAAATTTTAAATCATTGAACTGTAGTTCGCTGTATACACGGTGGTAGATGCTGAGCAGGCTTTGACAAGTAGAAGTAGAAGTGGTACGATAGACGATTGTCCGACACATGCCCCTGCAACAGTTGCTCCGTGGTAGGTGTTTCCTACACTAACAGGATTCTTAATGTCAACCGAGGACCGAACACTATACCTAACCCTAATCCCACCCCTAAACCTAGTGAACCCCAATAGACCAGTTTACTAACATATTCAGATTCATGGACGTTTCTTTCCTTGGGAGCTAGTGACGAGTTATTCCATTAACCTGTTTTTAATGAATGCACTACCACACTCGGAATCCAGTCTGCATATATCACTTGTTGCTATGTCGGACAATCCTCGGGCAAACTTTCGGGTTGTCGAGTACATCTTTGTTTTAAAAGTATGCATACATTTTAATATATAAGTAAACTGGTCTATTGCAACCCTTACCCTCACCCAATACTTTTGAAGAAATAATTGCCGCCGGAGAAAATGTCGAATCACCTCAATAGACACATGACTACATTAAGAATCTGGTACAAATGGAACGGCTGGACAGGGCTTGCAACGGACCTTTATAGGTTTGGTGAGTCACATTGACACGACCAGAACAGTGCAGAATCGTGCTTGGTTTCGGCGTCAAGAAGTTTAATGACACTTGACAGGATAGTCTTTGCTTTCAGTTCTTTTTTTTAAGAATGCAATTATCATATGATAGCTGAAGACTTGCGAAGACATACGCTTTATGACGGTACCATTTTAGCCTCAAGGAGTTCACACTGATTTTACAAAGATTACAGTTGTAAACATAGACAGATGAATATGCAATGAATCCAAACTTGAGGTTGTGGGAATGTATTTGAAAAGCCTGTCATCAAACCTCCATCGGGGAGGGACTTTTGGCGTAAATATCCAACAGTGAATCATAATCAACGAATAAATCTAATCAAACAACAACAATTTTAAAAGAGTCTAAGTACCACATTGTATTTGCGGTGTGTTCTAAAGCTGAATGGAATGATCTTTTACATTAATGGATTTACATGAAATAGTGACATGATTATGTAATCTTTATAATGTAAGATATGTCTAAACATTTTAAAAGTTTGAATACAAGAAGGATAAAGATTATTACCATCGATTCAGGGAAGGGTATTTTGAGCAGTATTTAGATTTTGTCTGTTTGTATATAACAGTTTAGTTCCACAAAGCTTATGAGTTTCATTTATTAAGGCTCGTTCATATATGACGCGGTAAACCGCCGCAAAAAACCAAACAAAAAACCTGTAAATGAATGGCAACTTCGAGCAACAATGGTCCTAGGCGTATCACTAAGCTATGTGTAATGAAATACATGTACAGAAATGTGAAGCGCATTTTTACACTTAACGTAGTCACAAATAACCGCCGCGGTTAACCGGTTCATATCTAAATGAGACTTAATCTACTTCAACTAGACAAGATAAAAATCGGCAATAATATTGTAATCCAAATCGACCCACTTCTTAGTATTGTAATAGCTAACACCGGCACATTAGAGCAACCCCAGTTCAATTTGTATCTCTTTTATGCGTTCGATTTGCTCATCATATGGGACAGATTTTGAGAGAAAGTATATATCTAGGTCATCGGTCCTGTCTGTTCATGTTGCCCGTCGGGAAGGTTGTTTCCATTCGGAAAGGTTTGATTTTATCTTCTTTTTTTATTAAAGGGCAATCCCACCTTTTGTCATCATGGTCATAAGTTCATTTGAATTGAGAATTAGAGAAACAGAATGGCGAAAGTTTGAAGTAAATTGGACCAATATTAAGAATGTTATGAATGTTTTAAATATGAAGAACCTCAAATTGGCGTGGATTGCGACGTAGTCGTGGACAACTCTCCCGTTTGCCATGTACAAAAATATCATTAATTTCTATTTTGTTCTCTTAAGTGCCTCGTCCCTTGGGGCACTACTAAACATATATTATGGATGGCATGTTCTTATCATAATTATAGGTTATCTAAAAGGAAAATACCCTCCTGAGTTATACATCTTGAAGAAAAAAACCCGCTATTTTAGTCATTATGTGTGTTGTGTCGGCACAAATGGTTGTCCTGCAGTACGTCACAGTGACATTACCGATTCAGCCAATTCGAAGTGCCCATACGTAATAGTGATCACGACTTTCTAAAAATAATTACTTTCTTATTGTTTGTCCGATTTCGTTCAAATTTTCTGTATTTTTCTGCCTTTTCTCAGAGTACTTGTCTATTAACTTAGGTAGAATGTTCCTTTAAAGTCTTTATTCTGGCCATTGCCACTCTTTCTTGGGTAACGACCCAGAAAACCCAATTACTTCGGCAGATGAAAGAAAAGACGATGCTCTTCTACTCACGTAGGCCTGGTTGATTTCTTGAAATAATCTAGGGTCATTGCAAGTATCTTTCGGCTCTGATAAGAAGGTTTGCATTTGATCCTTGCTGATCTTGTTTATGTTATGTAGAAATAATCAATAATCCACATTTTGACAGTGGGTGGCAAATTATTTCACCACTTCTTTTTCTCCAAATTTCAAACCATTGCTCTGTAGGATTTTAGTTCAAATAGTTGTAAAAGGGAAGAGAAAGCGTACCAGTATTTGTCATTGTTTCAAGTCAAAAAGGATATAATCAATAGAAAGCATCTAAACTTTTAGAGGATCACAACACCCCCATACCCACACCAGCTCTCTACTACGTCCTCGGCAGCAGGGACCGCATGAGTAGTCGGAGCTAGAAGGGGTAGTTTCAACAGTGCCTGATCGATTAATCACAAGTTATAATAATATCAACATTCTGTATTTATAGTGGCTGTTAAAGGTACTATGTCCCATTTGCAGGTGAAAAAAAATGAATAGGTTAAATTCCAACGGCATTTGAAAGACAATACTAATTTAGAACTTTCCTAAAAAAAGTGGGCTTGAAAATGTCTTTAAGTGGGAAAATAACGACTATTAGTTGTCGAATCGACTTAGGAGCTATAGAGCCAGTAAGTAATAGTCTGATTTTTCAGACCATTGTACAGAATGGTCGTACGTTTTATGCTGCGCAAAGATTCAATCAGTTTAATTTTGGCCATTACAAGAAGTGGGTTATTGATGTAGACAAATGCTCATGTACCCTTTACAGCTCATTTTATGTATGTTATTACCAAAGATGAAAAAGCCAGTCAGTCACTCAATAGTGTCTGACAGTGAAGTCTAGCAAGTAAACGGGTTTCCTTGCATAATTTGAATATAAGGACACTGCTAACGTTTAAATTTGACAGATAGGACATACATGACATATTCATAATTCCTGCAAAGTTCTACAGAATTTGATGTTGGCTGCAAAAGGGACATAGTATCTTTAAATCCTTCAGTCCCCTGGTTGCCTAATTACAAGCACACACATGCTTTTTTACCAGTCGGGTAAAACAAACCAAACTTCAACAAACAATATCGTACCCTACCGGTTATAATTAAACACTTAGGTGGAGAGAGGCAATGTAGATTTGCTTCAGGACATAAGGGCCGTGCCGGGAATCCGCGAACCCACGACCTCCGCAACTCCAGTCAAGTGTCTGAACCACGAGTAACTAGGTACCCAAAATACCTGGGTGTAGTGAATCAATGTGGATGGTCTTGCTTCAGGGTATTAGAGATGAACCGGGAATCGAATCCATGACCTTCGCAACTCCAGTCAGGTGTTTGAACCACGAGTACTGGGTACCTGAAATACCTGGGAGTGGCGAAGCAAGTTAGATATTCATGTCTTTCTTAAGGGCATAAGAGGTGTGCCGGGAATCGAACCTATGACCTTCGTATCTACAGTCAGGTGTTGAAACCACTCGACCTTGGTCTTCAAGTACTTTATTGAGGATATCGATCAAGGCAAAGTAGGAGAACGCCCAGTCTGACATTGTATGTCACATGAACTCGATAAAAGTATGCCATGCCACAGACTCCACGACGAGTTGAGGTCCCTCGTGCCAGCCCCACTCAGTAATAATAAATAAACAGCGCAGGCAAAATCCAGACATTGGAATAGTAAGAAGTGATCGGAATTCACTTAGCTGGTGGCAGAGGAGATGACAGAAATCGAGAAAGATCAGAGAAAGAGAGAGGGAGAGAGACAGAGAAATAGACGAAATAGACGCACGCGAGGTTGTCGGTTATTCAGAGAGAAACAAGGGTGGAGAGAGACGGACAGATAATGTAGGGAAAAGAGGAATATGGAGTTTGAGGGAAGGAGAGAGTACTGATAGCAAGTCTGATACGAAGAAATAGAAAAGTAAAAAGAAGGGAAAGGAGACAAATATTGAGATAGCGAAAGACATTGAATAGAATAGCAGACGAATCACAGAGGAGGGCCTAAGCGATATCAAAAAGGGATTAGGCAAAAATAAACTGTTGCCCCATGGTCAATCAATAATGCTTTGATTATATTCATGTTGAGAAATATACATGTAGATTTATCATGGCTTTGAACAGGGAAATGATGTCGGGAACATTACTCTGCTTGGAATGTTTAATATTTTAACACACTGATGCAACCATTTTGGAACTTTCTGAATTGATATGTAAGTAAATATAATATGGAAAACGGAACAGAATTTATGTATACAGACTTTTGTTTAGGTGAAACGTTATGCGTCTCCTTCCTCAAGCAAACGGAATCTGTGTATATAAAATATGGCAAGGTTTGTATTGCCATTTCCCTATAATGACCTCATTGCTATACAAAATGTAGTTTTGCTGCCAGAAGAAATCTCGGTAATCTATTTCATTTCGGTCAAACAAAATATGATAAACACAGTTTGGTGTAAATACAGCGAAACATATTACAGATGCACCAAAAAGAAAGAGATAGGAGAGAGATATGGAAAGAGAAGAGAGAGAGGTATATAGTGGGAGAGAAAAAGAAAGAAGGAAAAATGGCCAAAAAAGGAGAAAAATATAGATAAAGAAAGAGTAAGAGAATAACTACCAGACATATATAGAGATATTAAATCACTTAAAAATTAAACATTGAATGATGAACGCCAATACAAAACATGAAAACAACGACGACGACAGAGGGATTTTTCTAAAGCTGCAAGGAAGTTATGCCCAGGTACGTCCATTCGTCCATACCTTCAATAAGACTCGCTGGACTTAAATTCTTCGCGAGCTGGTGTAAATGATTTACTGCCTGCAAAAACTTTTTTGATCATAATGGTCTAAGGTTTGTTCTTCATAATGATAATGTTTGCTTGTATAGTTGATTACCATTGAGAGTCGGTATTTATGATTCAGTAGTCGATAGTCTTATTGAGGTACATGTTGCATTTGGATCGTAACAAACGGAGTGAAGGAAATGGTCCCTATATTTCCAAAAAGTTATATATTTTTTTCATGTACAGTTCTTTTCTAATTCAAGGCAAGTGTTTTGTCACCATCCATGTTTTAACCATTTTATTAAAAGAATCCATGTGCCTTCCCTTCTTATACAACTCCCACCTCTCTCTCTCTCTATCTCTTGCTTTCTTTCTTCAAGACATAAGAGCATAACACACGCACACTTCAATATCTAACCGTGTTAACTGTCGCTAGGATAAAATTGACTTCATATTTTAAATTTGGTAAAATTATATTGATTAACAAAGCAACGTAGCCTTTCCTCCCTCGTAATCTCAAGAATGATTACATTGAAATTAGCGTAGGATTTAGAGCAATTTATCATCCATTGGATATCATATACAACTAATTGATAACGTCTTTAAAAGCCTCATTAAGATATGAAGTAGCAAACCGCGGTGGTGTTTCTATGATGACGTAAAGGGTAATAGCATCACATTTCTGTATCATATAAGACAGAGTTCAGTGATTACGCGCAGGACCTTGCATGCGCGCAGTTGCCGTTAAAATACACGTTTATTAACCGCGGTGGCTTTTTTGCAGCTGTTTACCGCATCATATCTGAACGAGCCTTAATGGGCAAAAAGTTACAAAAACCTGATCATCCCCTTCTAAGGACTCCCCACCTTCTTTTCATGCGAACTTACTACTTTCAAAATTAGTAAAACATTCTGTTGACGAGATTCGGGATCACGCTGTTGCAAAATAATGGTTAATATATACAGTCATTGTTGCACAAACCAAAAACACTGCATATTTTGCCCATTTTGGAAATTGTTCTCATGTGTGTGTGGGAGTTTTTTGAGAAGAAAAAAAAACAATTACCTGAACAAGCCAGAAAACGCCTAAAGATGGTTAGATTATGTACCCCTAAGAGCGCCTTTTTTACTCAAAATGTTTTGGTGATCCGAGATAGGTTCGCTTTA
Organism: Mesocentrotus franciscanus; assembly: GCA_037976565.1. Lineage (NCBI taxonomy): Eukaryota > Metazoa > Echinodermata > Echinoidea > Camarodonta > Strongylocentrotidae > Mesocentrotus > Mesocentrotus franciscanus. Next base: position 26,807,304 of record CP137682.1, read on the forward strand.
AATCTATCTCGCTACCTATTTGGGCTTGCACACCTAAATAAAGGTTTCTGATTTTCGGGTGACAAGGTTCTAAATCAGTGTACAAAACGACCGAGCATGGAATACGACTCCATGCCGGACTCGTCGAAGACTACGAACGCGCTCGACATCGTACATCGTAATTGTATCCGCGCGAGGCGTGATCGCCCGAGCCCGGAGAGAGAGGGGAGCGCGCCATTGAGCAGAGCCCACCCAAGCCGACCGCGACCAAACAGCTGGGGGTTACGCAGACACTATGACACGAACAGCTGATTTGGCGTGGTGTGCGCCTACCCAGGGTCCTCTTTTTTCAGTCACTTACTAGTCTCAAAATCTAGACGCTTTGAAAATAGTGTGCGATAATAGAAACCCATTTTCGCTATTTCCTAATAGTAATAGTTGATCATAACATAGGCTGTGATGTTATTGTCGATCCAAAGAAGGAAAATGTATATTTCATAATAGGGCCTTCGACAAGATTGTCAGTCAGTAATTCTATGGGTAAGCGTTTAAGCGGTATTGTCAATCCTGAAACTTTCAAAAATACCGCCACCTGAAGAAAAAAAAATAATAATGATAAGTAACAGCAATAATCACAAAGTTCTAAAACTATTTTTAAAAGTCGCTCTGTCGCTATTCTTAATTAATTTTTTTTAAAAGGCGTTAGATTAGTGTTACTGCGATGGTAAGATCTTAAACTTCCACGCTCGGTCACTAAAGTTTGGCCAGCCCGCAAAGTAAATACATGTATTTTTATACTTTCGTCCTAAAGGAGTCTACAGATACAGACTATTCACTTGCCCTTGGCTCTATGTTACATGTTTCTCTACATCACAATGTTACTATATTTTTGACATAGTCTCAATAGTTTCATTAAGCTCAGGTGGTCCAAGTTCGACTTGTCTCTAGTCTTTTCCTGGCAGACTCTTCGCTTTTCCCTGGCCTATAAATATGTGTCCCTCGTTAAAATTACAAACGGAATGTATATCTAAATGCATGTGATCTCGTTTAATAAATATAACTATAACATAACTATAAGATAAATATAACAACATTAAGCAGTCATTATATTATTTTGTGCGTCATTGACTTTTTATGTGCAATGTGGAATGATCCCCCGTGCCACATAGCATTTATCATGGGATAGTTATACCGAGGGATTCTAAATCATTCCAAATGTTTTCAGTGTAATATTAATTTATACATTGCGTTATAATTTTTGTTCTTCCAAGCAGCTAATAAAATCTGACATGGGTAAAATGGCATAGCTTTTGTGCTGCACAACGCAACCCTTCTGTTAATTAATGACTACTGTTTTATGCTGAGAGACACGCTTGGCAAACGATCGACTGTGTCAATCGACACTTGTGGCGAAAGAATGTTCATCTTGAAAGAACATTCTACAGCCAAAGACGAAGACTACGACAATCGCAGAGAGTAAAGAATGTAATCGACCACTTGCCACCACATTCCTGGACGTCATACAACTGTTATTTCCATAATGCCCTTGCTATTCATTCATCAGACTTATCAGAATATATTGCAGGGCATGCTAGAGGCATTTGTTTTGAAGCCATATTATTTCGATTTAGCGGTTCTACGACACTCGCTCCTGCGATACTTGCTCTGCGTCAATATCCTACCTCAACTCTGGACCCAACACTATACTTAATTCTAACCCTAACCCTAACCCTTCACGTTAGGCGAAAGTCGCCGGAGCAAGTGTTGGATCACTTGTTGTGTATAGTCATTGCTGCTATCCCTTGATTTTTCTTTACGTTTGTCATCAAAGTGATTTTCTGTAAAAATTGATTTTCCATCTTATACTTCTGTACAATTGCTGTTCGTTTCAAAACCCATACTTAATACGAAAAATACTTCTCAGCCTTAATCATATTAGAAAGATTAAAACATTGTAGACCTTATATTAAGATGGGAGGGGTGTCGAACCCCTCCCCATAAATTTACTCTTGGGCTGAGCTCTGATCAGGCTACAGTCCAGTTGACAAATGTCGCGCGAAAGAGAGTGCCTGCCCAAGAGACCGATGACCTGAGACCGATAATGTTGGTCTCGTTGACAGTCTGACAACTTAGATTCCTGAGAACGACGCCTTTTACAAGTGTGACAGCCCGAGAGACCAACTTACTCGTCTCTCCGACTTTTCTGAGAGTTTTCAAGCATGTACCTACATGTTTCCATACTGATATGATAATATACAAATGATGCATGCGCATGAGTTCATTATACGATCTATCCGCACTCGAGTTGAGGCTGTGTGTATCTATCGCACGAAGCCGTTAGGCTGAGTGCGATAGATACACACAGCATCAACGAGGGCGGATAGATCGTATAATGAACGAATGAAAACATGCATCATTTGTTTTATACAACGAAACTCCTAGATCCTTGTTATTTGATGTAAAAAGAATTCAATCAAGATTGTTTCGTGACAGTAGGCCTATGCCTGACAAATAAATCTCAAGTTTAATAAGGCTTAATTTAGTGCGCACACATAGCTATAGTAAGCGCACTTACCTCTATACCCATTTACGCATAGTGCTGCGCAAGAATAGGCCCATGCACACACAGTATTATGCGTTCTCACCTCTACGCGCACTACTGCGCATCATGTACATGCACTAAAAAACGTGTGTTAGTATGGAAAATATTGCACGCTTTTTCATGAAAAAACGTGTGATAGTCTCAGTAAATGAATCACACGTGACCGCGCATGACCAATCATTTGATTAGGATCTTGGAGTGAGTTGTATAATAATGATTATAATACATGTATATACATTTTTGAACCGTAAAATCTATGCAAATATATTCTACTGCGCTGTAAGAACTCCTGAGGTGCATAAATCTACAACATGAAGTTAAATAAAAAGATTTGGTTTTAGATTTGATTTAAAAGTAATTTCAGTCCAATGGAATACAAAACGTTCTTTGGACGTAAAGCAATGTTTCATAAATGTTTAAACGTCCTTATGACGTTATGTGGACGTTATGTGAACGTCATTAGAACGTTGCGTATTTGCTGCGTTTTCGGTCAACTGGAATGTCTCCGTCCAGCTAATGTCTGTCAACCCCGCCCCCTCCACTCCTCAATTCTGCAGATGCTGATAGCTGGAGTGCGTTTGTTAACCTCACAAAGTATTGGACCCTATGGACTAAGTGGTCGAACTTTATCCTGCAATGTCACACAAGTCTAACTTGACTTTGTCTGCTCGGCATGCTCATGCCATGAACCGAATAGCACCCTCTGCTTTAGTTGCTTCAGAGCCCATATGTTTTATGTATGGGCGGATCCACACAGAGAACACCCCCACCTTCTTTCATCATGGAATCTTGCGGTTTCCAAACGATTCGCCCGCCCTGCCCCCTTCCCCTTCTGGCCATCCTGGATCAAACAAATAATGAAACAGCATAGATAATAGAGATATAGGTTTCCAGACACCATAAGGATGGGAGAGGGATGGGGAGGGGGTGATGTTGATAGTACGTCTTCTTTTGTAATCATAAAGAGATCCATGAGGAGAATTCTAACAAAAATCTATATTGATGAGAAATCAGAATTCATATAAAACTTGGACAACTTAAAATGGGCTGGGGTTAGGATGATGATGATGATGATGATGATGATGACAAGGGAGAAAAGGAGAGAGGATGAGGATGATGAAGAGGTGGTGGAAATGCTGAAGATGGTAATACTGATGATAATGATTATGATGGTGTTAATGATGAAGATATAAATCAGAAATACACTTAATGCTCCCTTCCTCTTTCCTGTTTACCATTACACCATCCAGAATGCCGAATACAGTCAGGTTACGCCACTGGTGCCATGTCGATTTGACTGTGAGAGCAAGGGTGGTCCCCACTCCTCAACCGACTTCGACGTCTATCAGTTGAGATGTGAACAACCCCAGACGGTCCGATGTCGCTTGGTTATACCCACTACTGCGACAGTCATATATCATCATCATCATACGGATGTCTAAACATTTTAACAGCGAACAAGAATTGAACAAACAAGTTTACGTTGGTGCTTCGAAGGAGGCGGTGCTCGCACTTGAAGGTGAAGTTCACCGGAGTAGCGTGAATGAGATTAAAGGAGGAGGGTGCGCTCCGAATCCAAGTTCAAGTTGAGAGAGAACCACAGGGGCGATCCAGGAGACTGGGTCGAGCTAGGGAGGGCATTCTTGGCGAAGAACAAACTAACATTGATGGAATGTCAATAAGCGTCTGTAAATGAAAGGGCAACCTCGTCCACATTCTCATACCTATACTAGAGTCCCTACTATATTTAACAGATCACGTCTTATCCATAAATCAATAGTTGCCCAAATTTTGAATCAATTCATCTGATCTGCTTTTGTAATCATATTTTTAAAAGGAGGAAATTGTGTGCTTGAGGCTATCGATTGGTTGTTTCTTGATGATGTTTCACGCAATTAATGTACCGCTGAGGCGGTTACAATTGCAGAGGGTCTACGGTGCACCCCCTCCCCACTCCTTGTCAATGTCTGCACATGTCAATGATTGCAATCATAAAAAGGGAAATATATTGTGGTTAAGGTTATAATATTTACTACTACAGGGCTATGCCATTGTTGCTATCATTGCTATGAAAGAAAGTGACCGGTTCGGTAAAAATGCGCAGTCAAACGGGAAGAAGTGGGTAAAAACTTGATCGATGCAGAAGAGAGTGGAAAGCGAAATATTGGTTAGGACAGGATGGATGATGCAAGCGTATGGAAGGGAAGAGGTAGGAAATTGATTTTTTTTTTTAAAGACTCTTTGGACGGGCAGAATACTACGAGGACCACATCAACAGTGGAATTTGTTCCCAATTGTGACTGCAGTACGCAGTATACTGCCACTATGACGAAGGGAAAAAAAATAAATAACGACTAGCGTTCTTCATAAATCTTGGGCTGGGTAGTCGACTAAAAAAACAGTGGAACAAAAAACTACACACCATGTACATGATGAAAGGAAGAAAAATTATAAAAGAAAAGAACATAATTGACAAATCTTGGGCTGGGCAATAGACTGCGGAGGGACCGCCGCACCAAGACATGAAGTTGTCTTCTCAAGATCCAGTCTACCAGCTGACTTCGTGGCTCAGACACCTGTTCAAGTTACCCACCTCTCCTACCCCTATGTACCCCATTGTCTGGGTCCGAGGAGAGAAAAGGAGACTGATGATTTAAACATCACACTGGATTTATGGGCAGGCTACCACGTTAGGGCATACAGTTTTCACGTGTGGTCAGTCTAGGGCAGTTGAAACTTAATAGCCGTCTTGGTAGACAATCTTTAAAAAAAACTTTTCTGCCCGTAGAATTTAAATGATACATGCATTGTTATATTCACATGATACAATTCCTCCAATAGTCCTTAGTATCATGGTATTATGTTTTTCTAACTTTTAAAGTTTTTTTTTTAAAGAGGAAGAGGAAGATTGATAGGCTAAAGAAAGTTTATTTACACCCCTTCTCTTACTTTCAGTCACCAACTTGTAATTCAAACGAGAGCCCTGGTCAGCGAACAGGAGGAAATAGAGAGATAAGGAAAGAGTGATTTAGAGAGATGAAGATTTAAAAAGAAACAAAAAAGAAACAGTGAGAAAGAGAAAAAGAGGTTGGGGTTACAGGGAGAGAAGGAGAGAGGGAGATAGAGTGGGTGTGACAGAGTGAGAGAGAGAGAGAGAGGGGGGGGTTCAGATTAGTTGATGAACGTAACAAGGAGATACCGGGGATGCAAAGCATTTTTCCTGAGGGGAAACCAAATTTCGATGAAGTAATCACCAATAAAAAAATGGGGTAAGGGAATTAACTTTTCCCCGGCATGGCTGCTCTTTGAAGTAAAGGGTTGAATGGAAAGTATAACATTTTCAGCGAAAATTATGTGGGTGTGGGGTTGTGTGAACATGGATATGTTCATTACAAGTATAGCAAGAAGAATCTTTTTAATTACGAGACCGTTGTATTATGATCATTAAATGAATATGTAAGTGTAAAAAGTGAGATCCGACTAATAGACTCTCAAACTTCAGATATCTGGATATAGCGAGAGTGTAGGCGAAAGTGCAATTCTTCAAGATGGCCGATATGGACTGTCTCATCAATATACTTTCATTAACAGATAGTTGGTGCCTTTTACAATCGTGATCAAAGGAATTCAACCCTTGATCTAAAACTTGAAATGGCAATCTCATCCCAAATATTTGTTTTATCGGGCTACCATGGACAAATGTTGCACATTACATAAAAAGGGGGTAAGGGGCATCCCTACTTCATTACAAAGTGGCTGCAGAAATATGGGGCGAGTACCCCCTCCCCCCCAAGGGTGAACATGTGGACATTGGAGTGAGGGGGAAAGGGCTCAGGAGTTAAACAGAGAAACAGAAACGTGACAACAAAAGATAAGGAAAGCCGCCCACCCTCCCACACCCTCCTCTAATCTGCGGCCACTCAAATTTTCATCTAGTAAGCTTCAATAATGCCAGTACAGTAATCGCCGGACCTAAACTACGCCACAAAACTCACGGACGTCCATGCACGGACCCCACATCTCTGGGCACTTTCAAAAACCTCAGGATCGATTGTCGTCGGAGCAATTAATGTACGGTCACCATCGTCCGAGCTCTCCACCTTTATAAGCAGTCCTTAGCACGGCTTATCTGCGTGCGTTAGTAACATCGTCACCGCCCTGGGTAGCGTCCTCCCAAATTATAGTCGACAAAATGAACCCCACTACAGCCAAAGGTTGGTTTAGTCCCTGCCGTTTAGACCATAATCAATATATAAGTCACCTTGGTGGAATACTCCCAAGGGAGCGGAGCGCGTGCACTATCATCTGCGGATTAGCATGTAATGCGCTTAGAAACCTAGTAATAAGCGCTATACAAATGTGACTATTTTAGAACGAATATTACTACATTATGATAATAAGACGCAACCAACCCAACCATCACCACCATCACGTTCAACATTTTACGGAATCAACGTTCACCTCTTCTTTACTGCTACGAGACGTACTCCTCCCTTTCTACTTAGAAATCACACAATTCTACATTTTTGTAATGAACCTGATGAAAGAGCTTGAACAAATGCACAAACTATGACGAGTCTGGAGACTTCGAACATGACTATTATGTTTTCTTGAGTGTTCCATTTCAAATGGATCACCTGAACAGTTCACGGATATGTGCTCGTGAGCTGCCGATGCCCATTTTTACAAGTTGCTTTATATTCTGTCAGGCCCCAAATTCTCTTTGGATTTGGGAAAAGATGTTAAGTTAGTTTCTTTCTAGAGACAAAGTTAGGGGCAAAGCTGACAGATGTACCTTAATTATACGTGAGAGTCAAATATTTCTGTATATATGTAATTAAAATTGCGCATTACAATATCTTTATTATCCAGGTATATTCATTAGAGGATGTATTGCATGGGTGACTATAGCATCTCATTTCCCGGAGACAAGTCCCAGCTGTACACGCGCCATATCAATGCATGCATACACGCAGAACAGAGGCAAATTAAACACGCGACAAACACATGACGTGACGTCACCAATCCTCTATTCTTATCCTGGGTAAGGAAAGACACTAAATCCATGCGATGTATAGCAGCTCTATTTTCTAGATACATTAGTCTAAAAATATAGATTTTCAAAGCGCACTTTCTGACAAATATGTCACTCTTTGCTGTATAAAGGCATTATATGCAAGCCGGCATGTATATCAGTAACAAACACGTGACGAACACGTGTGATATCAACAAATTCTCTCCTGGGTTAGGAGAGTCAAAGACATCGTTTAACCACGAAAACCACCTGCGTTCATCACGTGACCTCGCTCATTGGATTGACACCAAATAGCGAAACCGTCGATGATTTTGGTAAATCATAAAACTTGTCCATTCCAACACTAGGCAAAGCCCCTCCGAAACTTAGCAGTTGAGATTTTAATAACGAAGATGGTTTAGCTTTCTGACACGGCCCATCCATTCTGATATGAATCTTTGTGGCATTAACGACAAAAATTCCGCATAAATCAACCACCAAGATACTCTTTCGTGACTTATGATGCAATTAAATGTTCATTTGTTTCTTATATTTTCAAGCCTTCTGCGCTTAGATTATTAGTTTAAGGTGAGGATTATTTCTTATTTATCGCACCGTCCCAGTCGGTATCAGTCCTAGTATTAAAATGAAGAAAAAGAAAGAATAAACTCGTTGCGCGAAAATATGAGGGGAATAGCCTCTGATACTGTTTCCCCTCCTGACTGAATTAACAATAAATTTCAGTTTGAAGTCAGTGATCGAAAAAGTAGTAAATCAACTATTTTTATATTTGCTAGAATTATTCAGCATTTGCAGCATTATTTTATTCAATTCCATAATTCCATAGTAAAAACAGTAACATCAACATGCAGTAAATATAATAAAAGTACTACATGTACTTATACATAATTATTATATTTCGGTTGCAGTTTTCAAAATAGTAAAATATTGACAGTAAAAAATAGGAATTTGGTTGCTGTATAAGAACCTTGGTGGGTTTGTCTGGACGGCCATCATGAAATGAGATGGATTCACATAAACAGTAAAATTAGTAAAAGAATCATACAAAATGATATATGAATAAAAAATAACAAAAACAAAATAAACAATAACATCATCACCATCAACAAAAACGTTTTTGTTATTGTTAATTAAAAGTGATAGATGAGTTATCATCTAATATGTATGACATTTGGCGACGTCGCTAAATTGGGATACATTTTTATATTTTATCCATTTTAATTCAAATTATTCGCAATTTTGTATTGTATTTGTATTTTAATCATTTTTGTTTTTTGTTTTTGGTAATGTAGGGGTATTCATCTGCTGCAGATACATGTATGGTTCATTTGCTATGGATTTTAGTATTTGTAACCAATTAAAAGCTTTTACTTGATTAATATTATTCAGTTTAGTGCACTTACTACTAATATTACTACCAATTCCATACACCATCTACGTCACCACCGCCATTACCGACACCATCACCACCACAATCACCAAAACCACCACTATTACCATCACCATTATCACCTCCATTATCATCACTATCAACAAGTTCACCGCCATCACCACCACCAACAACGATAATTACTAGTACTACTACCATCACCATCATCACCTCCAAAGCCATTAACTTCACAACACGAAGACCAACACAACCATCACTGTAACCACCACCACTACCACCACCAACACCACCACTATTACCATCACTACCATCACAATTATCACCTCCATCGCCATCATTACCACCACCACTGCCCACTATCTCTACCACTACTACCATCAATATTATCATCTACATTCATTATCACTATCAACACTGCCAAGACCAACATAGCCGCCATTGTCATCACCACCACCACCACCCCTCCAGCACTACCAGCACTACTACCATCACCATTATCGCCTACATTCACTATCACCACTCCCAAGATCAACGCAACCACCATTACTACCACCATCACCACCACCACAACCGAAACCATCCACACTACTTCTATTATCATCACCAGCGGCGGATCCAGAGATTTCCAAAAAAAAAGGGGGGCGAAGTCAGCGCGATCGTGAGCTTCCGGGTTGTGGGCTCCATGGGTCCGCCTCAGAGCCCGTGGCGGGGTGCAGGAGCAGAGCCCCACTGCTCCTGGACGCTCTCTGGTTATATCAATTCATGCCAGGCATGACACGGCTGGACCAGTATAAGCATACCAAAAAAATGTATTACATAAACAAATCAAACATTAAATTACATATTGAACATTGACCTACTCAGAAGGAGGGTGGCCGTGTGTGTGGGTGCATATGTGTGTGTGTTTATTATCATGGGTTATTCACGAGTCCATTGTTTCCACAAGTTCTACTGTTCCCATTATCTTGAGGCAATTTGAAAAGACTTTGGGGAGAACTTTACCAAGAGTGTGACGCCACTCTTTATCGCACCCTTCTGATTACAAATTAGTTTAAGATAAAGAAAAGAACATGGGCGAAATCTAGGTTGCATTGTGACTTTATGCACTCTAGTATTGATTGTGCAATGTTTGAATTTATTCTGACATATATTGATGTGAGGGGAGAAAAGTAAAAATGGTTATCGGTAGAGATGCCTTGGATGTAGTGGGTACGTCACGTGACTGTGAATCACATGATTTATGATAGAGTCCCGCCGCGGAACCATTTTGTGTTTTGACAAGACATTAACGTACATTTGCCACTCTCTACCTAGTTGTAGTTCGGGGGTACTTGGTAGGAAATTATTAATTGAATGGTTTCAGCGGCTTAGGGCAGGTAGGCTAAAGCAAGGTTACACATAGTACTTTGTGAGCGCCTTGAGTAAAACCCCTAGGATGGATGATATATATAAATGAAGCTAATATTGTTATCAGGACGTGTCGTTCTTCACGAGAGAAAAGGTTCTCCGCCATGTTGCATTATATAGTTCACAATCACATTTACCCAGTACAATGCATGTTGCAATTTTGTTCTTCCCTCGGAAAGAAAGGAAATAAAAAGAAAAGGGGAGAAGGTAAAAGACGAAATAGTGGTACTTTTACTAAAATTATGTTGTTCTGCAGCTAGACAAGTGGATGTAGATGTGATATTCCTTTCACGCCAAAAAAAAATCATAATTATCTTCATAATCATCGTCGTCAACCGAGATGATTTCTCAATTCCCTAGCTTTCTTTTAACCTTGAAGTGAACCCCAAGAGTAATGATGTCATATCTTTATTGGAGTTCGTCAATAAAGATCTAAAAATCTTCCCCTGGAAATATATTGATTAATAGAGTGCCCACGTTGAGCAGGTTCTCCAGAGTCCAGTATGTAATCGACAAAATCTACCAGTAGTAAAGGGTTAAGGGACTTCCTTTGTGGGTCAGTTTATTGACACCCTTACCTATCATATGAATTATTATGACATTAACGATGAGACAAATCGCTAAAACGCGATAGGCATTTTTCTCCATCAATACACACAAAGATGGAACAAAAATAATGTTTGTTTATTTTTATTTGACGACTATTTCAGCTGTATTTCTGATACATCACACAAACCGTTTTAGGAAAAGTTAATGTGACATCAGATACCGTCCCCTTGGCAGATTCGGTACCGTCACCTATTACCACCTAGCGTATCTCGTCAAGTAGACGAACTACACTATCGCCACTACTACAAACAGGCCAGAATCGACTTGTGTTTTATTCTATGTTTTGGATCCTTTGTTCACTTGAAATACTCTGTGTTTATGAAAAATATTTTCTTGTAACCTTTATGCTTAACATTCATAAATATTACATATTTACTGGTTTAAACACTGTCAAAAGCAACGAGAAGTCAATAAGTGTTGTCCGGATGCTACATGACCGTCACTCAATCCGCGGAGTTACCTTAACCACCGTGACACCAGACACCAGCGCTGGCAGTGACACACATATTCATTTCCTTCTTCTTTGACAAAGGAGGGTTTTTAACCCATTAATTGCCTTAACCTAAATATTTTGTAAAATTCAAATATGGATGACTTGTATGTGTGGATTTGAGAAGGGGGAGGGTTGAGATCGTTTTATCTCGCGGTGCAGATTTGGAATCGTCCAAAAAGTGAGGGCAAACGTATATCCGACAGTATGATAATAATGGTGGCTTCTTATATAGCGCACATATCCGTCACGCCCTGTTGCTCCTGGTGCTCTAACATAATTACCCTGGTCATACCTTGCGGCAAAATATGTACTAGCACTGGCATATCGCGTACATATTCACACCTGGATGGAGAGTGGCAAAAGTGGACTAATGTCTTGACACAGGGCGTTAGTGCCGAGCTGGGATTCGAATTCGAACCCTCAATACTTGGATTGAGAGCCAAGTGAATGAACCCCTATATATTACACCTCCACGTATTTAAGGCTTGAAACTGAAATGGGGGATCCCAATCACCATTCTCGAGTAGGGGTTATGCCAGACAAATCTCTGACGTGATTTCAGAAACGTTTTTCACACCAACCCCCTACCAATGAGAAATGTGGGGTTTTTATACCTTTTCCCAAGGGACGGGGGCGTCAAGTGGTCCGCCCCGTGCCTCCGCATCTATCTTCTACAAAAATTCCACTTTTCACCATAAATTTAAAGTAGTTTACAAGTGTTCGCAACTGATAGAGCCACCCACCCCTCCCCTTCCATCCTCAAACACCCGTGATATTAAAAAGTTTCTACTACTTTTCATTCACTGCATTCACGTTTATTTTTATAAGCTCCTCTCCCCCACTTCCATACTCTTTTCTTAAGTTATAAACAACTCTTTGCATTCCTCTTCTAATTTTCCATCCATATTCTACTCTTCATTTCAATGTGATTATATAAGATGTGTGGTTCAATAGTGCAAATAACACAAAAGATTGTAATAAAATAAAAAATTGAATATCCACGTCACAATTAAAACGACCACTCAATCTCTGCCACTCCTACACTCCACAAAACTTGCCCACACCTTAATCGGTAAACTTAGGCCCTTCCTATATTGCCTCCCACGCGTTTTATGACTCGACTCAAAAGAGATTTTCATATCTTCCCCATCGGACTATACTGTCCCTTTATCTCAAAGTGAAGTTTCCTCACAGACAAGGTCTCTGAACTAAGCACTGCAACACGTGGGATAGTTTTATGTATTACATCGACAAGAGAATCTGACAGTTGAAACAGAAAGATTAAAATGAATATAAACGATTTATTGTCTCTGAAATATGTTTCTTTTGCAAGTGCAAAATGAGTAAATCCACTGTAGCCTCATATCATCGACACACATAAATTTTGTCAAGAAAAAAAATGTAATCATTAAATCGACTGACTAAGCAACTTTATTTACCATTTGATATAATATCGTCACATGATGTTATAATATCGTCACATGATGATAACACTAAATCACCTATTTTTAGAGCTATCATCACAAACGCAAAAAGAAATGCTTCCAAGGGTATGAATGAAATGTCTCCAAAAAAAGGAAAAAGGAAAAAGGAAAATTGAAAAAGGGAAGGAAAACAAAATTAAAAGATTCCACGTGCGGACCCATTGATGTTATCATGAATTCAATTTCATTTTTCAGTCTAGTCTGCTGTAAAGGCCTTTAGAAATAAATTCGTAGAAAGTTGAATCAAGCCTGGTTGTAAGACAACTCCTGTGACGATTGCATTCGCTAATAAATGGTCAGTTTAAGAGTAGTCTACTATTCGGACCAATCACGAAGTGACTAATTAGGATTTGCGAAAAGCATCTTCCCAATATCGTGAAGAACTGATACCATCTTGACTCTGAAATAGACTAGGCTAGACCAGGCTGAGAACCCTACGGATAAGCATTAGCATCAAACAATTTAGGCGCCAAACCATGCTGGGTATCTGATTGTTTTAACGTGTCGTCTGCTTAGAGATACACTAGATCGAACTTAAAGGCAACTCAGAATTTGGTTCTCCGACATTTGCTCTGGCGACAATTGGCCCGCCCTTCATGGCGTCAAAAGTATAGGTTTAGAGTTGCAATTAGGTTTTGGGTTAGGTTTAGTGTATGGTGTTGGGACCAGTGTTAAAGTTAGGAATTCGTTTAGTGTAAGAAATTAGCGCCGAGCATATGTCGCGGGAGCAATTGTCGTGCAACCCACAATTTATTTTGTTTTTACACTCTTTGTATAACCATATTTTTTATTGAGAATAAAGCCCAGTAGGCCCTACAGGTTATGAGATTGCATCGTGAAAGAGACTAGGAGGGTTGATCATGTAGCAAAGAGCCTTTCGTATTATTTTTTGTAAAGTTTCGATGGCATCAAAATGACAACAAATTATACCCGAACATGCTTACAATCAGAAACAGTGAAATTAGTGTATCGATACAAGAATGGAACGATACAAATGTGACATGAAACTTTGGTCCTAAGTTGTTCAGGTTGTACTAAAAGGTGTTCAAGGCTTTCTTTCTTCCTGCTTAAAATGCCATGGGAAAACTACACAAAAGCATACATCCCTCCTTTACCCCCAAGTACTTAAATACATAAATAAATAAATACATTCATAAATAACACAAGTGAGATCCTATTCCGGAGAGCCTAGCCGTATCCAAATTCAGTACCGGAAAGAGAGCTTCGATGGTAACATTTTGCTAAAAAAACGCCTAAAATGTTCTCGGGTTTCTAGCTCCATAGGAGAAAAAAAGGAAGACAAATACTGAGACCCTGCATCCTCTCTATATATATATCTTAATCCCTCTCTATCTGTCTGCCTCTTCCTCTCTTAAACAAACCAAAGAGGAGTATGTGGGAAATTGCTAGATGATCACGCCCCAAACCCACCCACCGTTTTATCATGAACGTGTAATGAAAAAATGAATGATAACATTCTCCACATTCCTCTACCCACCATTATTTTGTTCCTCTGTTCTTCACAAAGATAAGTGTCATTGAAACGCATGAGTTTTCTTATTCAGTTATGTTTTCAATTCATTAAAAGATATGGTACAGCTCCAGATTGTACCTCTCCAAATTGTCATGCATCTGCAGCTATTTTAATCATGTTAGTATTCAGGAACATCTAAAACTTTTTAAAGTTTCCATCGGCTTACAAATTTACAACAAAAAATCTCGGGATATATTTTCCAAGAAATCTTGGATCAAAATAGTGAATCGTCATACATGTTGGAGCAATTTCGGCAGCCTTCAGTTTCTTTTGAATGCATTTCTGCGTTTTAAATGCTCAGGATCTTTGGAAGTTTAAACGTATCGTCTGAATGGGACTGAAACTGTCTACTTTGGCAGTTGAGAGAAAAAAATAGTTTCAATATTTCATCATTCAAAAATCGTAGAAGACTTTAACTCGTCCAATCCCCATTGTCTTGTCGCGTGGGATGGGTTTAGAGGTAACTTGAAACCAATCGGATTAGACAAAGAAAGGCATCCCAATTAGTCCATGATCTTCGAGTCTACAGGGAGTAAGTGGTAGGTAATTTGCATTGATGCTGGAAAAACAAGAGCTGGGGCGTCTACAACTGAGCACCTAGACAGAGAGAGAGAGAGGTAGGTATTTTTCTAAAAGTAGGCGTACCGATATTAGTCCATGTAGGCCTATACTCTGCATTTGATAAACGGCAGAAAACTTGGGGCATCTAAAGCAATAAATAAAATGAGACTTCGGCCTATCCTGAGGAGAATGATGATTATGTTATTACATGTTTCCGTTATGTTTTTTTCTTTCCACAATCTAATTTCTATCACATCCTTAGCCCCCACCCCTCCCTCCTCTCTCTCTCTCTCTCCATCCCTTCTCTTTATATATATATATATATATATAATTGAAACCGGTCATAGTGAAGAAGTGAACTCTCAAGGATTTTTATTTCAATAAAAAGACACTCTCGTGAAAATATCTAAGTGAATGTTGTTGGATAAATCAATGTTTGTTAGTTTCAAAATTCAGAATGTACATGAATATGTCATGTATGTGTCAGTCCATCGATACGCTCTATCGCATAATACATAGTCTTGGTATAAAATGATTACACTCTTCCCATTAACATTTTTGTCCAGTGCCCCCTGCGAAAATACTTGCTACGCCACTACAACCAATGCCAGTGTCTGTGCTAGCTATCCGCTTATTATTATACTGCAGGTCGTGTCATAATTTAATGATTAGTATTTTCCACTCTGTGATCCCAGTTTCTTCATGGCAAACTAAAAATACATCGTAGGAATGCCGTAGACGCAGACGCCCATCCCTGATACATTATACCCAGCTTTACATTGATTCGAGAAAGATGCGTTCGGGTGTGACCACCAACATCGAAATACCACCAAAAATACTTACTTTAACATGAAAAAATTTGACTTAATAAGAAAAGATACGGCGGTACACAATTATGTTTTAAGTTAATAATCTACTTTTCCACCTAACAGCCAAGGAAAATGTCAAAATTAGGGCTGTATGTTCCCTTCTGACGACATGTAGACAACAAGTATCACTGGCATGACTACCCCAAAACTGTAAGAAAGTACCCCCCAAAAAAGTTGATATACTTCATGAAGAATGTGTACCTTTTCACACAGGTCGAATCGAAAAATATCAAGACTTTTAGCATTCAATATCAAACATAGTTTATAGTTCCGTGTTACACCTAATATATTGTATTGAAATGTTTCGATAACGTTTTGATGTCACTTTAGAGGGCAGAACTTTTTTTTTTTTTACTGGAAGCGGTCTTCTCTGTTTCAAATAGAATATTGGTGTATGGTTCCAATTTTCTAGGATTCACATGTCACCAAGTTGCATTTCATTTTCCCAACACCATCACACCAGATCCTCAACTTCTCTTTCCAGAATCTATCAGAACTTTAGGGACGATTATGTATTCAAAATGGCAACAACACAATAACAATCATTAGCTCATGCTGAAGCACATTTTGGTAACTTGTACTTCGCGGTAAGCGTTTATTAATTGAATCGGTTGATGAATTGATTTGATATCACACTTTCCTGTATATTAAAACAAAATATTTATCGAAAATAATATCGCTAGTGATATTCGTTTGTCTCGAAATGTGGTCAATAAGAAATCTAAAAGATCTCGACGTTTCGTGCGCCGCTGCAACACTTCGTCAGGTGATAACAACTAATGTAAGCAAGGGTGTTTT
Source organism: Mesocentrotus franciscanus (assembly GCA_037976565.1). Classification (NCBI taxonomy): domain Eukaryota; kingdom Metazoa; phylum Echinodermata; class Echinoidea; order Camarodonta; family Strongylocentrotidae; genus Mesocentrotus; species Mesocentrotus franciscanus. The sequence continues at coordinate 26,824,065 of CP137682.1, forward strand.
ATACTCTACGGGAGGACCGGCGCGACGGTCAATAATTCGATCGATAATTGGAACAATAACGCACAAGGCCTATTGGCCGACGCACACGGTGCTATATTATCATATTTATCATCTGTTCAGAGCCAGAAAGGCATTAAGTTTGTGTAAAAAGTAGGCCCATATGAATTAACGCCCTTCTGACTCCAAACAACCAATATCCACTTTGCCAAATGAACTTTATTTTGTTTTAGTTTTTTAACATTATTTTTGTTTTTTAATGACTGTGGTTTTGTTTACATTTTAAAATACGTGACTCGCGCAAATGTGGAACGATGTACACATGTCTCTCTTTGTCATGCTTCTGCCAGCCATTTGCAATCTGTTACGAACCGCCGACGAACATTTTACCCATTTTTTTTTTACAAATCTGGTTCATTCTCCTCCGGAAGTGAGAAACTGGATTTTCGAATTTGATCCTCAAATCCTGATCTTAATCTTAAAAGGTAACCCCGTCCTGCTTATTATTAGTCCCTTAATGTTCCTCTCGACGTTCGTTCAATAAATGTTTGTTAACTTACCTTTATTTAAGTATAAAGGCAGCCATCTTCTTCTCATCGTTTGAGAAAATGCGTTATCTATGATTGATTTTTTTGCCGGGGGCGGGGGCGTTTCAATTTGTTCTAAGTCCAACAATTTAAATGTAGATTGACTAAACAAATTTTGACCAACTATATACCGAATACAAAAAAAACCCCACGAGATAGAGCGTTCTTCCCTTAAACCACACGGCCGATCTGCTTTGATAGTTTTGTAATCCCCCACCCCACCCTCTCTCTTCCTCTCTCTCTCTCTCTATCTCTCCATCTCTCTCCCTGTCTCTCTCTCAGTAAATCCCACTCCATCCTTCTCTGCACCAATCCCTGTATACCCTACTGGACGCTCCATTGTATCTCGATGGGAACCCAGCTAATTTACTCTACAGCAACGTGTAGCGCTCTGCGAGGTTTCTTTCCTTCTTTTTGTAGAGCTGTCACAAGTAGTGATGTCTTCATACTAGAACCACTGATCCCTTGCTGTTTCCATCATGAAATTCAATTTTGCCCACAAGCCCACGGATAATACGCTAGTCTCCAATCCAACCGTTACTAACACAATTGAAATTAATACGACACAAACAAATTTATCATGAATATGACAGACGCGAAAAGGACTAATTAAGTTCTTGATTGGTGTAAAGTCAAATAAGTGCGGAATATTCTCCGACAAGAACGCCTAAATATTCGCAGTCAATGGAGTTGCTATTCTTGCAGATCTAGTGTTAAATCAATCCGGTCTGTATGAAGGCTACAAAGTGACGAATTGACAACAGTTACTAGTTTGAGCCATAGGTTGGGGGTAATATCGAGATTTTGTAAACAAAAACATATTTTCATTTTGAAGAAGATTATTTGAATGATGGTTAAATTCGACTAGAGCATGATCCTGTGGACTTTCAATTGAACATTACTGTTCCCTGCTAAATAGCATTTTCTCCGCAGAGATAACCATTTCAGTTTTTGATTAGGTCTACATTACAATGATAAGGTTTTTTCCACCTCATTTAACTTATTAAAGCTTTGTCAAGATAAACGTCGCTTTCCTGCTCTAACTCTACATCTGTCCCTATTTATTTGAACATATTTTGAACAAAGGTGAGAGGATCGTTAGGAAATGATACCCTGATGGTTCGAGGCCCACCTGGAAACAAGTGTTACTCGGAGATGACGGATTGTTTTCCAAAGCTGCCTGACCATTTCAGAGAAAATAGCTAAAAATCACTTACGAAGTCTCCAAACATTGTGATTCATGTGTTTGTTCAAATTTTTAAGAAGATTTCTCTGTGAGAACAAACTTTACTTTGGCTCTTGACGTAATGAAGACACGCGTTACCATGACAACGTAATCCGTACTTTTAGAGCCCAGTTAGTCCAAACACATGTTGATTATAAAGACGAACAAATTGCATGCAGGTTGCGCGCGGGAAGACAGAGAAAAAATAAGAGAAGTTCGCCTGCTCTGTTCACTTGATACAAAAGTACATTGGTCTTGGCGGTGAGGCTAAATTTAGAAAAGGGTATTACATGTAGCAGCTAAATTCTATGTGGTGCTATTGTTCCACGGGTTTCCAATTGGTATAGCTTTATCCAGGTCGTGTTGCATTGAATTTGATCTGGATTTTGACTCGAGATCCACCAGATTTGAAGAAGGAGGTGTATGGAAGTGTTTATGGGTGTAATCTGCTAGCTCGTGAAGAGAGAGATGGTGATCTATCTTCTCCCTCCTTTTCTTTCTGCCCTGTGAGGTTGAGGGGGTCCCGTTTTCGTTTCTTTTAAAGCGTAATGTTTTGGAAATGTCAGTCATGTCTGCCAAGTTTGTATACAAACACGAAGATGAAACAGTTCTAGTGAAATGAAACACTAAGAGCCAATATAATAAGAAAGAAAAAATACTTCTATAATACTATTTCTCTTGTTATCGTGCTATATAATTATGAGAATCAGTAAACAGAAGTTTTGTAGATATCATTCCGTAAGGGGTTGTAATTGATATTTAGATGATGTGCATAATCTGAATTATTGCAGATACATATTGGTATTAGGCATATTTGAATCGTTGTTGGTCGACGACCCGTATACGCCATTACTCTTAGATTATTTAATGCTTTAATTCGAGTTTCAATTTTCAGTATTATGTGTATCCAAAATATCTCTCATTTTGTTTTCTTCTTATAAACATAGAAATGAGGACCGATAGTCGTGTTCTTGAATAAACTATACATTTCAAAGAGGAACAATACATTAATCAATATACACCCCCCCCCCCTCTCCCTCACCCCTCCCCAAAGCAAACAAACAAAACAAAAAGAACTGCATAATTAGACGCATTATGTGACTAGAATATTATGATAGGTAAGTAAATCATTTCGCATTGCGAAGTGGGGAAAATATGCGAAAGGGTTCTAAGAGGGAGAGAATTTGAAGTACCACGTGTTACAAAGCATACAGACATAACACGTTTCAAAATGGGTTTTACATTATCATCAATTCACCAACGTTTCAAAATTGAATGCATTTTATTATGTCGAGATTGAGACACATATGCTGTCTTCCACTTTTTATTAACAAGAAACGAAAAAAAAACCAATCCGTTTCATATTAATTTGTTCCTAAATTCTTGTTAAAAGCCCGATAGTAATTGTTCCCCTTGTACAATGTAATCTTAGCGCTGGTGACACACTAGCAAGTGTATACAAGTTTATCACATGAAGAAAGATGAAAACAGACAATTTCCTCCCGGGAAATGCCCCTCTAAACACCTTTAAATTAAAACGACATCTACATAATCGTCATCGGGTTTAATGAGAATGCGCAGGTGGAATTAAGACTTATTGTGTTCTGTTGTTATTGTTGAATTTTACGGGCCTTTCGCGCTAATAGAAAGGGTAATGAAATTCATGGTTACATATGCGGAAAATATAACGTCACATTGCCTTGACACGGGGTTATGTATTTTACTGAAATCAAACCGCAATATTGTGATTTATTGTTTTGCGTAGCCAACCACAAATTTTTTTTTTCCTTCCCCTCTCCTTCTTTACAATTCCCCAGACCATATACAAAATATTCATTGAGAAAGGGGGCTGATATTCAGGGTTTCGTACTTGAGTTTGACAACGGAGCAGTTTTATTATTCACCTATATTTTGAAAGGAATCGCCGTTAAATTATTAGACTTGGGTTTGTGAACTGGAAAACCACAACTGTACGGGAATGATTAGGAAACAAAACCACAGGTTCTTTTTCATTTCTTCTTGCTCGAATTTTCCCTTTTCTATCGAAGATAGCATCTCGCCCGTATCAATTCGATTAGATTGAATTAATTTGCAGGTGGTCATGAACTTCATTTAAATCATTGGGAGCAGATCTGAAGTTAGGAAAATGATTAGCTGGACAATAAGGAAACAATGTCATTTTAAGAAAAAGCAAAGGGCAAGGATGGAATATAATTTGAAAAAAATCAGACAGAAATCTACTATATGATATATTCGCAATTTATCGAACGCATATGTCGACCAGTTGGATGCCCAGCCGAATTTTGGTCATAAAATGCTTCTTGATTTATTGTCTTCTTTTTTTTTCGTTTTAGGAATACCATAATGATACGTTTAACAACACAGCACTTATCTGACAGCTTACATCAGACTGAGTCGTTTGTAATCCTCTTTCCACTGACCGAAAAGTTCCGCAAGAGTGGTGACTGTAATGGCATGAGACAAGTATGATTTCCCGGTAGACTAACTGAGATCAGACCTACACCAAAGGTTTAGACCTAGTCCCACCTAACCACGGTACCTGGTCCTGCCTACTCGATGGGATAGCTTTGGTCGCATTAAAATCATTTGGAGGCCTCTGTCTTGTCTGAAATGTAATAAATATGATCGTGGTTACAAAATTAATATTCGTGTGAGTCTGCTTCGTCTAATTCTACTTCATCATGTTCTTATCATTCTTTGACTTCAATGTGTTTCGACGGTGTGTTTTAAAGCTTCTTTAAATGTTACCGCTCCTTCTTGAAGACAGTGTAGATACAATTTCTTGTTAGCCCCAATTTCATTTATCTGGACAAAATTTTTAATTGTAAAAGTAATAATAATACTAAACGTAGTTTTAGATTTACATACGCTACTCGTCATCATTTTAATTATTAATAATTTGCCATAACAGCATGACTATTGCTCTTCCTGCAGGCCCTGTAATCATTATTACCCCAACTATGCCAGGTATCGATAACACGTGGGTTAAGAGGGGGCACCTTGTCACAGGCCAAAGATCAAGCAGGCCTTAAGAAGAAGTAAAGTATAGCCATAACGAGAACGACAGAGAAGTCTACTTCTGAAACGATGGTGTATAAAGTAGCAACCTTTAGCATAATGACCCCTTGAAATAATATTGACACAGTTCAATATTGCCGTTTTCCACTCAGCTATAAATCATGGACAACTCAGTTAACGTTGCACTTACAGCTGATATCTTTGCAGCCGATTTGATTAAGAGATTGAAAACTTCTCGAATCGGTAAGTATCTCTTGTTCATCATCTGTTTTATTTCATTTTTTGTTGTTGTAAAAATTGATTCCGATACTACTATCATTTCCGTAGAGGTGTTGTGGTATAGTGGTTTCTTCACCTGCTTGTCAGTCCAATGGTTGAGGGTTCGAATCCTAGCCCATCACGACCGTACTTTGGCAAGACGTTCATCCATATTTGTTACTCTCAACCCAGATGTAAATGGGTACCTGTCAATGACTGGGGTACTAATAATTGCAGGGATCATAGGGAGTTTTAATACTAATATGACTACCCTGAGTAAATAAGACCCTATATTTATATTTTTATCGTGAAGAAATCAATGTTTGTGTTTAAACTCAAATGTTACTTTCTTATATTAAAATGGTGCTGTAGATCGCTTCCTGAAAAGCGATTGTTTAAAGCCCAACTCATGTCCCTGTCCAAAGCATTTGCGAAAACATTTGAACCCTTGGTCTTCTGATCGTGTGATTGATAAACTTGCCCTTCTCTTGTAGATTACGATAATGATAACAATATGCCTATGCATTGTAAAACAAAATATTCATGTACTTTGTGAATAAAGTTTTTTTAATAGATACAAATACAATATTGACCTAGTGCCTTTCCAGTAACAGATCAAAGTCATTACACTGTATTATTACAGCAATCATTGGCTCATTTACGATTCTAGACTCCCTTCGATCACCATCTGGGAGCTTTCTGACCCGGCAGTCATTTTACAGACAAACGTATTCTAAACCCAGTCACAAAGGCATTCGTAACTTTTAATGCCTGCGTGGGGAGAAGCAATTTGGATAACAATGTCTTGCTTAAGGACGTACATGTAGATGCCGTGCCGGGGATCGAACTCATGCCCTTTTCATCCTCAGTCTACAGAATAAACCACTCGACGTCGACACGTATAGGATACATAACAAGGATATAGGGCGGCGATGTAACCCCAACACACATTCATGACTACTCACCAGTACTCCTGAAGTTGTTTTGATCTCAATATGCATAGGTGAGTCAGGATGCATGTAAGCTTGGTGGCGCGACTGTCGAAATTGAGCCTAATGAGACTGAAATTGTCCACGCGACAACCCTTATTTTCAACATAATCGGGTTCCATTCGGGTGTGTGTGTGTGTGTGAGGGAGCATTTGGCAAGTGGCGTTGCTCGATCGTGTGAATGGGATGTCCAGCCGTATCTGTTGACAAGTTAAGACAAGGATTAAGAATTTCCCTTTTTCCGATAATACTTAATTAATGTTAGTGTCACAACCCGCTAAAGTGACGCCTCGGGTGGGAGGGATTCCTGAATGTCGAAAACAAAACAAACTGAAGGTTGAACATTTCCTGTGTTGCGTATTTAGAATGAGATAATTTGGCCATGGTGCCAGGTCGTCAGCCTAACCATCTAGGCGTCACATCGTTCCATCCAGGCACTTATCACTTCGTTAAATCGACTCAAACCCTCGCAAGAATTTTGTTGGAGACAGAAATAAAATCATTTTGTGGCCGAGCAGTTGTTAAAAGTGTGAAAGTTTGGGATTTAACTTTTTTGCCCGCCAGTGTGACGAATTTCGTCCATGTTTTCTCGACATGAAGTCCCACTGCAGCTGTCGCATTAATCCTAGTTAGAACTGTGAGGTGACAAACATGGAAGTTTCTGGACAGTTCTATGAGATGATTAGCACCGCCAAAGACATATCTGATGAGGGGAGGTAATTTTCTGTGACAGTGGAGATTATGTCTGGCCTTTCAGTAGGTAAAGGGTACACGAAACTTTTGCTATAATCTCCCTCTTCCCATGTACCCCTGGTCTTCCAGATGTCTCCAGAGGCATCCTTTAGGTGCTATCCTTGTCTCCTTTCAACTTCATGACTGTCCTACCAGGAAAATAATTCCCTTGTCCGACCACATAGAAAGAATGAACAACCATTGGACCGGTCAATTTGGAAGTCACAAAGAGGATAAATTTCGTCAACGTTCCTGCAACAAAAAAACAATCAAAATTAGATGTTAAAACATCAAAATATTTAACAGGTTTGAGGTTATTTTACTCATATACATGATATATGTACAAGAAGGTCTTATGTACCTGAAAAATCGATGTATTTGAATGAAAGAAAAGGTGTTCATGGTTGTGATAATGAAGTATACATATATTTTTTTACAGTATTTTCACCTTCATGGCCAATGCGGTTTGATTCTTTCAGCACATTAGACATAAATAAACTCAACGACCTTTTGGGTTTTCATATTGCAAATGTATTCGATATATATCATTACAAATACAAAATTAAAGGGTACAGAATTATATTTTTAAAAATAACCCTGAAATAGCCACGTCTAGCTCTTGGCTATTAAATGGACAACACACATATTAGAGTTAGCAATGGTTTGAATTTTTGTTCGGGAAATCAAAGGTACCATTCATCCTATTAAGTACAAAATGAAGTTGGATAAAATTATGCTGGGATCTATTATAAAATAAATAAATTAAAAATCACGGTGTACAGCTTCAGGCAAAGATGTTTTCTTTAAGGTGGTTAAGGGTTAAAGAAATTTGCCTTTTTTGAATTTCCATATTTTGTGGTTGCATTCCGTAGACGCATTTCACGGGAAGACGCCCAAATTATCTGCAAATACCATTTTAATAATTTTTAAAGACAAAATGTTTTGTGTTTCTTTTTTCTTTCTTGATTTCCTAGACACTGTACAGGAATATATTACCATTTTCTTTTTTAACCAAGAGGTTATTTTGTAAAAGGAAATCCGCTATTTATGTGTTAAACGGTGAAATATGAATGGCTGATGGTTAACTCGATCTCGCTTCCTACATTTCTGGTTCTAGCAATAGATATTTGACCTGTTAAATAATTCTGAAACGATTACGGCTGATGAAGAAACATGATATATATCAAATAAAATATTAAAGAGTTATTTTCCGTTTAGCAGTCAGACGATTACTTAAAGATGAACAAAAAGGCTGCGTTCTAGTTAATACTTATTACGGTTGGAAGAGGTTGATTATGTAGTATGTAATAATTGATGTATATTGTTTTAGGTTTGGATTGATCAAAAGTAAACGAAATCGACTCACTTTTGCTGAAATTACATGCGATGCACATAGAAAAGGTTATATGCATGGGACTACACACACATGCGCAATGAGAGTCTGGTCCAAACTTTTAAACTATTTCTCGTCATACGTGTATTTTGAATATAGGCAATAAGGGCATTTGAAGAGCCCTTTTTTCAGTGGACATTTTTTCTATGATATTCTTCCAAACTGACATAAAAACATGAGAAAGTTACAAGTTTCCTTTAAGCTCTACAAGAACCGAGCCTTTAAAGCCCCTTTAAAGTGTTGGGAGCCCCACAAATCTGATGGCAAAATTTCACTTAAATTGTATCATAATGTGAAAGAGGATGTCAATTAAGACTCATTTCTGCTAGGATTTTCAAAACAAATGTGTTTGAAGTCGAATATTGATGAAAGAATTCAAAATCGAGGTTTTCTGCCTACAACAGAAAACCCAAATTATGTATTCTTTTATCAATATTTGTCTTCAAACACATTTTTGGGGGAAAATCTTTGCAGAAGTGTGTCTTATTAAAATGACATCCTCTTTAACATTATGATACAATTTAAGTGAAATTTTGCCATCAAATTTTGACTAATTTGGGGCTTAAGAGGGGCTTTAAGGCGAAAGAAGCAGAGATTGTCGGTTTAATGGTATGGACATGTTTTGTGCTACATCTGCGAATGTAGTTTTCTCGGCCTTGTCTAAATTTGGCGAAAAAAAAAGAAACCCACACCATCTGCTATTCTAGGAAAGCTTTCTTGGAATGAGGAGAATCAAATCTTTCATGGATCGTCACATTCTTCGAAATAAATGCAAAGACCATAAAGCCTCGTTCACATACCATTTAAACAAATTACAATTTCAATTCAATCAACATTTATCTCCTTCACAAAATCAAAATGAACATATCATGAAATATATATTTAGAACATATGATGATTTACGACGTACATCTGATACGGTAAACATGGTAAAAAGCCTCAAACTAATCTATAAATTGAGAAATGTGTTTTTTTTTAATAGAAAAATAAAATAGATTGATGAATAGCTAGAAAAAGAAGGAAGTAACTAACTAAATAAATATGAATGAATAAACAAACCAATAAATAATCAATTAAATAAACGAATGTACACACAAGCAAAATGAAGAAGAAAAAAAAACTGCCGTGGAAAATGAAAATTATATAAGGGTAGCGCGCTTCGCATTTCTGCATGCAGATAGGTGATTAATACCTCTGTTACGCGCAACTCATTTATTATTTTCTCACCCCCTTAAAATGGTTTTGCCGCGCCGGACTTTTTGGGGCGGTTTTCCGCGCAATGTGAACGGGTGACTGTGGTGTCTGTATAATGGGTACAAGCGCATCATGGACGGTACAAGCTACGCTTCACTAATGTAAGTAGTGCCTTGATCTTCCTCCCTTTCAGTCAGACTTGAATTTGACATGACATACTTCTTTACGGTACCCGTAAAATTTATTGTACAATTAGATGGTTGGTGACCAGATGGTTTGTGTAGTCGTGAAAATCCATGATTTTTGGAAGTAATTGGGACATTTTATTTTCTGTTTTCCTTTGATAGCCCTAATGTACAGGTTTGACTGTACTTTGATAATGGCAAAGCATATGTTATGATTAGTATTACACGATACAAAGTAGGTTTACGAGCCAAAGAGTAATGTCAAATTGTGCAATGCTTGCCAAGTCCTTGTACAAGGTACCGGTAGCGTACCTAGTATATAACTGGGAAAAAAGGATACAAGGGTTTGGCACAACTGATCGATATTCAAGATTCAAAATTCAAGTATTATGATCTGTACATGATACAGATCAGTTAGAGAGAGCGCAAAGGGAGTTAAAACTGTTCAAGAAAATGAGTGATGTTCAGGATGCCCTCTGATTTGATTTGATTTCGTTTTCTTTTAATGAGGTGACCCCAACACTAAATAAAATACCGTAATTGATATTGAGACATAATTCCTGATTTAAAAAAATAATATTAAATGAAATTTTCTTCAAAACTGATCTTCATTTGACAAATTAAACAATCAAAGTACAGCCTATAACATAATGATAATGCAAAGCGCTTTCTCTCTCTCTCTCTCATCTCTCTTTCTCTATCTCTTTCTATCACTTTCTCTATCTCTTTCTATCACTTCCTCAGGTTTTCTCCATCTTTTCTCTGTCTCATTGTGTTTCTCTATTTATTTCATGCTCAGTCATTTTTTACTTTATTTCTCTTACACTTTCCCGTTACAGTAACGTAGGCATGATCAGGAGGAGGGGGCGATGTACCATCAGTGTCTTGAATCCCAAATAAAAACCGAGTCGGAGTATGTTGGTCTGGCACACTTCAGCAGTAACATTTGCTTAGAGGCGTATCCAGACATTGACCTCATGAGGGGCCAAACATCTCGGCTTACTGTCACCCATATATTCCAGTATGGAAAACATTTTTCTGATTATCCTGGTTTGCGTTACATGGCGGGGGGCTGATTTCACCAAAATGGCGTAGTTTGGGATGAATCAGTGTCTTTCGAGAACGTCTCTATACATGTGTTTTGTGCCTTTCTATGTGCACTGACTTCCAAGTAATTCCCGTACCTGCTAAGTACTTGCATATAAAAAGTTGCTGATTTTGTATTTATATAATTATTAAATCTGTTATTCCATTTCCAATCCAATCCAATCCACTTAGCGCCTTTTCCTTGCTGTTCCGACGCGCATTAAAATTTGCACCACATCGTAGTATACGGACCGCTCAAACAATGATAATAACACTTCAAAACCCCCCCAAACCTCTCCAAAAGAAGACAAAAATATTGTGTTCAGTTGGTACAGAGAATTGGGTGTTTTGTTTTGTGTTGTTTTGTGATGTGTGTTGTTTTGTGATGTGTGTTGTTTTGTGATGTTTTGCGTAGTGCTGTGTGTTGAGTACTTTTATTCCTTTCCATGTTTTTAAATAAGGTTATGGATAGTTTTGTTTGTTCATTCATGTTAGTAGTACACTGTAGATCAGTTGCTATACTGTGCGTATATATTGTATGATGCACTTTTTCTTAGATATACATGTATATGTTTTCATCTGCTACCTAACCTGTACATTGTGTTGTGTTAAGTTTTTCTTTTGAATAAAAACACCAACAAAAATATTTGTTTTAACCCATCAAAAGCACCAGCCAGGAGGGCCAATTTGTCCCCCTCCTCCTCCTCCCCTGCCCCTCCTTCAAATACACTAGTACATGTGAGGGCTTTGATGGACTGCCAATCATAACATCGCAATGACATTATTCCGGGCTACTGGCCAACTTCTACTCTTCAAAGACGCCTCCAATACAATACCTAGCTTAGAAAGATTCATACGAAAATAATCTTCGCCCTGTATTGTTGAGACCTTCGCGGTTTAGACTCATTAGGGAGATCGTGGAAAATGAGCGGAATGCGATGTCGAGGTCGAAATTCGACCACCGCGTCATTCTGAAGTTGAATGTCGTCAGAGTTCATTCCCTGGCGCATCGACGGCCCTCGATCTCCAAGGTCTGAATAAATCCTCTGTTGGGTGATTGGAATAGAATTCGAATAGAATGAAAAGAATACTTTGTATTAATAGCTAGTTATCCAAGAATAAGATAACTCAACATTGACATGTGTTTTTATTTCAATTTATGTAAGGGATCATTAAATGTATTTTGTTATATTAATAGCTATTTGACCCAGAATACGGGTAGTCCGCCTTGACTATTAAATTGTGTAATTTCAAAATACAAAAGGGTCATTATAAATGTATTAAATAAGTTGATTTATATTAATATCTAATTAACCAAGAATAAGTGTAGGCCTTATTGATTTGTAAATTTCAAATTTATATAGGAATGTTTTATATTAATATCTACTACTTTTAAAGCAAAAATAAGAGTAGTCCATAATGCTCTGAACAAAATTTAATGTTATATGAGGAATATATATAATTATAGAAATGATAGAGGTGGGTTCTTGTACAGCGCTCAAGTCTTTCAGACTTGACACTCCTGGAGCTCCACGATTTATGCATGTATCATTTTAAACTAAGCTGGTTTATTCTAAGAGCTAGATAATCCAGAATAATGTTGTCCATATCGGCCTGTAAATCTCAATTACAGAGAAATTAATATAGATGTATATTGTTTTATCATTTGCAATAAGTTGTATTATGTGATTCATTTCTATATCGTTCCGTCTTTCTTATATAGATACAGCATGAGCAGGCCTACAATGTTTGAATATTGGCTTAAGTCATCCAATTCTTTCTATTTTCAAGGACACATAACATTCTGTGAACAGAGGTAAATTGTATTTCTCTGATTTTTTTTTATTGAGGGGGGCATCATGAGATTCGAGCACTGTTTATATAATTCTCGATATTTTGGCATAGTCATTTATTTTTACTCAGTCCTCCTCTTCCGCTCCTTCGCCTTCCCTTTTTTGTGATATTTCATAATTATTTTCGTTATTCTCATTTTTCATATATTCGCTGTTGGTATAATGTATTCATGTCATTCTTTGTATAAATAGAAGATATAAATGTTCTATAAATGAAAACGGAAGGTATAAATCATTTTCGCTTTTCTTTTAAATAAATGTGAATTCCGGTCATGCGATTTCATTGCCACAGAAACTGCGTGCGAGCGATTGGAGAAGGTTGATCATGTACCATATAGGTATTAATGTATGCTGTGAGGTTTTTTAATCATTAAAATGATAAGAAATTTGCCCATTTTTGCTCAAGTCACATGCAACGTACACAGAAATATGCGTATGGGACTATACAAACATGTACCATGAAAAGTGTGGTCCCAATGCAGCGTGATGTCTTCCACACAAATGTCATAAGAATGAAAAATCTCACAAATATATTACCTTTTGCAGAACGCAACCTTCTCTTTAAGAAGTTTGAGCCGAATTGATAGATGAAGAATACCTGTTGGCAAATTGCCTCTCCATTTTGACAACTACATTTTTCTTTCTCAGAATCCTGTGTTAATATTGGCACGCATGTGATAAGAACTTCTCGCATGGGTTGCACGCAGTAGATATACACATTCACTGGCGTATCCAGACCTTGGCCGGGTGATGGGGGGGGGGCGGTAAAAAATATCAGCTTACTGTGAGATAACCACATTTCGAGGGGCCTTGTTTGCGTTCCGGGGGGGGGTAGCCTAAGCTTTAGCCCAAAAGTATTATCTTTTTTTTTCTTTTTTGAGAATGTTTCTATACTTCGTGTGTTTCGACAACACGGTGGCAAAGATACTTTAAGAAATAGACTCACAGCAACTCTGGTACCTATTGTATATCCCATAGAAATCATGCTTGGATTTCTGTTTAATACATCAATGAAATATTTGCATATTACAGTAGGTAATGGAGGAGGCTATCGAAATTGCCTTAGGTTGATTTTTTTCGAAAGCCTTTACAATCGCTTTCCATGTGTAATCTTACAATTATTGACTCACAAATAATTCCCTCAAAACCTGCTTTTTCCCTTTTTTCCCCATCATTTATTAATTGAATAATGCTTAATATAACTTTGAAGAAAAAAAGACATAATTATAATGAATACAAAGTAAAACCTGCTTACTATTATACTAAAAAGAACTAGCCGCATTTTTGGTTCGTGTGTGTGTGTGTGCGCGCGCGCATGCGTGTGCGTGTGTGTGTGTGTGTGTGTTGAATCTGACAGGAGGGACATAGTGCCCCTTTGCCCCTCCTTCAAAATGGCTAGTGTCCCGATCACTCTCGGGGAGGATTCTCCCATCACTACTCTCTCCTTCTCGGCGGAGCTTGGACGCGGTTCAACTCCGATTACTTGGGGGACCTGAACGCGTGAATGCGAGGCTTGAAGAGAATGTCATCGGCTGATTGAAAATACTCCGAGGAGCAGGGTGAAGTATCTATGCCGATTTTCAGGAGTAGAGTGACATCATAAGGCGATGACGTAGTGAAAATGAGATGACACAGCATATGCTGCTTTCTATCTCGAATAAAAGAATTTAGGCTCATGATTCACGCTTTTAATTCGATAATTAAAGACGTTTCATAAAGCTGTACGTGATAAATGGGTTGAAGAGTTTCTAGTTTCGATGCTCCACCTTTCAAAAAAGTATGATTTCGACAGATATCTGCTCTAAAACTGGAAGGGTAATAAAAATGTGAATAAAATGATTACAGCCTAGCCTAATATGTGTCGAATATTGAAATTGTAATAATTAGCTTATCGGCAAAATCGTTTTAGGCTACTGCATGATAGAATATTATCAAAAGGTTAGTCAGGTCGAAATAGGGCTAAAAGTTCGTTTTCATATTAATAGATTCGAAGGTTTTCATCCAAAAGCGATGACTTAGTACATTTGTATTTCATTTTTCATTTTGTTTCTTCACAATGGATCATGACAATGGATATTTAAAATATACTGGAACCATTCATTGTTCATGTAAGCATAACTTTAGTGGAATTATTTCTGTATCATACTTTTGTACAGAGGCGACAGTTTACGGTTGCTGTTTAAATTGACGACTGACATATTTTCCATCAGCTCTTTCTGTCCTATATATAAGCTACTCAATTATATAAGCCAGTTGTGTTTGTGATTAACCTGATTTGAACCAAAAGCTAAAAATAATTCACATGTTGAGCAACCTATTTTGTTATCAATATAAATCATGTAGTTACCATCGTAATTTGTTTTCTTAAAAATTAGTTTTTATGTGTTTATGTCAAATCTTTAATTGTCTTTTTATTTGTATTTGTAAATCATGTGCAATTCTGCATTATTGCTGCCGATCGTGGTTCTTTTAATAAATCATAAGGAAGTGAATTAGCGGTACCCTGAAACTGTTATTTAAGTAGTTAATATTACTAAATGTATGCATTTATTTCAATCATTTATTCATAAATGTATTCCCTTTTTTTATCGTTCTACTATTCATTCATTCAAACATGTATGTGTATGTATTCCTTCATTTTTTACATAGCTTTTATCGGAGGTATTGTCCCGGTTTCACTTTTATAAAGAAATATATATATATTGAGTCCGTTTAAAAGGTTGGTAGAGAATACATTAAAAACAAGTATAACTATGAGAATAAATGTATTCCTCATCTATTGTGTTACTTATAAAGCAATGTAAAACATTTTAAGAATACTTGTACTAACATTAAGATTATTACAGGTGATACTAATTTCCATTATCATGACAAATATAAATGATGATGTAAATTGTTCATGTTATCATTATAAGTTTTATCCACTCTAGAGAATTAGTACTTTATTTTTGTAACCCCTCTTCACCATGATTACGATGTTTACAGCTCTCATATTTCCTGAGATTTCCGATCGTTAATGAAACTGTACTTTGCCTTTCAAGGATGATTAGAACCTCAATTAACATGATAAAACATCCTGTGATACACACATGGCGAAATTATATCCTAATTTAGAAGAAGACCCCCAGACTGGTATGACGGGTACATTTCCTCCCCCTCACTCCGAGGGGTGCAAAAATGCATATTCGCACCCCTCATGTGCGACTTGTTACCCCTTTAGCCCCAACCTGTGAGGCGACTCTTACCTGCATAGACCGATCCTCTTTAGTCCGCTCCCCAAGAATAGATCACAAACTCTACCGCAATGAATCATACTTACTCAAATTAGATTAATAACGAGAGGCATATGACGTTTCAATTTCGGGTTCTCGTGTAATCGTTTATACTCAGATTAGGTAACGCGCAAGCGCAATGTGATATGCAGCGGGAACACTGTTGATAACAGGGTACGGGATGGAGGGGTGGGGGATGCCTGCACCCGTTTGAGTCCCCTAATCCATCATGTTCGTGTTGCACGCTTGTCATCAACCTTTCTCAGAACACGATTTCGAGAAGAGATAAAGAGGATAAAAAAAATAATGTTCCAACATAGGAATAGATAGGGATGACGTGTTTCAAAAACGTATACAACAAACGAATTTAAGGCAAAATCTTTGTAGAATGGCACACGTCATCAGGGGCCTAAAAAAAGGGGGGCCTTAAAGAATACCATCGACTAAAATCGGGAAGAGGGAAATTAGGGGGCACAGATTAAAAGGTGTGAATGGATGTTAGAAAAGACAGGGAGCCACAGAAAGCTATATAGCTATATACATACAAATAAAGAATACTAGAAAGACGTTTCAATAGAAACATGAAGAGAATGACAAACAGACGGACATGTGTATACATCACGAATAATAGAGAGCCGTAAAAATGAGATAAATTGACAGTCATTCACTGACATTAACAAATGGAGGGGAAGGGTTCTTTTATTCAGATGGTATGGAACCCAGAATATACATATAGGCCTATACCATGGATACCATATGTTTTAGAAACGTCGCAGGATTTAAAAAAAACGACAGGTAGTAGTAGTAGTAGCAGTAGTAGCAGCAGAAGTAGCCGCATTATGAGGCGCTGTCGTTATTATAGAAGAAGAACGACAACAGCAACAAGAAGAATAAGAACAAGACGAAGAACAACAAGAAGAAGAATAAAAAGAACAACAACAACAACAAGGAGAAACAAAATAAAAGAAACTGTGGAAGATCAGCCTTGTGTTAAAAAAGTTATCCGATAAAGTATACTACTACTACTACTACTATATGAAGAAAGAAGAAGAAGAAAAGAAAGGAGGAGGTGGAGGAGGAGATGAAGTAAAAAGTGGAAGAATATCATCATCTTAACACTTAAAACGTCCCATGAACAGTTTTGCTGTGTTTACAAAAAGAGTAGCTGCGGTTATTTGTAATAAAAAGAAACTACCCTATTATAGGAAATTCTAAAGTAAGTTAAAATATCGCAAAATTTGTTAGACAAAATAGCAGTAACCGCTATTATTACTTTTTGTGTAGGAAGCTGGGGTCCCATAGCTATTTTTTGCTAAATATCATGTATTTTCGTAAAACCTTATTAATAATAAAGTTTTACGAAAATACATTATTACCGCAAATTAATTGATTGTCTCATACCAATAAATGAAAATGACTGAGCGTTAACTAACAACTTCCGTGTGTACTTTCCCTGTCCCTATTTAATTAACTTGAGAGTGCATACGGTATGTACGATTATCCTTTTCATGGTATGGTGGGTTCATTATTGTAATGTGATTTTCATGTATCGTTTTCGATTCCGTGCTCTGTCAGTGGATGATGACGTAAGCAATGGCGATGGGGGAATCCCCCGTTTGGGCAAAGTACATGCACTCTATATCGGCACCATTCCAAATATTATATTTGGCTTGGCCGAAGGTGACGTATTGTAGCTATACGTTCTTTATAGATTATTTGAATTCATAGGCTCTTGAAATCGACCTAGAACTTTTAAGTATATCTAATGATGATCTTAAAGCCCCTCTAAAGTATTGGGTGCCCCAAATTTGCAAAAATTTGATGGCAAAATTGCACTTAAATTGTATCATAATGTGAAAGAAGATGTAATTTAAGACACACTTCTGCAAAGATTTCCCCCAAAAAATGTGTTTGAAGACAAATATTGATAAAAGGATACATAATTTGGGTTTTCTGTTGTACGCAGAAAACCTCAATTTTTTATTAATCAATATTTGACTCCAAATACATTTGTTTTAAAAAAATCTTTAAAGAAACGTGTTTTAAATGACACCCTCTTTCACATTATAATACAATTTAAAAGTGAAATTTTGGTATAAATTTTTGGGGGCACCCAACATTTTAGAGGGGCTTTAAAACGTGGCATATTTACATGGAAATTTGGTCCATTGATTGAGCTTTATGTAAACAGTTTGATATGTGAATCTATTCTTGTATATATATTTTTAACCGGCCCCCATCATCTCTCTCCTTCTTTCTCTATCTTTCTTCATGTACCAGAAATAATGATTTTCATATGATTGATACCAAGCTTGGCGGAAATGTTTAAATTCTAATTTATATATATGTTTAGGATGACTATGATAATAACAATCCATTCAGGAGCTATTTTTACGATTGATGTCATTTTAAAATGACTAATTTAGTATCAAGGCGATGAAAGACAGAAAAAAAAAATTATCATAAATTTTGTGAATTTTTAGTTTCTAAAGAATTCGGATGTTATTCATAGAAATCTGTTGTGTTTCGTGACAACGAAGGTTGTACATTTAGTCAACAAAATATACATGGTATATACATCATGACTGTAAACAGGGTAAACATGGATGAGCAGGTGATGAGCAATTTAAAGTGCGTTCAACAGAGGAACAGAAAAGGGTTAAACGAAGCCCTATCTGTACCTGTGGGAGCTAAGAGGCCAGGGATAGGCCATTGCCCAGGTTTCTAAGGTCAAGGTCAGATTATTGGAGATTAATATGGATTTACTTCTGGTAAAATTATTAGTATTATTATTTAATTTGGCAATCACTCAATCACAAGTACCAAGTAAATAGCATGGAGCACAGTTGAAATATAATCAATAATTGTATGTAATAGGAATTAAGAGCGCAATTTGTGCCTCATTTCTACAGGATGCTGGGGCAGAAAAAAAATAAATAAATTCCTATGACCAAAAGGCCTTCCTACCCACCTGGGGGAAATGTGGTAAAAAAATGTTTGATTCCTGATTCAGAAATGAACGGGTATTAACAAATATATATATAAGTGTTCATAATTTTTCAGCACATGAAATATTTATAAACATTATAATTATCATTTCAAGTTACATTACAGAAGAAGAAAAATTGCTTCTCAATGATAATTATTCATCATGAGAACATGAATGTATAAATGTAAATTATTATCTAAACAAGTAATTTCAACAAGACTTTTAAAAAAAGTCTGATTACTAATCTAAAATCACATTTTGCATACTGATTCAAGCATTCAAATTATAAGTCCTCGAAATTGAGCAAGAAATTACTGGACTTAGGGGAAAGTGCATCAAGACGATCATGACGATTAGACAATACTACGATCATAGATCATCAAATTGAAGCCCCCCCCCCCTCACCTCAACTAAAAATGAATTTCAGAAAGTTCAACGTGACGAAAAAGATTCAGATACCAGGTCATTCACTTCCTGATGGTTCACAGGTGCTTAACCATCGTGGTTTGAGGAAACTTTTCTTTGTTCATTGGCGGATCCAGGGGGGCACAGGGGGCACGTGCCCCCCGGCCAAAGCAAAAAAAATTAGTGTTCACTACCCCCCACTGAGCCAATTTTCGGCCGGCGCGATTTTCAAATTGGCGGGAGAAAAAAAATTGTGCCCCCCCCCTCTCCCGTCTAAGAAATCCTGGATCCGCGCCTGTTGTTCTTTGGTTACGCCCATCGTGTTTTGAAGAAACTTTCTGGTCACACTTTCAGTCTTTGTGGAGAAGGGGGAAAACTATGTGAAGGTCAAGAAGGATTAGTTTATTAAACAGCTTCAATCCAAGAACATGGCAAGGTAAATAGCACATCCTTAACATGACTTGTGAAAATTATCCCCCGGCTCAAAGATTAATTAGCAGTGGGAGGGGCGGTAGGAGGGGGTTCAATAAGCGATTGTGGGAAAGTGCAAGTTTGGGCGTTGGTTTCTTTCAAGAAAGGTAACGAGTAAAGGGGAGGGTCGAAGGAGGGAAGGGGGAAATAGTTGCCGTGTTATAGCTTTTGTTTGTATCTATTAACAATAAAATGAGAATTTTGTTGATTTGGATGTGTTGTTGTCGAGTCTATAAAGTGATATCTTGTCCAGACGTGATTTTCATTTCACGTGATTCAACTAACTCGTATATAAATGCGCTACCCATACGATTGGTGATATTTCAACAAGTTGATGGAACATCTAACCTTGTATATACAGAGACAAGAAGGACACTTTGAAGCTTGCGATTATTTTCACCCAGACTGTTTATACGGCGAATATGAAACACGGAAAATCGTCGTGGAAACGTGCAAAGTGTTGCTTTGGTATAACGACTAACAAACTCTGTGTTTGTAGTATGTAGTAAAGAAATTTGTGCCACCTATTTTGCACAAAGTTCCAGTATGTTTAAGGTTGTTATTCTGTTGCAGTTCACGTGTTTGACATGATTGACAAAAATGCTTATTGAAGATTTTAAAAAAAAGAAATTCCAAGAACTTCTCTGAACACACGCCAGCAATAGTTCACTTTTTAGGAATGACCACACGTCCCGGATAACATATGTAAGGCATTTCAAATTATTTTGGCTACGTCCATCATTGGCAAAGCCCTAGATGGGCACTTGCCGCCCCTAATAGCGTAGCGTATGTCTAAACATTGAGGGGGCATCAGCCTCACTGGGGGCACCGGTCTTACTCGGTGGACGAAATTCAAATTATCAAGGAAATACATTTTCTCTTTTTTCGCCAATATAACGGAGGCACGTGCCCCCTTGCCCCCTCCCAAACCTTCCGCCACATCATTATCAACCCTCCCCAATTATTGAATGGCAAAAAATAGATCTATCGGAAAAGAGGGGGAGAGAGTGAGTGAGAGAGAGAGAGAGAGAGAGAGAGAGAGAGAGAGAGAGAGAGAGGTGTGTATCAATGAAGAAAAGAGAAGAAGAAGTAGAAGAAGAAACAGAAGGAGAAGAAGAAGGGGAAAAGGGAAGAAGAACAAGAAGAAAAAAGAAGGAGGAGGAGGTAGAGGAAAGAAAGAAAGAAAGAAAGAAAGAAAAATGAAATTCTTCAACCTGTATTCTCCTTGCTTTTTTTTTCCACCCCTTTTGACGATTATCCGCCCTCGCCTACCGCCCCTCTCCCATGAGTGTGACAGACGCTACGCCACTGGCTATCGTTTACATTATCCATGTAATAACAGATATCGGGTTCCCCTAAAAGTGCTTCTACGTACACTCGATCCTTTCAGGAAGTATCATACTACTGCCACATTCCCAGAAAGTCAAACTTTAGAGGAAAGACAACCAACAAAACAAAAAAAATGACAGACGAGAAATTGAGAAAATGGAAAGGCGATATCTCAACTTGTGCCAAAATTCACTTACACCCTAGATTAATATGACCTAAGCATGTGCTATGTGGTATATAGTGTGGGACAACTGAAATATGTCTCATTTCAGAAGGGGAAAAAAAACAGGAAACAGACCCTGTCTTTTTTCTTTTTTCTTTCTTGCCTTGCACTTTGACGGTTCAGACGCTATGTTTTGGTTGTAATATCATATGTCCCTTAAGATTATATACTCCCCACTTCATTCTCAATTATATCATTGCACTACAGACAGTTCATTACAAAAACCAATTCATAGCGGATTTATTTTCTTCGTGGATTTCAGCATTTATAACTTTTAGTGCACTGACGTGTAAATGTTCTCTATAAATGTTCTAAAATAGTCTTTTTAGAAATGAGTGGTAAGTCACATGGAGGTCTACGTGACGATATTATTGATTGAAATTAAATGTGATGAGGTTTGAAAATGATAACATAGTGAGTTAGTGAGATTATCGATTAATGTATTTTGTGTGTAATGAATCTACCCTGTGGAAATAAAGCGTGACTTTATATTTAAATTAACACTTTGCAGATCTGTAGACATGACACATTGCAACGACACTTTTGACATCCACGACTGACAATAACTGATATTACTGTCAATGTTTGTACAAAAGTGCATACCATAACTTCATTTTGTGTAGTGGTCATTTCTTTTAACGATTTTTTTTAAAATATAAAGGCCCATAAACAATAAGTGCCCCATTAACACCACCTTGAGTCTACTTATTCTATCACAATTTGTCTTGTTGTATACACTTAAAATGATAACGATTGGTATTATACAGGCATGCCTATGTCTAGGGATGCAAATGTTTAAATTAAAGCCCGTTTATAGTCTTGGTAGGGGCCAAAAACTATGCGTCTGAGTTGATTTTAGTTGACAAATAACATGAATTAAAACTAACATTCGATCATAAGTTCTTCCTTTAAAAAGAACACGCACTTTCTTTTATTTCTTACATGCCCTTCTCACTACCCCCACCCCTCCAAACAAGCAGGACATTTCTATGCAATTTAAAAAATGGTTATACTCGAAGCAAGACAAGTAAAAGTATTAAACGACTTGTGGTCCAATACATAGCCTAGGTGTTATTCCGATAAGTAAAATAAAACAAAACAAAACAAAACAAAAAACGTGGGGCTACTTGAGCCTCCCGAAGCCCTGCCTTCCATCGGTCCTACACAGGGTTGATTTCCTTGCTTCTTCTTCTTTTCCTCCTTCTTCTCTCTCTCTTTCTTTCTTTCTTTCGTAACAGGTCGTTTACAGCGTCAAAGTGTGAAGGCGGCTTAAGAGGGTCACGTGAACGGTGCCAAAATTTCAAATTACGTTTGGAGGAAACATTTGATGCATGTGGTACATGAGGTTGGTAAGTTATAAAAGATAACCCATCCCCAAATGTTACCTTTAATTCAAAGATTCACGTTTTAGGGCGGAAACAGCCGATCGGATCACTTGCACAACGCGTTAAATCCATATTGTTTATAAACTAGAATTTTATTCTCATTCTTCGTTTCTGTGTAAGTCATGCAAATGAACCGATGACTTACGTACGTACCCCCATGTTAACTTAATGACCCATTTCCATCACCCGTGTCCTATATATTAGCGTACGTGGTCTGCAAATGTTACATTCTCTGACATCACTTGAAGGTAAAATACATTTCTTAGTATTTAAAATGTCGTGATACCCGTAACATACCGATTACAATTTTAGTTCACGTTAAACATCTTGTCCCCAGCTTTGATGGACCAAGTTTGACTGACAAAAAAACAAGAAATAAGGTTTCGAATAACATCGTATTCGCTGGTAAAAACGGATTAAAGGGAAATCCTACCTTAAGAGCAAACAACTCTCGAGGAAAGCAGAAAAAATCAGAGGAACAGACTGGAGAAAGTTTGAAAAAAATCGGACAAAATGTAAGAAAGTTTTAGCTAAAGTGATTTCACATTTCAAACATTCATAACTCTCCTTTTATTGGTTTGATTTATTTCAAACTTCGCCATTTCGCCATTTTTCTGTTATTTTTCTGCCTTTATACAAATGAACTCATTACAAAGTTTAGATGTCCTTTGAGGAAGGACCTGAGTCTCTTTTAATGACCCCTGGGGATATATTTCGCTCCCCTCTCCCCGATTAATTCAAACTGCTGTAAGATGACAACCGGGCCAGATGTAGGACTAGAAATGGTTTTATGACCTTTAAGAAGTCGAAGTGACATCTCTTTTGGGCTTCCCTTACATCCAATCCAGGGGTGTCATTCAAATCAGTTCTAAGCTGTTAAAAGGAGGGGGTGTCGTGTCACATTTGCCGACAAGTTGGGAATTAGAAAAGCCAGGTTGAGCTGTAAAGAATCCTTTTAGCTCAAAAACGCAAAAAATCAAACGCACCCAACTTGATTTTCACCAAGAAATATCTCGCATTTTTATATATTTATTTATCATTTATGTACTTATTATTTTTTTGTATTTATTCATTCATGTATTCATTTATTTTATAAATTTAATAATTTCTATATTAATTTCTTGTTCATTTATGTATTCTTTGATCTAGTCATTTATTTAAGTATCCATTTATTTACTTACTTATCTATCTATCTATCTCATTAGTAAGCTAGTTAGTTAGCTAGCTAGTTAGTTAGTTTGTTAGTTAGTTAGTTGGTTATGTTAAAATCGTTGTCTATTTTTATTTTTAGTCGCGTTTAGAAGCAACTTGTTATACAAGAGGGTCTGAAATCAGATATACAGCACTATACCAACAAGGGTTTAAAACAAATCTTATGAATTAAAACAAAGTCTTCATCAGGCTCGAAAATTGATTTTAAAAAGTAATACCTGGATTAAAGGATTGCAGACAATGTTAAAAATGGAGGACATATCGACCGACGGGCGTATGTTTGGAGCCAGAAGGACGTTTACTCTGTGTTAAAGTATACGAGTGGAGATTAAGGTATAGGGGTGCATGCCACACCCTATAGCTCTCCCCTCCCTCTCTCCTCTCCTCTCGCAAGGGCCCTGATCCAATCTCCACATCTGTCCCAATTAACAGGTTCTGCCAGCAAGAGTTACGGGCTTGCATCACCGCAAACATCGGGTTCCGACCAAGCCTATAGAAGAAACATGTTAGAGAGATGACAACTTGAGGTACAGTTATGGAATAGACGTAAAGGCGAGGTGAGGTTATAGAAGGTTACACAACACTACAAATTTATGTTTCATTAGAATGATATTTCAGAGGGATGCATGCACCCGAATTCGAATGCGAACCCCCCTCCGATTCAAATTGCTTCCACGTACTTTTAAAAGACTACGTAGAATTGATTGCTACTTTCTCGTTCGGATACTTTTAGTGAGGAGGAGTAGTTCCATGTCATAATGTATGATACCGGATATTAACTATTACATACAAAATCTATTTTGTTAATTACACAAATTTCTTTCATTTGTAGTAAACTATTCATACAAGCTCAAAAAGAAAATGAAAATGCACTATATTAAGATTCTTGTTTCCTTGATTGTCTTGATGTTTTCACATTTTCCGCATTTTATCTCAAGACAAAAATGTAAAATTATATCAAGTAGGCAGACAAAACAAGAGAATGAGGAGAGGAAGGGAAAGTAGGCATCATTTCATTTGGCTTTAGATACAGCAAGTAGAAGTAGGCTAGTAGTAGTGGTAGTCGTCGTCGTCGTCATCGTCGTCGTCGTCGTAGTAGTAGTTGTTGTAGTATTTGTGTTATGTAGGAGTCGCTAGTGAGAAATCTTAGTGTGACAACTAGATTTGATTTGATTTGATTCATTTATTTAAGCACGGTAAAAGCCCAGTTCAGCTACTTGGCTGGTTTACAATGGGGCCGTACAATACATGTAATAACAAATTACAACACATGCTAAAATATACATAATGTACACTGTACAAATATTAACATACAGTCATAGGTACAGAAATATGAAAGTTATACAAGTTTACGCTATATATATATATATATATATATATTACTTAATGAATTGGCAAAGTAATCATTGACCGAACTGCAATATTTTATGTTATTCTCGTTTTCGTGTAGATAGTATTATTGAAAGTGTTTCCACATTAATCATAACTTTGTATGCACTTGACTTAACCATGAAGTGTGTAGACGAGGATTTGCCGACTTCCGCATGGCCTAATTAAATAAAGACATCCCCAACTCTCTCTATCTATCTAATTATCTTTTTGTCTATCTATCTATCTCTGGCAAGAGTCGGAGAAATTCAAACTGATATGAAGGTCTAAATACTTGAGGTTATTATGTTCCTTAATTACCATTACATACAACATTTATTTTTGACTTCCTCTGCACGTTAAAGACAATATCATGGAAAGTTTTGTCATAGTTTTCGGAATCAGTCATCTTCTGTAAAATTGCATTTAAAATATCACAGAATTCAGGCAAAATCGATTTAAAGATGCGACTTTCCTACTCAATGTTATATTTAATTTTTCGAAAGATAAAGTTGAGTTCTGGTCATGCGATTGCATTGTGAAAGAAACGGTGTGGAATCGATCAGAAAAGGTTGACCATGTAGCATATAAGTATAGGTGTGTACTGCAAGGTTCTGGAGTCATCAAAATAATAATAAATTTGGCCCAGTCTTGGTAAACTAACAAGATGTATATGGGACTACACAAACATGTGGCATAAGCTGTTACTTGTCATATTTTGAATATGAAAGCATTTGAAGAGCCATGCTCTTAAGGGAACATTTTTTCTCTGATGTTCTTCCACACATGCATAATAACAATGACAACGCTCACAAATTATGTTTCACCTCTCCCCAGAACTCAACCTTTTCTTTAAGTTAAGGTGGGACAGTGCACGTTTTTATGGCATATGATCATGATGAGATGATGACTGAATATGTGCAATGATCACAGACGAAAAGTAGAGCTGAGTCGACACAGATTCAGGAATCGGAAATTGTGGGGCTAAAAGGAGCAAATCAAATCTAGCTATGTTTCCTCTAAGGCCCTTGCAAACACTAAAAATGTTTTCTAGCCGGTCTCCTACTCCAGGCACCTCAGCACTTCGTACTCATTTCCTTATTTTTCAAACAAATTTCCTTTCATATCCCTTTTCTGTCTAGATGTGTGTATTTTTCCCCCTTCTCTCACTGTCTCCCTTCACTCTAAAGCTCTCTTTCATTCCTTATTCCTCCTCCTTTCTTCTTCTCACTTCCTTTCCATCTGTCTCTCCTATTCCCTCTCTCCCCTTCCTCTCTCCCTCTCTTCCCCTCCCTTCCTCATCTCTAGAACTTTTCTCTTTCTCCCTCTTACTAGTTCTCTCTCTCTCTCTCCCTCTCTCTCTCTCTTTTCCCTCACCCCATTACCTCTCTCCGTCCCCTCCCCCTTTTTTTTCTTTCTCTCTCTCTCACTCTAGCTTCAATCCTCCTTCCTCCTTTCTTTTTCTCATTTCCTTTCCATCCGTCTCTCATATTCCCCCTCTTCCCTTCCTCTCTCTTTCCCTCTCTTCCTCTTCCTCCTCTCTACCACATTTATCTTCCTCTATCTTAATCTCTTACTCTCTCTCTCTCTTATTTCCTCGCCCATTCCCTCTTTCCGTTTTCTCCCCCCCCCCATCTCTCTTTCTCTCTCTCTCTTTAATCTTTTCTCTCTCTCTCTCTAAGCACCAATAGTCTCTTTTTTCTACTATGAAGAAATGCAAATAACAATGATTTAATAGATATCATCATTTCGAAATGAAGGGAAATGATTAACTATTTAAGCTAATTAAGGTCTGACAAGGGCAATGGCCTTGAACATCATTATCATGATCACGGAATATTCAAATGATGGAAAGGATAAGATAGAGTGATATAATGGAAACGTCACAAATTTGAAGATTCATGAAGAAGTTTTGTTAACTAAAAACATATTTTAAGGTTCTACGCCGCAGACTACTAGTGCAGGTGGGAAGCTACGCTTACGTACACTCCATCAAGCAGTAATAAACTTCACAAAACTTTGGTTTAGTCAAACATTCCTTCACATGGCATAAAATCCTTTGATTCTGATAAATATTTAAAAAAGTGGTTTGGTGCCTTGCCAATATAAGGTTTATCGTGTTTCACGTGAGTATTAGGAATAATAATTATCTTTTTTCTTGTATGCGAAAACCGTTCTCACATTAGAGTTCTAAAAAGAAAAAGGAAGGAGCTTCTAACAGTTCTGAATTTCGCAAGTTTCTTTTTGAAAGTTAAGAAATATGTTCTCTCACTCTCTTTATCTTTCTCTCTATCTCTCTCCCAAACCTCTTCATGCAACTGTCTCTTTTAATCTTTTATTTTTCCTAACCATATTCTATCGCTTTGTTCTCTTCTTTTCTCCCACATACCATGCAGCTCTCTCCCTCTCTCTCTCCCTCAACCCCTATTCCTCTCCCTTGATCTTCGCAGCTCTCCACACACTCTCTCTCTCTCTCTCTCTCCCTCTCTCTTTCTTTCTCTATCTCTATCTATATATCTCGAACATCTCTCTTTCTCTCCCCCCCCCCTCCCCATATTCCTCTCCGTTGATATTCCCAACTCTCGATAATGTCTCTCTCTCTCTCTCCTCTTTGGTTTTTCTAGGCCGTTTAATTTTTAATTTAATACTTCAGACATAATTTCTCGTATGATTTCACCAATATGGCCAACGAGGTCCCAACTTTTTCATTTCGTTCGATATCACACATGCACAGGGCATCATCGTAATCATTCTGACGTTTGACATTTTCGAATAAAATCCCGCTCTTTCTATACTTTCCTTGATTGTCGCCCGCAGTATATCGGTCAATGTTACCGCCCTGCTTCCACATAATCCACACTTGCTCTATGTGTCCAGACAGGTTTCCCTTCTCACTACCTTTACGGTTGTCGTCACGTGTCTCTCAATCAGGGTTACACATTCAAAAATGGTCACAATCTGTGGCTCCCCAACAACAGGCTAATGGCAATGGATTTTGGCAACTGCTGTATTAAATCAATGTAGTTTTAACGATTTGTTCTTCTTTTAAAGCGCTGAAGATCTGAAATGGAAAGGTAGACTCGTATTATGCACTCAATACATCAAAGGCCATCAAGTAAGTGTAGGAGGAACTTAAGATATAGGTGTGCGGTCCCAAAATACTGCATTATAAATTGGGTAGAAATAAAATCATCAATATAGATAATAATACCAGTATTGGTAATACTTTTTCAATTAATAAACACAACCAGACAATAATGTTAGAGCTTAGCGATTCGCGATCATGGTAATACATAGACCTTCGTATGATTTTTTTTTTAAATCATGTATTTTTCCTTTAAAAATATTTTATACTAAAGAACCGTGAAAGCTGTCATACCCGTGAAAGCTGTCATATCCAAGGCAAATACTGAATATGTTCCAGCACATTGTGAACATGCGATAAATTGAGTGGGATGCGATATTGACACAGACTACATACTAATCATGACAACAATGACAATATTCACAGCGAACAGAAAAAGAGAAATATTTGATTTATTTGCCGGTTTTTTTTCTTCGAGTGTTTTGTTAGGCATTGCCAAATATATGCCTGTCAATACGCCCACTGAAGTCCACTAAGTCCTTTAGTTTCCTTTTCAACAATGACAAAAAGCATGCTATTTTTCCGAGAAATCTTTGATATTACTACGCCATCTGTGACACGTGTAAAAACAAATATTCACAATGCACCTTTCACAGTCACAGGAAGCAATGGATTGAACAAGTATTCAGACTGGCCGCTATATCTTGAATATAGCCACAAACATGACAAAGTTATATCACCGAGATTATAATGACTCCTTCATCTGACATTGGCTTGTGTTGTTATTCATGAAAACTATCATTTTGACTTAAAATTATCTTGTGTTTGGCAGAATAGAATAGAGCAGTATAGTTAATGATCACTTCTTATGTAACTGTTTTTGGGGCGGACCCAAGCCCCCATTTCCTTATGATTACAGAATCAACTTGTTATGCCAGTGGATGGAGTGTATGTTTCTGATCAACCCTCCTCTCTCCCTCCACCCTCCACCCTCCACCCCCTCTCCTCCATTCTCAAATCTTGAGGATATCCCAATTATGCTGTCTTCCACCTGTTACGATTACACAGTTATTATCACAATATTTATGCCCTTTCATAAATTGTATTCGATTCACGTTTTTTATCTTTTGATAGAGATATGTTAAATATGTCAAGGTTTACCCTTTCATTAAAACCGATGCTTTAACAGGCTACGACAAAAAGGCGTGTGGTCTGAAGGAGAGAAAGAGTCAATGTCAAGTGCCTACTTTCTAAATCGATGCTACTGGTGATCTAATCATTAGTAACGGCGGTTAATGTATCCATTGATACGGGGGCACGTGCGAGGGGGAACCGCATGAGGGTGTCGGACAAAGAAATCAAGTACAACTCGATAAATCTGACGCATCTTTTATGCAAAATGTTGTCAAGTCCAAATTCTGTCTGTCTACCTCATCTCGTCGTTGCCATTTAAAGAGAATCATTTACTTATCTCCCGGAGTCTACCCCTTTTTAATCTGCACACAATTACGCACTAACCCTTTCTCTCTATCTCTCTCTCTCTCCCACCTTCTTCCTCTCATACTTTTCTTTACTCCATCTCTTTTTCTTTCTCCCTCTGTCTTTTCCTTCTTCTCTCATACTTTACAAAAATACATGCATCATTGTAGTTTGTTTAAAAATCATTATTTCATATATATAATCATCATCATATAATCATCATATAATCATCATCACTTCACAATCACTTCATTTGTTCACTTCCATTACTCTCTCTCTCTCTCCACTATATTAATCATTTACCGAAAGCTCATTTCAAGGGTTTTCTATCAAGTTCATTCTCTTCTCTTCTCTTCTCTTCCCTTTCTTCTCTGCACTTCTCTTCTCTTCTCTCCTCTCCTCTACTCTTCTCTTCTCTCCTCTTCTTGACTCTTTCACATTTCGCTTTGACCGATCCATTCTCATTTAATCAAAACATCCTTATTTGAATAGTAAGTGAATGTTAACATTGCTTATATATATATATATATATATCTGATTCCCCTGTTGCATACATATTAAAGGAACAATTTAAAACAAAAATAGAAATATACAAATATCATTGATAAACCTGTCTCTGAAGATAATTTCAGCAAAAACCTGTCCTACAATTTTTTTAAAATTATATAATCATTATATTCTGAAAACCATCAATAAATTATATGTCGGTTATTTCAAAGGCAGTGCGATTCACAGGTTTACTTTATTTAAATTACGGTTGAATGCGTGGTATAAAAAAGAAAATCTTAAATGTTTCTGTCTCTAGTCCTGGCCCTCGAATTTCTTGTCTATTCTCGCTACCTATATCGCTTACTCAATCCAGTGCGGTAAATTTGGAATAAAAGTCTTCTCTGATTGTAAAGTTGTTATCTTTTTCTTTTATATGCTTTAATCAAATATGGTTTTGTGAGAATAAATCAGAAGGAATTTGGTCAAAAAATAATATTGACTTAATCTTTCATCCACACCCTCAAACAAATACAAGCTTTGAAATAGGTGACGGATAATCTTCTTCAAATCGTGTTCAGCACCCTTCCATCGTTTGTCTCGCCCTAGATATGTGTTGTATGTTTATCTTCACGGTTGCATAAGTACACTGATTCATACAAAAGTTCATGATTTTTGACAAAAAGTTATGCGCTGGGCGCTTTTAAGCCATGGAATTTCAACACAAAAGAAAAGGTGTAAAGACGTAAAGTCGCTTGTGCTGTGGCGCCAATGAAATTGGTGGCGAGGTTTTCAAATGCAAAATAAAAAGAAGACGGAAGTAGGACAACGAGAATATAATTAAATTCTTCCATTTTATTGTCATTTTCTTTATTAACATCAATTTTTATTTTCTTAGTTACACTATCGCCTTTTACGCTGTTTAGTAATGTTTATAGTTGTATTTTCCATTTTACCGTCATACGCTTTTAATATCGATTAACATTAATAATTGACCACAGACGCCAGTTATCTGTATTCGTTTCACAGACATGGATTTTTTATTATTCTAACGGTGGTAAAAAACTTTCTAAAACAATTTACATTTGCGCTGTTTCTCATTAATTCAAGGCATTATGTAATGTAGGCCTAGTGACATACATTACTGTTCATCCGTTCAAACGTGTACTCGGCCCTATGGTATTTAAAAGAACAATCAATTACTCATGTACATTTTATAAATGACACTTTTCAATCTTTCTTCTTACAGACGTGAAACTATGCTTCGCCATGATACTCCCTCCCCCTCCCCCCTTTTTTCTCCCTTTATTTTCTTCTTCTCTCTTTCGGTTCATACATGACCATGCCATTTGGATACGCGTGGGCCTGGCGCCACGCGTGTCATGGACCGAGCGTGCGTGCTGAACATTCCACTGTGTTTGCTGTCTACACCTTGAATCAAGCAACGGAACGCACATGCATCGTGTCTTATTATTTCAAATAATGGCATATGCGGTTACAATACAAACATAACTGAGCCAACAATTTCATAGAAATCACAAAACGATGACTGCGCACACTCACACACACAAAAACCCCACTCACACCAAACCACCCAACGCACACTGAATCTACATTTGCACAGAGTGGGTGAAATAGGCGAGACAGAGGAAGAAAAGAGAAGCGGAATCGAATGTGTAGTAGTATTTACTTTTCGTGAACTTTCCCGCCTTTTTGCGGCTCTGTCTCTCTGTCGTCTGCAGCAGAGAATAGAAGTAAATCCATAGGACAAACGTTCAGCTGCTGCTAGGAATAACAGTCAATGGGAAACAAAGAGGTTGGAAAACAAATGTGTGTTTTGAGTGTTTTTCAAAGCTTTGAAACGTACCCTCTTGGTTTCAGGTATACACACAACCATGGCAGCGGGGTTTTATAAACGAGAGGAATATCGTTGGTTATACGTGGTAAGGTTTTCCTTTCCTCCCTCATGATACGGGCCACGGACCCAAGAGCCCTATTGGGTAAATAAAAGACACTTTTCAAACTTACTCCAGGGTATCACAAAGGACACTCATTGAAGGTTCCCTTCGGTTCGTTGCTGTATTTTTATCAACCACACCTAGCAACATTCTACATTTCCAAATTCCTCCTTAAACTTCGAGTTATATAAAAGTTATCAATCGTTCTGGCCTTATAAGTTATATAACATAAATTATATATATATATAGATATATGTGTGTACATTTACTACGTTAGATTTAAGTATTTAGTCCACAAATTTGTAACAGTAACTTCGGAATCCATTCAGAAAAATTGATTCTATAGATTGACTGTGTCAACCATTCAACAATGTGAACATCAAGTGAAAAGTGCAAAAGGATGTCCGTTTTCTCTGAAAATACAATAATAATGACTATCGAAACTATGAGATCCTGATGGGTATTGTTATTATTCCGAGAAATTCGTTTTTTTTTTTAAAGTCATTTTCAAATGTTGAGATAATAATTACTTCTAAAGCTGTCCTTAATATGTATCTGCGGAAATTGTACTTCTACACCAAGTTGCAAAGCTTTAATGTGAATTTCTTTAGTTTACTCCTCTAAATATAATTTTGTCTCCAAAAGGTGAGTGTTGACCCTATAGAACGATGAATACACTGACCCTGTATATGGTCATTGGCATGTAAATTTAGTAATTATTCAGAATTTGCTTTACCCAGGGAAGCCTCTTCAGCATCAATACCGTTCTTCCTGATGGCCCTGCAGTTATTATCACCCCACTAACTATAGTAGGTACCAATTTACACCTGGGTGGAGAGTGGCAAATGCGGATTATTGTCTTTAAAAAAATCCTTCAGGAGCTCCGAGTTTATAGTCCGTGCTTACTTATCAAGAACACTAATTATCAGTAAATCCGATGTTTATTTCTGTAGGTTAATAAGGGTTGTGGATAGACGTTTTGATAGGGAAGTGGTAAAACATTTTGGCTTGTTCATGAAAGTAGTTAAATTATTTATTAATTCAAATAAGAATGTAAGGAAAAACTAATTCCATTGTTGTAAGAGAAGTGCGCAAACATAAAATGTTTATTTTCAAAGAGAATTGTGATAATAACATTAACGAGAAAAAAAAACATGAATTCATACTTTGCATGCAAACTTTGTCAAGTCTGAGTCAATTTATTTTAATTTTGTTCATTCCAAAACTTCGCGGAACACTTCGATTGATATGTACTACATAATTCAACTTTTCCAATCGCTTCCTGATATATTATTTAATGTATTTTCATGGCCAGAACCCAATCTTCTCCGTATAACCCGGTGCAATCTCATCTTTTAATGTCGAAGTACCATACCGTGTTTTTAATCCTCTCTACATGTTCTAAACTCAATAGACTATTTTCGTAATGTAATCAAATTTAATGCATTAATCTTTTGTAAGCGCCATGTTACAAATTATTTCATTAACATGTTGCAAATAATTTAGTTCTAATAGAATGCGAATTGCATACATTAATTGTTACAAGGTAGGACAAACATTATGGCTTATCCTAGCTTCCTAACATCACGGAATGTATGCAATTCGCATTCTGACTATTGGAATACAATTATTCGTAACAGGTGAATGAAATAATTTGCAACGAGACACTTAACAAAGATTTGTGCATTCAGTTTGATTGGATTAGGAAAATGGCCTATTGGCATGACGTCAAGATACAAATGTCAAGTGATATCATGGCAGCAGAGGACGCTGACATTGTTACTAAACAGAATTGATTTTCTATATATTCCATGCACCCACTCATCCACTAATGTGTATTGACAAAACGGTCCATATTATACCAATAATCCTACATGAAGGTCATAATATTCCTATACCTTTGGCAATAATGCAATTGATCGGGACAAACATGTAATGATGAAAGTGCGATGATATCGAGATGTCTCCTGAGGCTCATGATTTGTTAAAAGATGTTTCAGAAAAAAAACTTGCAAAGACGTATTCGTATTTAGAAAATTCATACGACACAGATAAAGCCTGAGCTATAACTGTAAAAAGAAATGGAACATTGATTACGAAAATGGGATTTATATTACAAAACTTTTTAAAAAAAAGGAAAACTAATAATAATCTAGAAAAGAGTTACACTTAAAGTGAAACATGCACGACTAAAATCCTCAGTTTAAATCGTGGTGGAATGTGGCCTTGAAGTGAACAAGCAATCATAAGAGAAGAAGATCCATTTTCAATCTTCACATATCATACCTCCTTCTCTCTCCTCCTTTCAGTCAAGTTTATTTAGCGCGAAACCGATGATCTATTCAGGTTCATGGTGTTCCAAAAAGGCACTCTGAGAAACGTTTATTTGTTCGGCAGAGAGAAGGCGTAGCAACGCTTAGCAGCACTGTGGGTGCGTTTGACCTGTTTGATGACGGCAGACAGGCCAGGAGGGGAAGATGGTTGAGCCCGCCATGGGTAAGGGTCAACAGAACGACTTACATCAGGGAGTTTGAAGAAGTAGGTCAGGTTAATTTATAAGGGGCAAAATGAAATATTGTTGAAACAAAACAAAAAATCTTCTCAAATAGTGAACAGTGCATGCACTGCTGTGATGTGTCGTTGCCATTGGCCAAGGAATAAAGCGACTGCGGTAAAATATTCAAATCTATTTCAATATTAAAATCAACATTTACTAATGGGTTTGTGTATGGAATGTGAACATTGAACATGCCACTATCATCTCGAGTACTCGAATGACGTTATGGCCTGGCTGACTGAAATAGTCGTCTGCTACAAGCAACGCATGAGTTGGCTGTGTCGTTTTTACGTCACAATCTTTCTGGCCTATCAGAACGATCCGGTAGACGGTGACCTTAAACGTCCAAGGCGCTTTTGACTAAGGGCAAAGTTTTTCTTTCTGCTTCTCTCTCTCCCTCTCTCCCTCCCTCTCTTGTCAATTTGGTGCTCGGGAGAATACACATTAAACACGCGGGTGCGTTTGTGTGCAGTGTGTTTTAGCACGGTGTGTGCGTTGAGGCCGGGTGTGTGTGTGTGTGTGTATACCCAAGGGGCTTTCGGGCGAGACAGACCATTCATGAGAATGAATCGTATTATCGAGGATTCCCGCTTGGGCATTGCACGCGACGCTGGTTGGAGCGGCTCACTACGAGCTACAAATATTCGTCAGGCCAGCTGATCGAGCTCACACACCGTCGCGAACCCCCACACGCGCGGACCACTCGAGCAGTACTAACTGGGTTCCCTTCTTCTCTCTATAAATCCATAATCATATTTTTTACCCGGCAAATTTGAGCTCTGATTGCTCTCTGAAGTTCATATTTATTTTTCACAACGTACTTCAGAATGGCTAATTCGGATCCCAATTTTGGATGTCTATTCAACTCTGTTCAAAGGGAATATCCCACACCGGTCGCAGCACAAGTTAAAGGTAAGTGATCCTCCCTCTTTTTTTAATTTCACCCATCTCTTGGGGCTAGTTTGCCAGGTTTAGAGAAAGGATCGAGAGATAGAGATGGATTCAAGAGCAGTCAATGGGCGCATTGTCCGCCGAAGAAGCCCAGAATCAGTCGATCAATTACTGACGGAGTCTCAAGTGTTGTAGATAGACTGAGGGGGATTGTCCAAAGATGCTCGTTTCAGACGGATAACTCGATGTTGGTAGACAGACGAAATTTGGTATGCCAGACCAGTGAAACAAGCCAGGCTTTATCGCTTCCAACAAACTCGATACAAGTATTACAACTCTCCACTCACTCAGCTCTATCGGGCCCAATATCTTTGAAGGGTAAGCTGATGGCCTGGACATATCAGCCATTAACTAAAAGATGCGAATAACTCACATTTTATTACAAATGGAGTAGAAGAAACTATTAATAAAACCATATACCTGTCAGAATTGAAAGTGCATTACAACTTATACAGATAATACATCTGTTCTATATATAATATAGTATATTACAATATATATTTTACTCAATGTGTGTAGAATCGTATTTCTTTTGTCTTGTTAGCGGTCTTTAAAAGTGAGTTATTTGCAACATAAACGATAAATGTCTTGGTTGTCGAAATATGTTGGGTTGTTGGTAGCCTTTATATATTTTCACATGTAGGCCTATAGATTCCCCCACGATAAAATATGTAGTAGGTAACGCGTGTTTCAGCTGTTACCCAATATAATCACGTGACCGTATACTTGTCCTGCTTTTGAATTCAGTTTAGGCTGACCTTCAGTACCCTATAGCGTTCATTCATCATCATCATCATCCCACACCGGCCGGCTCAGAACAAGTGTGAAACTCAAACAAAGTCTGCCGACAACAATGCTTCATTTTCTTTTCTTTTTAATCGAGCTCAAATTCTACCTCCGAAATCTTCCTAGCATGTTCCACTACAGGTTTAAATTCAACAGATCCAGACAGCTCCCAAAGTGTCTACACCCGTGGTTCCTACCTGGTGAACATACACATTATATAATAGAGACAGCCAGAGGAGATTCCACGTGGGAACTTGTTTGACTTCCAAATCCCTACCTATGTCTTTTGTTCCAATTACATTTTTATTCACCGCGAGACGTACTGACAATGGGTGCCTTTGCAGTACTCAGCTTGGCAACTGGCCAGCCAGCGTATTTCAGATAATGATTAAATCGAATTACTCATTCTCTCGTCTGACTTCTACCTACCACACGCAAATAAAAAAAAATCATACTGTGTCTACTCCACACCATATCTAGTAACAAGAAGAGCCAAAAATACGAATTATGGCTTGCGTGAATTATTTGATACATAATTTAAACCACTTTATGCGCCATATCAATGAGGCGCTTTGCGAAATTCTTCAACTTGAAAAGTTCACTCTTCTTTTCAACCTTGACAGCGCACACAGAATACATCGGGTCATGTTTTAATCGCCGAATTATAAGTATCAGCTGTCAAAAACCATGAAATCGAGCCCGATCCCGCCTTTGGCAACGACACATTCATGCACTTGATAGCGCCTTGCCGAGAGTAGGTAATAAACTTTTTGGTATTGTATTAGTGCCTTGTCGGGAGTACGTAATAAACTTTTTTGGTTCAGTATTGGCATACAAAAAGGATTTAGTTTGATATATTTCCACATATTTCTGCGACGTTAAGCGTAATTTTACCCTCTTTTTTATGGGAGGGGTCCATGAGTAGGCCTCTCGTAAGCGTGAGTCGACCATCACCTCATGGGCGAAATTCGTTTCACGAAGAGAATAACTTGTTAACTAGATCAAAGATGATGGACTTTGACAGGTCTTTACCGCTTTCGGCTGCTCACCGCTCCCTGGGCCTTCTAGAGCAAAGTAAGGACTCTGGGGAGAGAAGGCAGGATAGGAAAAAATAAAGGATCAAGGGAAAAAAAGGGCAGGGGAAAATCATATCATGGGGATGGAAAAAAATGATGACGTCATCGTTAGACAGACATTCCCGACTGACATAACTTGTCGATCTTGACAGTTCAGGGTGCTTTTCTACCGCACCCGAAAAAGTTTGAAAGTAATCAAAGACTGCTGTTGTACATGTCCGAGGAATATTGAACAGAAAAACTCCGTGCACAGATCATGGACTTGCTAGTAGGTCCATTGCTTAGGTGACCAACTGTAGACCTGCTTATGAATAGTTTCTTCTAGTCGAGTCCGTGTAGATTAAACAAAACACCCCAGCGTCTAAGTACAAATGTTAAGGATTATTGAGCTTTTATAATCCATGATAGCCACATCGTTTTATTCCTCTTGAAACTTCAGACCTTAGTAAAATTGTACAAACCAGATATTAGTTTGGGCCAGATGTAAGAAAACAATACTAAATTTCAAACTTTACTGTTTTCCAGCTGCAAATTGCATAATCGCATATCCGTATATAGAGCTCATTTGTATGATTTTGCCAGTACGTATAAGCGTTAACCTGAAATACACAAACTGGAGAAGTGGTGAGATGGAGTTTCAAAATGTTCTCATGAAACTCATGTAAATCATCAGCATCGGCTCGTTGCCATTGATACTGGTCTTTCTTAGAATGGTGTGTAGACGAATTGTGATAAAGTACCAATCATGATAAATGACTCATATTGATCATTTTCTTTATGAAGGTGGTTTTCAACTTTTCATGAAATCAAGAAAACCGTTCTACACTGCAATGAAACACTCTGTCTACCCCTCTTTCGGAACCAGACTGAGGCCAGCCCGGTGTAGGGCTACCCTGGTGATCCAGGGTTCTGCTGAATGACTTATTCATTGGATAATCAGCTGACACTGTTTCTATACTTCCCTCACTTGGGTCTTTCGGTCTTATCATCCCTTATCGCTCACCATTATCTGTAATGATTTTTGAATACAAGTCATTGTGCTAATTTGATAATACTCTTTCAACTAAATTTAAACGCTTATTCATCCATCCATTGTGTTTAATTCCCATTCTTCGACAAGAATGGCAATGCCGATGTGAACTTCGGACTGCTGGTAAAGACATAGGCCTATATGTATACGGATTTGCTGATATCATCATCACAGTAAGACTATAGTCAAAACTATGATGGGTCCCATTTGTACTGCCCTCTCTTCGTTTCCTTGGATCCAATTACTGTCTTATGTCGGTCTGTCGTGGAATATAGATCTGAAACAGAATCCGCCAATGTGTGTTTGCTTTAGTGCATTGAACACAAATTATCGTGGTAAAGTCGTTGAGCGATTTGATTCATGGTGATATAGCCAAGTATAGGTAGCCAACCAATTACAACTGCGGTCCCTGGTAAACTCATGGCTGAAAGACAGAGAGTCACGGAGTCTCAGGCATGGGGCATGGGCCATATACCGTCTGCTTCTGCTAAAGCCATAGCCTCCTGTTCGCCCCACCCCAATCTGACACCAGTACCAGGCCACCCTTTAACAGCACATCGGGAATCTAAATCATCGCTCTCAGACCCCAGTTGGCAAAGTCTTGTCTAGCCCGGCTACCAGAAATCTTTTGCTTCATATTCCATCTTACACACCAAATTTGTGCTAGGCCTTTGTGGCAGGGTTAATCTAGTCTTGGGAGACTGTACACGACACCAACTGAAGCTAAGCTTTATGACGTAATATAGGCCCTAATCAGAAATCAGTCGCATGTCTGGAACCGATAACCATGATATCCAGGGTCTCGATAATGTACGTTCCCCTTATGATTTCATGTTTAACCCTCTCTCACTCCTTCTCCTTCGCTCTCTCACTCTCTTGATCTCTCTCTTTCTCTCAAGACCACCTCCTTTCTCTCTGTCACTCCACTCTCTCTTCCACTGGCATACCAAAGAAGAAAAAACGAGAGCGCAAAAAAGACAATCGTAAGTTGTTGAAATTCAACCTTTGTGGTCTGACCCGTAGGCGCGACTTTCTTCTCTTATCAAATCTCAGGAGAACGCGGCAATATAAATCGAGACGGCACCGTTAAATTCGCCCCAAATTCCACCGTTCTGTCTGTTCCACCAGCCCCAAGTTTATCCACTTCAACTTGGGCTTGCATGCAACATCCATTATTTTCCTATCACAAGACCCCGCCATAATAGAAGAAAGGGTCATGCAAAGTCGAGACAAAACCGTTAAATTCTGCCCCAAATACCTCATTTTTTGTTATATTACCTGAGTGTCTGGGGCGGTATCTTCAGTCAGAAAGCAGTTTGCCCTTTCAGGCAGTCCTTGCCATCTTGAAGTTCAATTTCGAAAGTTAGAACGGGAGGAGAAGAAGAAAAAAACCGCACTTCGTTTCAACTTGTCCAAGCAGCACATCATTGTAAGACATAGAATGATAAGCTCTGTCTGCGACCAGCAAGAAGAGAGATTTATTAGGCCGAAGAACTGGTATGGCCAAAGATATGGAGGTCGCAAATTTCCCTGATTGTATGACAAGATGAAGACGCGATCTTCTGACATGCTATGTTGACTTTTCTTTCCTCAAAAAAAAAAGGAAAAGAAAAAGGAAGAAAGAAGTTAGTTGTCGAATGTTTGGCGCGTTTGCGGTTTTCGTTCGACCAGATCTCTGTACACGCGTCCCTGACAACACAAATAAAATGTGGCATGCATAGCCCAATTTTTCATTTTTTCCCTCCCCTTTTTGTCTTCTCTTTTCTTCTGTGTCTTCCACATCTTAAAGCCTATCCCGTAAGCTGGCAATACAACCCTGGCGTATTCCTTACATTTGTCTTCACGACAGGGGGGTTACTCGTCTGTCAAACCAAGGAAAGAAAAGATTTAAAGGTACACGACAACCTTATGAAAAAATAAAATGAAGTGAATTGTGCACAGATCTACCCCCAATTGCTCCATAACGAATCTGAGAAAACTTTAGTCTAACCATGGACAAGGTCAAACGCATCATCGTTTCATGTGTAAACAGACAATTTTGCTTTATTTCTTTATTTCTTTGTCATAATGCCTAATGACCTACACTTGTCATTTTTTAAAAAATATTCCATCCTTTTTGTTTTATTCTTCTCAATGTAGCCAAAGTATGTTAAATTGTACCTTTAGAGGGAAAGTAGTGCACGACTTTGACCAGTGTAATAAGGCTACACCAATTTGAAAAATATTTATAATAAATTGGTGTTGAAAGGAATTTTGGCTGTATCTGATTAATTATTTTCCACCCAGTTTATACCATACATCTCTGTTAAGGTAAAGACTTTGATTTGGCGGCTTGGTGGTTTGTAACCAAAGATGAAAGTCGGACGAAGGTCATGCTATCGTACCAAATCATTTTGTTATCTCGACAGGATTTTAAAAGCAACTTTGTTAAGCTAATTGCCAGACTAATACGTCTTCTTTATGGTGCTGAGTTTATCCTGATCTTAGGAGCATTGTCTTGTTGAGATAAGCAATTGATTTTGAAAAGACCATGTTTATAATAACAGTTTAAAACATCGTTGGTGCTGATAAACTATAATTGATTACTGATTATGATGCTAATGCTATGCATACTAATACTATTACCAAAACCAATACCAATACTAATATTAATACTAATACTAATACTAATATTAATACTAACATACTAACACTAATACTAAAATTAGTACTTATACTAATCTTAATATTAATATTAAGACTAAAAATAATACTAGATATTTATACTACTACTATATAAATATGCTAATGGTAATACTACCATTACTTCATGTCAGAGACGTGGTTGTTTTTTAGTGGAGGGAAATTCAAAGTTTCCCAAATTTGGGAGAGAATACCCTGACAAATGGTTCCCTTAAAGGAGGAGGAGTTTTCCACGTATCGATGTGGAGCTACTAGGGAAATACCCACAATTTAGCATTCCTATATACCAAAGCCCCCAATATCCTTTAATTCAATTCGGAATGAGACTGGTATATCTAACTAGATACCACTGAATTATAATAATTTATAATGGACTAGTTTTAATCGCGGTTCTTCATGTCCAATGTACTGGTAATTTCCTTTGTCCCCTTGAAATAATTTCCACTCATTATTTTGTGGATGCTTGGGCAAACTTAAAGGAAGGGAATGCCAGCAAAGCTCTTTGTCCTCGTCTGTCGAATCTTACTTTCGTTTTCTCGTCACCCTGCACTCTGGCATAATCACAGGCTGTCTCCCCTCAATCACTTTATATATCATGAGTCAAGAGTGACTCAGTAATACACTGCACGAATAGATGTTTCTTTCCACTTTATCTTTTATCATGAGCACTTTTCTAAAATATGACTCGATATCTTTGCGGTATATGCCTGCGTGGTGGAATAGAGGCCCCCTTTCTACAGTTTTCTTGAAAGGGTGTACTCCAAAACCTCCAATGTTTACGCGAGCATAACATTGGTTTTCGTGTGTTCCATCTTATATTTCTGTATACGGTGGTTGGAGAAAGAAAGGTGTACATCCAGGGAGATGTGACTTAAATCTGGAGATCTTGTCTCATAGGATCAGCGAGGAGGATGATTGATGGTAAAAATTGAGATATACAGTCAAGACAAAAGATCTTTGTATTGAAATGAACATAGGATACTTGTGTTAATAATTACGTGATACCATATTATATATTGTAACAGCTAGAGTTGCATTAATACCCATACTCTTCTCAGTCAAACAGAACGTTAACAAGAAAGACAGAAAAGTGTGATGTGGTATAGGGTGAGTATCCAGATATAGTATGCGATTTTTTTGTGGGAAGTATTGGCCTACACGCATGAATTACAAATATAAAGGGAGTATAGGCCTATTTGATGATGTAGGTATAATTTTGGAGATTTTTAAAAGAATAATAAACCAACCCCTTCATAGTATTTCCTTGCTATTTCCACGTTATATTATCTATGCTCAAAGAGCCTCTTGGCATATCTTCACTTTCTATTCCACTCGCTACATCTCCTCTCCCACATCGCTGCCTCCTCCTCCTCCCTAATATGATCCTCTAATGGCCATCCAATCAAAAGCCATGGATATTCTCTCTTCTTAGGCTTTGCGGTTTGAGGGATATGTCGAGTATTTGTCATCCCATGGAATATGTGAGGTCCTAAAGAAGATGAAAAACCGCATCCGAGCGCGTAAGATCACCAATCTTTTCTCCTGACGTAGAACTGTCATCTGAAATACAGGGATTGTATACATGAATATAGCTAAGGTTCCCACGCCATCTGAATAGGGCAGCCATCTTACGTCAACCCTTGCGGTTGGTGGCGCATTCAAATCGCTAACTGTCTACCGCACTTTCTTGTTCTTCCCAGCATGCTTTGCGTACAGACTGGGGCCTGACGTAGAACGTAGATGTGAACGAACTTTTTGCCAATCACATCACTGCAATATGTTATATGTGTTTAAGAGCTTAGTCTTTTTTATTTTTAGAGAGCAGTGGTTTTCGTATATGCTCCTCCTTTTAGAGGTTGTCACATGTTATAAAGGGAGAAGTTCGTGGAAAGAACACCATACCCATATTGGATTTATACTATGTTTTATATATAGTTTTTATTCTAAAAATATACAGGATTAGCCGGTGGTCAGGTCCATTTTTAGCTGCGGTTTGACATTCAAAAGTCGGAGAAAGATATATTTTCGACAGAGAAGTTGGTAGAGCCATTCGTTCTCTGCTTGTCGACTCGTTGTCAATGTAATTATATCACGGGTAATGTGACATGCCGGTAGATCTGTACCGGCTTTCCACGGTGGAACCCTAGATCTATACGAGACGAAGGTGTTAATCCCACGGAATTGGGTAATGAGATCGCTTGATAAATGGCGCTTAATGGATGTTAAACCAGGACAACTGTGCTGCTGTGGATGGGGTGTGTGGATGTCAGCGAGATGAGATCGGAGGGGATGAATGTTGTCTTTCCGTCTGAGACCTTGCAAGAGGATACCCCGGTGATTAGAGCAGCTTTGGCAAGTTCAGACCGACAGTGAGCACGATACAAGACCCATTCATGAAACTTGCTACTTCCCCAAAATGCTTCCACAAGGCAGTGATTGCAAATGGGTGAAAAAAAGATGAATGAATATGGATATGATAAAAGAAAGGAGTAATATATGGCCGGAGGTAATAACTAATGATACATGTAGCATAGGCCCTAAACCTCAATGTCGTATCTTTGCCACTTTCTGTCTCATTCTGTTTTGGCCTATTACCGCAGTGAATTATGATTATTACGCCTTCAGTTACCCAACTTCTCTGTCAACTGTAATTTCACAACAATGTTTATTTGTAATTAACGTGGATACAACTCTCCCTGTGTCATATATTCTTTATTCGTTGTTAGGTCAGATAATGCCAATCTATAGGGGAATGTGTTAGGTTTGGAGTTCGCTGTTCGGTTTATAGCCTACATGTTGTACCATTATACACCTTGTGCCATTTTTCCAGGGGCGGGGTCAATATTTCACATGCTTCATCATCAAAATCTTCGGGTTTTATTTTCTTTTTTTTTCCAAATTTACCACCCTCAATTCTTACTTTGAGTGAGTCAATGAAAGGATTTACCCCTGCAAATTGTATACATCTCGAAATGTCCTTGCAATCCTAATTGTGTGTTTGGAGTCAATCGGTTTTCAATCAGCTTGTTCGCTTGCGAGATATTTAATGGCGTTAGCTGATTACAAGAAGCTCTATCATGCCATCTGTCCCATTGGGTTACACATTAGAAAATTATTAAATTACCCTCTAGTTTGTGGATTTGGGGCATAATGCATGTTTGGCACCTAATGTTGTTCTAGATGCCTACCTCAGAATGTTATGATGGTATGAGGTGGACTATCTGACTAGTTCTTCTAGAATCTAGTAACCTTCAAAGGACTATGCAGCCTATCACGAAGATGATTAAAGATAAACTTGAGTTCTGGTAAAAAAAGGAAAATGAATTCTCACAGAATCAAACGAAACTTAAACTGAATGTTCAAGATTACAAATAAATGTCATTTGCCAAACAATTTTGGTAGAAAATGTATACTGGCTGAGTAATGAGCATAGAAAGATAAGGAAATCAAGGTAGGTAGGCCCGACACCATTTGTGTAGTCCCATATACATCTTTCTGCGTACAGTGCTTGTTACTTTACCAAGACTGGGCCAAATTTATTATGATTTTGATGACTCCAGAACCTTGCAGTACACACCAATACTTACAT
This sequence comes from Mesocentrotus franciscanus, assembly GCA_037976565.1. Taxonomy (NCBI): domain Eukaryota; kingdom Metazoa; phylum Echinodermata; class Echinoidea; order Camarodonta; family Strongylocentrotidae; genus Mesocentrotus; species Mesocentrotus franciscanus. Next base: position 26,868,936 of record CP137682.1, read on the forward strand.
GCTACATGATCAACTTGTTCTGATCCATTCCACACCTTTTCTTTCATAATGCAATCGCATGACCAGAACTCAACTTTATCTTTAATGTATTTGAAAATCATCTTGATGGTCTATGTGCTTCAGCAGCGGTCGTCGTGCTCGGAAAATGACTTAATTTATGAAAATGTATCAAGGATACTGTATGATCGCTGGTCCCCCAGCACTCTAGCTTGCCCAGGGTGGTGAAATGTGTAATCGTACCTATTCAATACGTCTTTGGGGTAAGCGTAAAGGACCCCTGCTTGCGCCTACCGGTCACTTTAGACTAAAGGGTGAGAGAAAGGGGATGTCTGGGGACACTCTTTAAAAGAGAACACCCGTAGGGGGAAAACAAGGACATCAGGGATAGCCATGGTCTGGGTACTTTGGAGTACTTGGAGTTTTGCGGTAGTACAGTGCTGTGATTGCGGTCCGAACCATATACAAAAACCTTCGTGATTGTATTCTTGTCTGTATGTCTTTTGTGTTTAGGTTGTAAAACACTGGTTGTTCGTCGACCCGTGATTGATAACCGCAAAGAGGCAAGAATGATTCTATTCAAGTAATAGTTCAAATTGGCGATTTTTGTTCGTGCTCCAGTGGAGTGGTCATTCGAGGACAAAGATATGGCCTGCGAGATGGGCTTGTGGTCAAGAAATCATAAACGCTAGACATAACCGCTATGACGAATACATCCTTGAGACACAACATTGACCGTTCGGGATTAATTTTAATTCCAGCTTGCCGCTGCTTGTAAATTATGACGAAATGACCCGAATGCCGAAAGTAGACCAGATTTCCTTAACCTCTCTTGTTTGTGTTTTCCCGAAGAATGACGAAGTGACCTGAGATGACGAAGATAAAAAGTCGAAGAAAACAAAGGCCTTCTTTCCTGACCATCTGTCTTCCGAATACTTACGAATTGACCCGAAGAGCCGAAGTAATCAAAATATCCTGTGTTTTGTTTTCCCATATTGCCATTATGACGAAAGAACATCTGAGTGACCTAGAAAACCGTTGCGGAAGCATTCGTAAACGATTCGGTCATGCTCGGGAAACGAATAGCTTATAAGTTTGCGGTGTGGCCTATATATTCGCAGGCGGTTTATCGTATACCTGATACAAATCGTAAGTTAGGAAATTGTGCGTTGAGTGAGTCTGTTAGACCAAGGTAGGAAGGATTATGGTCAAATTGACGAGCGAAAGGTCAAGTCGACTTAGAAAATCAGGCATGACCTTGTTACAAATTTCATAAAACATGTAGTGCATTGCCCGAAATAATTCGCTTATGAAAAGGTGAGTGGTCCAGACCGAGGCGGTACTTAGATGGGTTCCGCAATATGGAAACTGAAAAAACACAGGTGAAAATAATTTGTATTAGTGTATAGAGCAAATACTTTAAAAAAAAAAGTCCAGACAAGAAAGGAAAACAGTTACAATGGACAGCTAATCATTTATGTTCTTTCAGACAAGATTAGCTGCATGTTCGATTGGATAGAAACGTCATAATTATACCGGTTAGCAAATAATAAATTTGGTTCAAACGTCTTTATATATATGGAAAATGCACTGGAGTCAATACTTGGCGGCTCTATCATGTTTGAGAAGGCCTGATTCGGAAATGTTGTTACCGCATAGTATGATAATTCTGTACCCTTAATTAGTGTCTCAAATCCTAATTATAACCTAATTCTAATCAATTATTTCCAGACCTCGAACTGTGCGATGATTACCAACTAAATATAATAGTTCCGCCGTGCCTTCGAGTCGGAATTCGTGTCCCTGTTGTTTTTCGAGTGGTTCCTTACGGGTATCAATCCCGCCATCTGATTAGACGATGTTGTCTGCTTGAAGACAGTTATATACCCGAACAACCTCCTTACGAGTCCAGCACACTGACCGCAAGCACGAGAGAACATAATTATCTCGGAAATGGCTTGCGTGAAGTTCCTCATATTAATAACAGTCAAAAGCGTGACGTAGTTTTTCAGAAAGAAAACTATTTTTAAAAAAGGAGAGACATTCGGGACTAGTTTTTTCCAATCAGCAGACAGACGACAATCGGATTAACAGGACGGTCCCTGTATGCTCGTTTAATTTCTTCCTTTTGGCGCTATTTTGATGGAGGAGTTGTTTCGTGTCTGTTTGTAAATTACCCACCATGTCTGTCTGCTCTATCTGATACAATTAGTGAACTCTTCCGCTTTCAAGTTTCCGGAACATCTCATACAACATCCATGCAGATCACTGCCACTTTTTTTCTTCAGCTCTCAGGTTTGTAATAACCAGTCACTGGTGAAGTTGTAACACCTCTGTATTACAGCCCTCGCAAGAGGTGTGTCCAGATATGAGGACGGTTTCTTTTAATCTCAATTATCAATAGACACACAAAGTCAGATGAGGATCCATCAATAGTATAAGTACAAAATATGGATGAATGATAGTGATATTATGAGGTGTTATCTGAAGGTGAAAATGTCAGCTTTCACTTTTTAGGCATTTCTCGATTTCTGTCGACAGATTGTTTGTCTTCGATTTTTATTATATGATTATATCAGGGATTATCCATGCGATATCACGTCTTTATTTCATTCCTCTCGAAGACCTCGTGTGGCTTTTGGTGGGACTCGAAAATAATAGGTCCTGCCGTGATCAGAAACCGCAAGAAAGTACGAGTTCTACTTTGAAAGGTAGTTTGTCAGCCTGGGTGTACTCTCCAATGGCTTATACTCCAATACCCATGAGAGCCATGTCACGTGTTTTCGTTTTCTTCGTGACCATTCTTATTAATTTTTTGCCACCTTATCCTGTTCTTTGTCTTCCCGCGTCTTTTATCGTTTGACACTCCCCTTTACTACTTCTTTAAATTCGCAGTATTCTTTTGTCCGTATATGCTGTGGATCATCGTTATTAATTTGACCAGATTTCACAGGGTAAAGAAGTTGAGACGTACGAGAAATGGACAAAATATGGAATATTTTTTCTTACCGTAGAGGGCCATATTCAATGTTATGTCTAAAGGTGGGGGAAATTGTTTTGGGGGTAAGCACTTGTCCTAGTTTTCTTAATAGACTGCAGGTGGGACGCTATCTGAGACGCAAAATTAGAACCGATTTCTGAGCTGTTTGTCCGATTTAAATGATTAGGAATTTCCTTACAACCTCGTGAGTGGTCCCAAGCCTATGGCTCTTGCTGAGACTTTGTTTCTTATTTTGTGGCCAATGTCTGGTCCTTAAATGCATCAGGTTTTCTTTCAAAAGTTCCGCCTGGAAGTTGGAGTGAAAAGGGGAACCCAATCACCTGATCACGGGTTTATCGACATGGTTGGTTGAAAACGCTGTTCTAAATACAACGCAAAATGATACAAAATTTCAAAAATAGATGGTGGTAACGAAAAAGTCACTGTATACCCCTATAGCATGGGTACCCCACGAGTGAGGGGGAGACGGGGGCTGTAAAGATATTGCTCACCTTCATCCAAAATAGATCCCGCGGCGAATTTTATGGGATTATTATGTGACAAAACAATCAGGCGAAGTAACATGACAAATTGGAAACCATGTTACCGGTGGCTTGAATACTAACTACTTCTGACAGATCACATGATGTTTAACCGGTTTTGTATTTTCTCTCTTGCGCGGAGGTAAATCGGGACAGAACTTTCAGGCCTTCAGTCGTCTGCTAAATAGGAGACTAACGCCTGTCGCATAATCTCGTTAGGCGGCATAGATAATAGACTGGGATTAGCGGAGCCCATGATGAAGTCACTATGTAATGTACTATCGTAGGCGAAGATGAATCAGCAGGTGTACCGTGCAGACATTTTATAACTATTTAATCGTAAAAACAATGCCCTTACTTCCAAACAAGTTACAATTTCATTGTCAGGATTGTTACTAGTCCCTTTAAAAGGCGACTTTACTCTACGATGTATCGCTCGACTGCATGGTCTATTTCTTTTTTAAAGCAATGTTTAAGAAATGTGTTTCATATTAGTATCAAATACATTGAGTTGGTAAAGACTGTCTGGCCTAGCCGGACTAACCTTGACAATAGCAGACTACGCTGTGGGTCCAGAAACTCATTCCCTGTCTATGATTAAACACTCTTTAGCCTTGACTCCTGATGTCCCCTGCGCAGTGGAGCTGATCAAAAAATATGCCTCCGCAATATGAGCGAAGAAGATGTTTCCATTACCGGTACAGAATATTTAGGCCCTATTCTTATTTTTCTGATTGGTCAAATAACCCGTGAATAAGAACCGTTTATTATTGGCAATGAGTATGACAATGAAAGTTGATAACGAAACAAAGACACAAAGCTTCGAATTCACAGAGATATGAATTTTCACTGTCTTGAACATTAAATACAACTCGATGCGTCTCTCTCACCCTCTCTCTCTCTCTATCTCTCTTTCTTTCTAATACAAGTTTTGTAAGCCTGTCAGTTTTAAACTGTTGTGATCACTTAATTTCATTAATAAAAATAAGCCACTTTGGTAACCAAAGGTCGCCAAATATAGGACACCACCTTCCTTCCTACAATCCCCCGCATGCCGTGGTAATCTTATCTATCCATTTATTACCTTGTAATATGAGTACTTCATATTCAATTGTCAGAAGACACCTCCTCTGAGTCCACCTTTACCCAGAATCGGGTTTTGGATGGGGCATTATCATGGTACAACCCTCAGTCACACCGCCGAATTTACTCCCACCGATTCCAAACCTGCCGACCCTTGGCTATTTAAATGTAAAATTGTGTTCGGTCACTTGCCGGTCTCGTCCCCGTCCTGTCAATGTGACTTCAGTGTATCGCTTGCCCCATGGTATCATCAGATTATCATCTTCCATTTGATAAGCTTATATATATATATATATCTCTTACATGGAGGCCACTGCTATTTTGCTTCAGAGACTATCTAAGCTACCCACAAATAAAGTAAACTGAACCTAGACCCCGAACAGTATAACTATTAACTAACCCTATGGCCCTTACCCTAGCCTGAAACCTAACCTAAAACCCAATTGCAACTCTGGGCCTTACACTATACCTTTGACGAAAAAACGCCAATGTCTCTGGAGCAATTGTCGATTCTTCTATGACTGACATAACATATCTTATCGTTTTTTTTATCTTCGCAGGTAAACTCCCTGGCTGGCTCCGGGGGTCCCTGGTGCGAATCGGTCCAGGTCTATTCGAGGTGGGGGACACAGAATACAAGCACTGGTTCGATGGTCTAGCCCTCATGCACAAGTTTGCTTTCCATAACGGCAAAGTGAGCTACCAGAACCGGTTCCTCCGAAGCAACGCGTACAAGAAGGCGATGAAATACAACAAAATCATCCTCTCAGAGTTTGGCACAGTAGGAATACCGGACCCCTGCAAGAACGTCCTCGAGCGGTTTGCCACCCATTTTCTACCGCTTAATGTTACAGACAATAATTTAATAAACATGTATCAACTTGGGGATGAGGTATACACGGCGACAGAGACGCACACGCCGAGAAAGATCAACCTGCAAGACCTAAGCACGGAGGACCAAACGGTAGGTGGCGCCCCATCGAGTCATTCATTCAAATTTACAAGCATATGATTATCTGCTGAAGGATAATGAGAGTGAGAAAATAGAACATTGACCTTGTCACCAAACGATGCATTGGGCTCTCCCTCGAAGACATCGCAATACTTTTAAAAATATACATAAAATTAGGTGTTGTTTTCCCAACTCATGCTATTCTGCAAGATGTTAAATATTTCCACAGATTCTCTTGAAAATAAAAACATGTTTAACGTATTAATAAATACACCTAAGCATCAAACGTGAAACAGGAGACTTTTCCATTATTTTTTATCCCTTTTCTTGTTTCTACCATCTTAGTGACAAAATTGGAGTTCATGTTTATCTTTCTCTTCATGACAGATCGATCTTTTAAAGATGTTCGGTATGATGACAGCGTCTGCACATGCTCAGGTGGACAGGGACGGGTGCTCGTATAACATGGGAACATCTTACCTCACTGGCTGCTTCTACAACATCATCAAGTTCTTCCCTAAATCGCATTCAGGTAGGTGATAACATCCATATACATGCGATGCGGAGGAGAGGGGCGCTGATGGGGCTGCAGCTTCCGTAGCACTCACCCCTTATTATTTGATTCGTTAAAATTACCAATATTCGGGCAACCGCCACCTCATATTCGGGCAGTGAGGTGGTTTACTTGTATCTTCATATCTAATCGCACTCGCAATATTTAGAAAATGGAAAGATGATATTCCCACAAGAGATAAGATGACAAGAATGGGCCCTTACACCTATGATTATCAGTACAGTCAAATCTATATATCAATGCCACCCAGTGGTAGCACAAAAAGTGGCCACTGTAAACAGGTTGCCTTTCTAGAGAGGCTCTTTCAACACACATTTCCTTCTCGAAGGATGCATTTTTGGGGACTGCTATAGACAGGTGGCCTTTATAGAGAGGCGAACACTAAGGATAATGGCATACGAACAGAATATGAACAGAGGGGGTAAATCGTGAGATGCTTTCGTCCTTTAAGTGAGCCAGATTCCTCTTTTGTCAGAAGAGGACACTTTTTCTTCACATGAAGATGGCAGTCTCTCTCGGCCACACTTTTTCTGGACTGATACGCTGGTGAAGTTCGCAGAGGCCTCCCTAACACAGCATGGCGTCGCCATGAGAAAATCAATCAACTTAACCTCTGCCACCGGAACAAAAAAAAATTGAAGCTATTTCTTTCAATTCCACCTTATGTCTTCTTTATCTCTCCGACGATCCTGGAGTCGCGCCCGTATTTCTATTTTGAGGAGATAAATTGTTATCGCTGAATATTGGATATCTTCGATTCAAGTGTACAATTACTTCGTGGAAGGGCTATCTTCCTGAAAGTAGCAAAATATAAATTATGAAACGTGTAAAAAGGAAAGTGAAATGGGGTATACTACTTTTCTCGATATGTTTTAAAACGAGATTATTGTATGCTGTTGTATTAATATTCTGGATCAGTTTCGTCTGTAAAAGCTTGATTAAAAAATCAAAACGTATCCTTTAGAGAGGGAGGAGTAATGTACATGTAAACTTTGTGTTCTTGAATTTTCTCAAATAATCATTGACACAATAAATTGCCAGTAGCGATGTGATAGGTTATTATGGTGATGAAGGTGATGACTGCCATCAGTCTGTCGCAGAATACAGCTAGGTGTAGATGGTTTATGCCTCCACTGATAGACAAAGTAGCTTTAAAATAGAGACTCCGAATAGAAATATTTTGATGACAAATCGAATGATTTAATGATCTAAAGAGTTAGGTTCGCTCGATGGTAAGCTTCCCAAGCGCTAGCCTATCCAAAACCTACTGGGTAAACAGCAAGTTTCCAGTACATGATTATGTTATGATCATGAATAAAGATCGAAAATTCGATCTCTTTTTCAAATAATATAATTCGGGCGGAGTCTTCGGTGTTTGCAATATTATGCCGAATTTCTCTGTGGAACTATGGATAATAAAAAAAATAAACTAATTAACATCCTTGTGAAATAACAAAGTGCGTATGAATGGCGATAAGCCATTGATCTACTGATTGAATTGGGCCTCACTGCGTGGGTGAAGATGAGACAGAAGTGCCTCAAAAATGCGGGGGAAGCCCCTTCCTTGGGTGATGCACCTTATTATGGGGTGTACCGGTGCCCCCTATGAACAGCATAGTAGTTCTGAACGGAATTGTAACAAAGGAGAGATTTCCTAGGGGTGTGGGGGTGGGCTGAGTATTACATAATCGACGTGGAGACAACGGTGTATTCATGCTCTCAATTCCCATATGGTCATCAATGGCCCAGGGAGGTCCCTGAATGGTCTTAGTCATACATCTACATTGACCACGTATTTCTTTATTCCTGGCCAGGGTTTAAATGTACTTTATAGACATATCTGGAGGATTAAATGTCTAGCTCTATAGACGCCATATCTCAGACGTTTGCAATCATTGGCAGACTTAAGACTATTTTAGGGTATCATGATATACATATGGCAGCAGTCCGCTTAATGTAATGATTTACAGTCTCACAGTTAAATACTTATTATGTTCAACACAATTATTCATAGCCCATTAATCTTATGCGATATTATAATCATTTGGAACACACCTCATAGACACCCTTTACAGGATTGGCGTTTGTTCTAAAGCAATATGTCAAATAATAGAGAATTATCAAATGAGTTTGTATTCGATACCCCTTATAAACGTTCAATTTATTAAGGTCACTAATTATTACTTTTTTTTGTGTGAGAGATGTAGGAATCAGAATCAGATACGTCGAATTTAGCATCTTTGTATACATATTTCTGCTTTTTTAGAATCATTATCATCGTCATCGTCACCATCGTCACCGTCATTAGAAAGCGGCACGACGTCAACCAGCGAGTCGAGTACAGACAGGAGCAGTCCTTCGATGTCGGCTAAAATGCTTTGCAGCATCCGAGCACGGAATCCTCTAAAACCCTCGTACTTTCACAGCTTCGGCATGACCGACAACTACATCGTTTTCTCGAGCAGACCCTTCACATCAACGTCGCCAAACTCGCCACCTCGCAGATGCTGGGCAAGCCGGTGTCGTCGTGTTTCGAGTTCGACCATAACGGGACGACGCTCTTCCATCTCGTCGAAAAGCAGACGGGACGGCAGATGACCACGAGGTACGAGTCGGGTCCGCTCTTTGGCATGCACGTTATCAACTCCTACGAAGAAGATGGGCATGTGGTGTTTGATATCTGTTCGTACGATGACGATGAGCTTCTCAAGAAATTCTACCTTGACTATCTTAGGCATGGGGACCAGGACGGCAAGCGACATTTTCCAATTACAGAAGTCAGGAGATTCGTCCTACCCCTTAGAATAGATAAGGTAATTTTCAACTTTTTTTAAAATCCAAGTCGATTTATGTTTTGTATCCTAGTAATACCAAAAAAACGACAATAGATTGAACCATTAAAAAATTACATTACACCGAATGGGCAAGACTTTCTTAGTTATCGGGAGGTTTTTGAGTCTTTCTGTCTGTATGACCAGGGGGGTGTTTCACAAAGACTAAGATCGACTTTAAGTTGGACTAAGTATAACAGGCCGTTCGTGCCATTGTTTTCTCTCATCATTTACTGGCATTGGTCTCTCACGGGACGTACAAATCATGGTAAAAATTCTACAAAACTTACATTTTTTGATAATTCATTATTGAAGGAAAAAATATTATCTAAAGATCATAATGGTGAGAGCAAACAATGGCACGAACGGCCTGTTATACTTAAGTCCAACTTAAAGTCGATCTTAGTCGTTGTGAAACATCCCCAGGGATTATTTAACAATGTTCAGTCAAGTTCCAATTATTTGTTTCTATTTTCCACCACGTTATCAATGAACATGAATTTGATTCTGTATTTCATTCTGCCTGACAGTCTTTCGCTATTCAGTTGGTTAATACCAAGTAGAACAACCCCTTTCCTGTCGAGTTATGTGCAATATTTTATTGTATACTCGATCATCGATGAGATAAAGCAACAAATAATAATTCATTCTTATAGTACTCGCCTTTTCCGTTATAGAATTCAACAATTTGAAATCCGCATTTTTCGTTTGATATTTGCCGCGCTCCCGAATTTCACTCAGCATAAAATACACCCTCATAAAGTTACCATCATTGTTTTTGCCAAGCTGACAAGCATAAGACCGACTAGGGAAAAAATTAAACATGTTGAATGAAAATCGTATTATTTAAGCTGGGGAGTTCGTGCATTGCACGGTGCATTCCAGCTATAGAAACATCATTTCGTGCTATTCTCCAAGTCTTTCAATAACCTCACGCACTATCAATGGTGCATGACCATTAATGCAAGCATTCTGTGAATGGAGCTAAAAGCGTTTATAAAAGAAAGCGACAATTTAACTTAATCAGTGAGTACTTCTTTTCAATATTTCAATACCCGTCTCTAAATTCGTTTCCGTTGTATGGATCGTTTTGGCGATCAATACACAGGAAGGGGTGGGTATTCTTGGTAGGGTGTGAAAAGAATTATCTAATCAGGAGTCTGGTGTGGAGAATAAAAAAGACCCCCTGCTGATCTCCAGTTCATCAGACTAGTCGCTTTTACTTTTTATTGTTATAAATAAAGCGTATATAATCTTTTAGTTTAAATTCAACAGTTGGTGTAATCTCTAAGATGACCGCGTTGCACACGAGGCGTCATTTTACTGACGTCGGTCTGCGTCAGAGGCTGGTGCGGTCTTCGTGGTCTTTGACGTATACATGTGGCCACATAAGAGTGACCTCGTACAACATTTAACTGCAAAATGAAGAGGGCAAAAATAAAATGCTTTGAATTATTGACCACTGGGCGCATTGCCTCTACAGGCTTGAATAGTACGGGTTATAACGCAATCGAAATGATGCCTTATGTGTAACGGGCATTAGGTCGGCAAAAAATGGGCTTCGAATAGACACTTATACCTCAGTCACACCATCGAATTGACTTGAAAACTTGAAATCGAAAGGTTCTTGACCTTTTGGGGGTAGTGCTATTTTAGTTCGGTCTGTAATCAGCCGGGTCCCGTTGGTGTGACTGGGGTATTACCAGTACCGTTATATCATGGACCTAACATGGTAAGATTAACACGTGTTCTCGTCCCCACCCCCTGCGATGATCTGCGGCCACCGCGAACAAGGCGAATCGATACATTCCGATTATTGTGTAAATGAGCATCGAAAATTACCGGAGTTACAATACTGAGGATTACCGAAACAAACGCGAGGACCGCCAATTATCGGAAGGAATTTACTCGGGGGTATTGTCCGAGATGAAAGGGGCCTGTCAAATCTGAATACCATGCGGGTAATAAGGCCAGACGGTTCGATCCACCACTCACGTGTGGGTCTCATTCTCGGGGACATTCTCTTCAAACGGGTTCACTGGACTTCTTTCAAAATGAACATGGCACCCATCGCCCATTATTTTAGCTCTCATTTCCACCCTAACAATTAGATAGCAGAAGAGAAAAGTTCAAATAACCATGTTTGACCAAATCATTCAACCCCAGACAGTTTTCGCGTAGTTTTGATGAGGACCAGAAAATTGAGTTCCCTTTAGTATCGTGTCTAAACATGTTTTGTTAAATTGATCTTTTGTAAGTGCTCGTCCTTCCTTACAGCGTCATTATCGGCCTTGCACATTCACTTTCGACATAAAAGAACACATTACATCCCCAGACGGTTCCCTGTTTGCTGGCTATACAGATCGATGGAGAATTAAGCTAATGATCCGATGAATTTCAAGACAAAGATTTCTCAAAACCTAATCAATTTCACTTTATGTAATTCTTGTTTTTTATTTTCCGTCAAAAAAATCTAGATTTTTTTTTCCTGCTCTAATATGTTTAAGAACTGGAACACGAGTATTTTATCATTCATGTTACGTAATAAGAAGCAATAGAGTTAAAGGAATAGTTCATATTTTTCCGTTTTAAAATATTGGAATATATCCCATAGGTTTGTCGCAAAGAAATCTCTTTCTCTTTTCTCCCTCTCTATCTCTCTCGAACTATATGACTTTCTCTTCTTCACCTTCATCGTAATTTGCAGAACATTAGGCTCGTCACGTTATCGTTCGAATATGATAAAATATACCTATAACTATTTTGTTCTGTTATCCCTATCATGAATTATCAATTTTTCTCCTTTTTTCTACCTTCTTGCTTTCTTAGAACACACCTGTTGGAACAAACCTCGTAACTCTAAATTATACATCAGCTTCTGCACAACTTCGGCCTGACGGCGTTGTGGAACTCACCTATGAAGTCGCCTCAGATATTGGTAAGAAACTTTATTTGATACAACGGGAGGGTGTGTTCAGCTATTCCTGCATGAGAAGATAAAGAATATATAATAATGAAAGACATTATATTTTTTACCTTAAATAAGAATTTATCATGAAGCAATAAGTCACCAGATCATCCAGATGTATTATTTGTAAGATATTAAGTTTTGTTGGAGAATAGTAATGACTGAGATGTGTGCTGTCTAATAAATGTTCCATATATTTAACAGTCTATGGCATAATCGCCAAGACTTTCAAGAAATAAACTCAAGGACTGTTTCAATCCCCAATTATCATGATTGTTTATCCCATAGAATTCATTTCTGATTATGTAAGATGCCATAATAATGTTCGCACGTGTTAAATGATCATGGACAAGGAAATTGCCACCGTGATTTTTCGAAAGTAATTGCGATCTCACATGGTCACTGATCATTTTGCCACAACCGCACATATAAGTAGTTCCTATTTCCCTTCGCTGATCTAGTTTTTCTTGAAGACATCGACCAGCAAAACACGTGTTGATCTTTCAGTTATCTCACCTATTTCGGCCTTTGTCGTCTGGACAAAGTCGAAACATCTGATCGCAGAGGTTAATGACATCTCTTTTCTTTCATTCTCCAATACAGGGATCGATATGCCATGCATAAACAGTAGAGTCAATGGAAGGCCCTACACATATGCTTATGGAACTTCGGGGAAATGTAAAGGCGACTTTATGAATACGGTAAGGGGTGACATGCTTTTGTGAAGGTGACCTTCATTTGGTAATTAAACACACATGATGGTATGCATAACTAAGTGAAAAATCAATAGATGTGATCCCTGGATATGTACTCTTTAAAGTTAAAGTCTTTCAGAGACACTACTTCCGTAATCAGTTTAAATTAATTCATGGATGAATTCCTTCCCAAAGCCACTGGTAACATTTGCATTAAGTTAAGCCCTGGATCAACCTTTCCAAGTACATACAGGTAGCACATATGATTACATATGTTTGAGTAAACATGTTCCTAAATCTTTTTCACACCCCTTGATAAAAAATAATGGGAATATTCAGCGCAAGGTCCATCTAATTGTATTGTCTTGAAACAACACGAACATGTTATAACTTATTGTTCAAATAATGGATTGCAGTATTTTTATGGTATGATTTTACCTTGCATACCGTTTCGCCCTTCAGGCGTGCTTTATGTGTCATCAATAGCATACATGTATACTTAAACTAAATGTTTTATTGTTGTAGGAAAGCCATGAGTTATTCATTACCATTCAATATTTTGATTGACAGATTAAGATTCAGAATAGAATTTCATTTATGTCCAATATGGTTTAGTAATTATGGTTATGCTCCGGTTTTCTTTGCAGATTGTAAAATGCAACATGCGAACAAAATCTTGCAAGACATGGCACAGACCGAATCACTATCCGTCAGAGCCGATCTTTGTTGGGGCACCAGATGCTGAGGATGAGGATGAGGGTAAGTCATCTAGACATTTCATGGGATACGCCCTACTTACTGGACGTAGTGTAGAGTTCACATAAAGCTGCAATTAGTGAGTGAATGGGGGATAGATAATACTTGATGATTATATCTTATTTATTTTTTGTTTTCCATTTTTACATGCCGTGTATTTTATCAGTCAGTGAACCGAATTTGAAAGATAGAATGACAATGTGCATTCTTATTACTTAGCTCACATGATATTATTGATTCTAGTCACTTATGGTGGATATTTCTATTTCGTTTTCTTTGTCATGACAGGTGTTTTAGTTTCAACTGTTATCAGCAGCGAAACACAAAGGGCATTCCTACTGGTACTCGACGCCAAGACATTAGATGAAATAGCACGGGCAAATATTCCCGAGACAATGTCCTGTCCCATCACCTTCCACGGCGGATTCTTCCAATGATAGAGGGACTGCAATACCCACACGGACACCTTTTCACGTGACAAGAGACGATTTGAAATCAGCATATACCTATCAGACTTTGAACGCAACGGTTGATAGCAGTGACCGTTTCCAGTCTTTCCCCGCGGATCTAGGATTGCCTTGAGGGTCTTCTACCCTGTTATCACCGAAATTTTTGATTTTTCTTGTTGTCTTCCAAGATAAAATAGTTTACTCATCCATTGTGACAGCAGATTCTACATGCAGAACGCGTCATCGATTGAAGGAACAGAATGATTCTCTTAGTTTCATTGTACTTCTGTTTGTGCCTACATATTACCCATCCACATGGTGGAGTCACGGCTCTATGTGAAGAGCACGTGAAATTGGAATAAAGTGAAACGTGGCGCCACCACCAGGAAGACGCGATACGTCATGCGTCACATGGTTCATCATTTGGACCAATAGCATCGCCAAAACTTAGTTTTGGAGACACGTTTTAGAAAGTCGGGGGTTAAGACCACTGGTAAGACTTTAAATCCACGGAGACGTGTTCGGAAACAAATATTGTTTTTATCTTAATACAAATCCCAATGCAATCTGGCATGAAAAAGCTGCAGAAAATTATTATTTATTTACCTTAAGCTGCAAAAACACCAAGGCATTTTGGTCACCCAAAATGCTTGTGAAATATATAGTGTGTGAGGAAGATCATTTAAAGACGTAATAAGTCATCTCGATGTCTTCCATTTAGTCTTTATTGATAATATCGGGTTGTTTAAAAAATGACTGTAGTTTGTACTGGGATCAGTTTATATGAAATTGAACCGAGTTTTATCGATGCAATGCATCAACACCAGGTGTGATCTATTTGTTAAACTCAATCTAGTTATTAAATCATTGCGTTATTTTAGTAAGGCAATAATTCATATAAAGAAAAATCATGTCCCAAATTCCATGAGAGCGATTCTTGATTCTTGATTGTAACCCGTCCATGTAGTGAAACTAATATGATTAAGATTAATTATGCAATGTAATATGTATTCATTCCTATCTTTTTGAGATCTTATAACCGGAATTGTAAGTTAATGTCCATTTTCCTTTTCTTTCTTTCCATTTAAACGATTCCGTGCAATAGCAGTCGTCCGTTTTTATAAATCATCCTGTTTTTACTAAATTGAAGTACATTTTGAAAAGTTTTTAAAGTCTTGTGATAGATATTATGAGAAAAATGTAAATTTGTGTACCAAATTCGCAGCTGTAAGTATTGCGCAAAAGGAATTGCATTTTGTAACTCTTCTTTCGCATCTATATTTCTAATAGATGATAAATATGCCAGTGGAAACCCTTGTGTTTATATTTAAGGTCTATGTTCGATATTTTATCATAGATTCTCATTTAAAGAAGTCTTTATCACTTATTTTAGTTGATACGACATTGTGTTATTATATTTTGTAAAATTATCATACATTTCCCTACCTCAAAATTTTTTCGTTTCACTTCCGTTGTTTTTGTTTGTTAATTTTTTACTCATGATATTTTTTAAATCTTTATTATTTGCTTGCTATTTTTTTTCTCAGTGCTTTTCATTTTCATCGTCATTGGGAAATGCATTGAGAGTGGCGTTATTCCTAAAAGTTCACTTTTTGCGCCAAAGAATTTGACCCGAGCAAATGAAGAAAAAAAAAGTTTTGCAATTTCACTGTCGTGTCGAGAATAATGTAGATGTATTCGTCAATACATAGCCCAAATCCTGTTTGCAATCGCTGTATCACTGATTATGAAATGCCCTGGACCAATATTGAGTGATTTAACCAAATTTCCTGCTTTCTCCGGCGACATATTTTGAAATACATTTTGATATCCCTCCTAAAGAGTTACCAATTATTTAGCATTAGGTTTTTAAGATACCAATTTTTAATGTTTTGTCTTTTTTTTCCTTTGGTCGCACCTATAGGAAGTAATTTTCATAAAGCACGAATGGACCAATATTTTCTTCTTATTATTTTTCAGATTTATTAATTTACATGTACGTAATTATTTATAAATCATCAACAGTTTATCATCATCTACACGTTTTGAACATCATTTAGTACTGAGAATTGTCCAGGCGTAAATGCCTGGTATAGAAATTGATTACAGCAACACTATTTTGCTAGATTAGAGATTAATGTATTCATTTTACAAAAGTATATTTTTATTGTGGCATGAAAAGTGATACTATGGCATATGTTGAAGGAGTTAAGGCAAATGTTTATGAATGGTATTTATCAACGTTCTTTTAGTGATCGTGAGCATTTTTATGTTATGTTTGTTGTTTTGATTATTATGATGAGAAATAGCGCGATTGGGCGCTTGATTTGAAGGCTTTTTGCAATCATTCATCCCATTTTCATCCCCCCTTTTTAGCCAACTTTCATTTCATAATCTACCCCTCCCTTTTCCTTCCATTAAACCTTTCAAAGAATGCGATATTATTCATTGTGGTTTTTCTATGGTTGTATTGGCCAGTGGCAGCCACGCACTTCTTAAAATAACACCAGCCCCCTCCCACCACCTCCCACCCACCCCCTCTCACTCTCCCCAGAAATTGTCGATGCCATTCCCATTACCTTTAAGGAACATGAGAAAGCCCGAATTCGAATTGTGAATAAAAGTCAAGCTCGGGACAATCTCGGGTTTTTTCATGACTCTCACTGAAGCACAAAATGATTCTTAGTCACTGGGGTAAGATCGAGTTCTAAAGATCGAAATCTTTATATCTTTATACTTTTATTTGAAGAAGATGAGTTGATGGAGAAGGTGATCTACGCAACTTTGATTCCTGAATCAGTCAAAGTAGACTATTAGAATTTGAACTGCACCGAGAAATCCACCCCCCCCCCACTACCACTTCCGCGTCGCCCCTTTCCATTGCTGCAGGCACATTATTTACGTTTTTCTTTTTTTTTCTCCATCGTATTCTATATAGTGTATCATCATTTTGCGAAAAAAATTATGTAAAATGTTATTTATGCAACGCCTTGCCGTCTTGACTTTTCATGCTGCGCATGAATCTTGTTATAGAGTACTATGAGTGATGAGTATAGACATAAATTATTTGCACGTTAACACTGTTATCCTCTCTACAATGCAGCAGTTATATCAATCAATTGAATGATTATAGTCGTGTTATTTTGTTTTGTCTTTACATTCTGTATGGAGAAAATGAAAATGTGTTCATTTCAACCCACATTCTATGCAAGTTGCTGCTCTACAGAATGTTTCGTCCAAATCTTCCGACGTCTTCATTTATATGTTTTCACTTTAAATCTGTTTTCATGCACATATGTTTAGTATTGTATTTGTATCACAAACAATTGTATTCATCAGTGTTGGTCTTTAAAAAAAAATGATTAAACATCACTACAGAAATCGGATGTTTTGAAAAGCTAAGATCTTTTTATATTTCTTTTCGGAGGAAAAACGCGTGTGTGGACGAACAGAAATATTAGAAACGTTTGGTTTCTATTAATCTCGTTTCCTTGCGAAGCGATATTGTGCATACATTTGTTGCCTTTATACCATATGACATGAATTAACTTATTTTTCATGAAATACAAAAATTGTAAATAGAAAGAACTGATATATTATAATACAAATCAATTTGTACTGCCATTACATTTGCGTTCTTGGTTCTTTACTACGCATATTGTCTTGTTTTGTGAAATTCGGTGAAGACTCATCCAAACATTCGATGGTTATGGATGATGATGATGATGATGATGACGATGATGATGATGATGGTGATGATGATTATTATGATGATAATGACGATGATGATAATGATGATGATGATGATGATGATGATGACGATGATGATGGTGATGATGATTACTGTGATGTTGGTGGTGGGAATGATGATAATAATAATGATGATGATAATGCTGCTGATGATGATGATGTGGATGATGATAATGGCAGCGATGATGATAGTGATTTTGATGATGATGACGATGATGATAGTGGAAGTGGTGATGATGATGATGATGATGATGATAATGATGGTGAGTATGATGATTATGACAATGATGATGATGATTACGATGATGTTGGTGGTGGGAATAATGATAATAATAATGATGATGATAATGAGGCTGCTGCTGATGAAGATGATGGTGGTGGTGGTAGCGATGATGATAGTGATTTTGATGATGATGATGACGATGATGATGGTGGTAGTGGTGGTGATGATGATGATGATTATGATGATGATAATGATGGTCAGTATGATGATGACGATTATGACAATGATGATGATGATTACAATTATTATGTTAATGGTGATGATTAAGATAATCATTATTATAAGGAGGTTTTCGGTGGTGGTGAAGATAATGATAACGTTTTTCTTTTTTTCTTTTAGTTCGTTATTGGTGCCCGGCATAATTTCTTTTCTTTCGTTTTCGAAGTTCAAAGTGATTTTGTTTCTTTCGTCTTTAAAGTTCAAATTGAGTTTTAAAATAATAAATAAATAATAAAACCGATAAAGTGATGTTCACCTTACACCAGATGTGACGTTAAAATCATTTAGCGAGATACAAACTAGTCTACTAAGAATCAACGAAGATGTATTCGATGACTATGATGATGGTGGCAATCATAATGATCATTACAATGATGAATATGATGGTTATCAGTTGTCGTTGTTAATGATGATGATAAAGATGATGATGATGATGATGATGATGATGAAAATGATGAAAATGATGAAGATGATGAAGATTATGAGGATGATGATGATGATGATGATGATGATGATGAAAATGATGATGATGAAGATGATGATGATGATGATGATGATGATGAAGATGATGAAGATGATGAAGATGATGAAGATGATGATGATGATGATGATGATGATGGTGATGATGAAGATGATGAAGATGATGAAGATGATGAAGATGATGAAGATGATGAAGATGATGAAGATGATGAAGATGATGAAGATGATGATGATGATGATGATGATATTGTTGGTGGTGGGAATGATGATATTATGATAATGCTGCTGCTGCTGATGATGATGGTGGTGGTGGCAGTGATGATGATATTGGGGCGCGGGCCGGGCGGGGAAGGCGAAGAAGAAGAAGAAGAAGGAAAAGAAGAAGAAGGGAGGATGTGACTTTGAAGATCGATGGTCGCATTATAGATTTTTTTCTTCCCCAAAATTAATGTACTCCAATAAAGATGACTTTCCTAAACGTGCCAAAATATAGGCTAACACTGAATAACTCTTTTTTCAACTGGCCAGCGGGCATTTTCTTTGATATTTTTCGACAATCTTACTTATCATCCAAACCGGTCAATGTGATGTGCATGTTTTTTGTTAGAGCGCCAGCTAACGTCTACTTTTCTACCAGTATAATATGCATTGGATCAGGTGATCATAACATTGCGATCACGAGACACGGGCTTTGCTGTGTCGCCTAAATTCAATGGCATTGTCCGGTTGTTGTTGACATAATTTCTAGACTTTGATACTGAATTTATGGGGTCATAGTTCTTCTTATGTATATCGGAGTTATAATAACACACCGTTATGACAGCCAGAAGTTCTAAATCAGTATCATACGGCGGACTAGGCTCTGGTATAAGTGGCGAAATAAACGAAGGATCGAGCAGCAACATGACGGTTACCAGTGCCGAGATTCCTAACGGTGGCCGAGCTCCTGTTGGAGCGACGAGTGGGGCGTCGGGAGACGAGGGCACTCCGCTGCTTCGATACGAGTTGAACAGGAGTATTTCAATAAGCCCTATAAATAGTGCCCGAAATTTGTCCACCTTATTTGGCTGTTTTATGCCATGTGTACTGTCCATATTCAGTGCCATTCTCTTTTTGCGTGTTGGTGAGTTTTCCTTTTCATGCTTTTTCAATCATGACATGTCATTGACATTGTCAACTTGCCAATGAATTGTTTGTAACTTGTCACTTGTGTGAACGTGAAGTTGCAGTTGTGTCTCGATTCTCTTTGAAGTTTGAGATGAGTCTCTCTCTCGTGTAATACAAATCAAAATGTTTAAAATAGAGACTGTATAAGTTAAACTCTGGAGGGTCTATCATCTGCTTTGTGCTTGTTAATATTCATGTTCATCCTATTTAAACTTTTTTCTTTCTTTAATTACCTATCTATCTCGACTCTTGAGCTCTGTTTTATTGCCAATATATTATTATTGGCACTAAAAGATAATAAAGATTGAAATTATTTAGTTAGATTTAGCCTTTGATTCTTAATCCTTAGTAATGATGGTCACATTTGTATAGTCTATAGTGCTTCAAGTTAATAATACATTATTATCCTGGTCATTGCACATGCTCCACTCCCTGGGGAGTATTCTGGTCAGACACCATTTTAAAAGCATACACTTGTCAATCCAACCACATTAAAGATAAAGACCAGTTCTGGTCATGCGATTGCATTGTGAAAGAAACGTTGTGAAATCGATCAGAAAAGGTTGATCATCTAGCATATAAGTATTGGTGTGTACTGCAAGGTTCTGGAATCATCAAAATGATAAGAAATTTGGCCCAGTCTTGGTAAAGTTACAAGCACTGTACACAGAAAGATGTATATGGGACTACACGACCACGCGCGATATCTATTTGGTCCCAATAGATATAATAATTTACCAAATATATCAATTATTAGGCGGTTTCCCAGCAGAATTTTTATCATCACGTATTAGTACAAACATATTCTTTCACATGATTGGTAATAACAGCTTCCATTTCAATTTTTGTTTTTTTTTGTTCCCAATACTGGTCTTTCCCTTTAACGTTTGCATCATACTGGGTACCCATTTAACAGCTGGGTGGAGAGACGCAGATGTAGATTAATGTCTTGCCAAAGGACAAATGTACCGCAGCGGGACTGGTACCACACATGTGGTCCACAGTCCGGTGACATACATATATCCACTAGACCGTGAGACCTCTGTCTTAACTTTTAAAACAGGGTACCAGTACTACCACTACCACTAGTACCAGTACCATAGGGATCTTTCTGTTAGATCTATTTTATCTGTTTGCATACTGTTCTTGCATGTGCACATGTATACAATGTAAAAAAAAATATGAAAAAGCTGAAACACAAAACAAAAGTTGTTGCGTTTACCAGATCTTAACCTATGGGAGATTATTTCCTATTTGTCTCCACTGTCAGAGACTTTTTTCAAGATTTTTGGTAGCCTACATATATATTGGGAGACAGTCTCTCATTTCGGATACCAATTTCCTTTTATTTACATTTGCTGCAAAAGGATTAACTTGGCTAAAAATGAAAATATGATGAGCAGATTATTCATGAAAAAAGTACTCTTTTTGACTGTCTACTTTGTTTACATAAAAAAGTATTTTGGCATTGTTTCGACTTTTTCGTAGACCTATGTTTTTTTTATCTTGAGTTGCAGTAGTTTAAATTTCTTTATGACCCTGGTTCCCGGGCATGTGGTCTCATTTTGATCTCCTATAACTTTTAAAAAGTGTAAGCTGTTGCATTGATACCTGAATAAAATAAAGAACGATATATAGGCTTAATAATTAGTGTGTAGAGTTTTTGAATGATCTAGGGATCCCTTCACAGAAATGTTTATAGCGATATACTCTATTTTGTCAACTTGCAAAATACCTTGAAAGTCAAAGTACTTTGATAGACTACAGAATTTTAAGTAATACCCTTTTTTACTGAAGTAAAAATTCTTTGTGATTGGATGTTCTTGTCTCTTTTTAATTGTTTTAACAACTTCCAAATGTGATGAGTCACTTATACATTGTATCTAATTTTTAAGCTGAGAATCTCCTCTTTCAGATACAGGCCTAAAGCCCTAAACTATTTATTTAAACAAAATCATTTCTGGCAACTTTCGGGTCGTTTTGAGGTGCAAGTTCATATATAAAGTTCAGTGTAGTTTGATAATATGTAAATGGTCATTGTTCTTGTTTGACTTTTCCATCCAGTATAAATCAGAACAAACAAACACAAAGTACAAAGATCATTACCATGGTATTTATTGAACACAAAGTCTACATATATCAGATCACATGTATTCATGCACAATCTTAAGAGGAAATAAAAAATAAAAATGCTTGTTAATACATTGTACGTTCACGTAGATGTACATGTTCATGTTTTCATAATTCATGAGTCATTGTGTACATTGACATGATCAAGTGATGTGTGATATTGGATCATGGCCAGTACAAAGCTCTTTGATGAGAGTCAAGTTTTGTAATTGTTTCCATGAAGTTCCTACTTGTATGTGCATGTCCATGACTTTATAAGCTTAAGGTGTTGTCCAAACTGACATTCAGTTGAGTTGTCTAAGGTTTCACCTTGGTGTAAGGTGACTTATGGTCATCAATACAAGGACGGTCTCAAGATTCATCCCAAGGATTTAAGGTACAGGGATTAATTTCTATGACACATAACAAATGTATTTACCTGTAATAGTTTGGTTTCAAAATGACTGAAGATGAAAATTGAGATAAGAACATATTTGATTATTTTGAATTGAGATTGGTAAATATTTTCAATAACTACTGACTTTGTCAGTATTTTAAAAGAAATCTAATGAACACTAAAGGGGAGTCCAGCCTGGAATAATAATAATAGTAATAATAGTGAACATTTATAAAAATTGTATAATTGTGGGCATACAACTATCAAGTAATTCGAGAAAGAAAGTAAAATACACATAAGTTTAAGTTTAACATACTTCAGGGCATAATTTTGCAATAATAGAATTACAACATCCTTTTTAACATAAAAGCAAGGTTACATACAGTACGCTTTAATATACAGGTATGAATTGAAACATATAGGAAATACTGTTGTTAATATCCAATACAAAACATATTACAGTAATAAACATTATATAAGGGTAGCACAATGTAAGACATAATTGAATAAGCTTATATGTTGAGAACAGTTGGCTTCAATAAAAACAGAAAATTCTAAAAAATCAGATCAGGGAATTTGTGAGGAAAATCAAGTTTGATGAAGGTTATGTTTAATAAGAAGGTTATATATTTCCAAAACTGTGTTTTATCAAACACAAGTGGGCCACCCTTCCATTTCTATTGCAAGCAGCTCTTTTCTTCAGTAGCACTACTAATTTTATATTGGTTGCTAATTTGTATTTGGAACTTTGGACGTTGATTAGATACAATTTAAAATTTAACGGTACTAAATTTTCAATCTAGTATTAGATTTTCCTCATGATTTTCATCGACTTCTTTTGGCAGCTGTATTCTAGTCATATATGAATTTTAGTGACTCTCCAAAGCATTTTTCTTTGTCATATGACCTTAATATTTCTATTCTGTATACAGTATGAGACTGAAATCAATGTAAAATTCAAAACTTGTATTTGTCCTCTTCCTGCAGGTTTTGCCATTGGTCATGCAGGTCTCTTGGAAACAATTGGCATGTTTACACTGGGATATTTCATCGTTCTACTCACCGTTCTCTCGCTGTGTGCAATCTCAACCAATGGAGCAGTGGAAGGGGGCGGAGCTTACTGTATCCTTGAAATGCAAAATGATGGGGGAAAAGTAGGCAGGATGCACTATCATAGTATCTCACCAAAATTAAATTCATGTACAAATTTGGGTGAAAATTTGTTTGTTTGTTTGTTCAATCATAGACCTGTTCTGTAAAAGAGATCTTGGAATTCCAAAAGTCATGACTCACTGTTCAATGTTCACCTGCTCAAGAAAACAAAAAAATTATCATATTTTGTTCGAAATTTGGGCCAGATCCTTGTGTATCCATTCAAAATCCTTTATGGCAAAATCCTTGACGAAATTTCTCAGTTATGATCAGCCGTGCATTAGGACCAGAGCTTGGTGGCAGTATTGGATTCATCTTTTACTTAGCTAATGTCTTCTCTTGTGCTTTCAACTGTAGTGCCTTCACTGAAATCCTGGAAGATAATTTTGGATCGTCAGGTGAGTGTGTAACAGTGAGAGCGAGACCTTAGACAGTGGTCTTATGTCTTTTAACATAGTTATTTCTGTATCATGTACCATTATGAATTTAAATTTTTTTTAAAGCCATTTGCTTCAGAAAGCAATGAATTTCCAGGTTGCGTCCTCAAAACCCAGTGGCAGACATCGTAAAATCTGGAAAGAGAGCCAGAAGAAGGTATGAGGGCATCTGGCCTCACCCAGGTGGATGCTGAAGACCGTAAGGCTTGTAGAAGTGCCATAAGAGAAATGAAACCTCCAACCCCACAGCATGGGAGGCTAAATGATGATGATGATTAGGGTTGAGGTTACATTTAGGATTAGGGTTAAAGTTACGTTTCAGTTTGGGTTAGGGCTCTGCTTAGAGATAGGTTGTAACCTGAAAAATAATTCAATAGGATTAGGTTAATGGCACATAACACAAAAATATCTATGTCAAGGTAGGACCACCAGAGTGTAATCATTTGAGCAGAGGGGACAACTCCCAAACTGCCAATTACAGTTTATGTATCTAGAACTTCATAACAAACAAGAAATTATATTTATATTTGTACAATTTTGGGGCCATCATGATCATCAACATTTTTTTCTCTCAAAATTTGACTATTTTGTTTACATTTTGCTAGTTCTAAGAGACCTACATGTTAAACACACTTGAATTCATACTTGAATTCATACTTGAATTCATACTTGTGCATGTTTTGCTTTTATGAACTTTTATGAACTTGAAATAAATTTCATTTTGATTCCAGGCTCGATTGTTAGTAATGGTATACCTACAGGAGGGCCTTACAAACGTTGGTGGACTTTCCTCTACAGTTCATCAGTTCTCATGTTCTGTTTCCTGGTGTGTCTCATCGGAGCCAAGATGTTTGCTCGATTTACCGGCATCATCTTCCTTACCGTCCTGGCAGCCATCGTCACCGTCATCGTCAACGCTTTCGTCCAGGATCCGTTAGTGGTTGAGTTACCTGCAGACAATCAGCTGATAGCCCATAACTCAACAGCCAACTATACAGGACTTAGTCTTCAAACTCTAGAGGATAATCTGTTTCGTAAGGCCAAATCCTTTACTTGAACACATCAGTTTTTCTTCCCAATTTCAAAATATATTTAATCTATCCAAGATTCTTCCGATTTACTCCGATGAGGGCAAGATGAAAAGCTTTAGTTTGTCTGTTTTTGTTGCTATTTTTCGATTTTGTAGTTGGGCAGGTCCAAGCTATTTGGATTGTGACGTACGGGACATTCAGAGACTTTAAACAAGAAATAACAACAGATGAAATTATTTATATGGCTATCTTTTGGTATGAGTCTGTGGCTATTATGGGCTAGTTCATTTGTGGAAAGTTTTAGTTCTGACCAATTCTTTAATTAATTTTAATGTAATTAATGTGATGCGTGACGTACGGGACGCTGCGTACCGTACGTCACCAGCTTGTAAAATGACGTCTGGCTGGAATACTCCCCAGGAAGCAGAACGTGTGCACTATCATGTGCGGATTAGCAATTGAATCCAAGGACTGGATTAATAATAATGACATGTAAAGCACTTAGTAACATAATATTAAGCGCCATACAAATGTGACTATTATTTTTATTATTAATATGTTTAAAATTTTGAAAATTGGGTCATCAGTCATGATGTAACTGGACATTTTAAAGAAAAGAACAAACCTAATGTATGACCTTGTCATTTTTTAAATTCTCAACAAACGAATGATAGTAACAATAGATGTTTTGATCTAGGTCAGTGGCCAGTGTACTTGTAAGCTTTTAAACATATAAGTAGTTATATATTAATGTTGTTTTACAGATCCATGTACATGTACATGTTGTTTTATACTATATTATAATCGTTTTTCAACTTTTCAGCCAATTATACGAAGGATTACACCACCATGGAGCAGCAGGACTTCTTGATTGTCTTTGCCATCGTCTTCAACGGTATCACAGGCATTATGGCCGGGGCTAACATGTCTGGTAAGCAAAATAAACATTACATTAGGTTCATTTACTCTACATTGCAAAATAAAACAAATTGAAAAAAACTTTAACTACCATTTACACCACTGGAAAACCCATTAAAATACTGTTGCTGGTTATAATCTGGTGGTTTTTTCTGTTGTTTTTCTTTTTTTGTGAGTTGTGCGCATGTCCCACTTGTTGCTGCTCTGCATGCATTAGCACGTAAGCCAGGAGAGTCACATGATCAAAAAATTGACCTTGATTTGAGAGTGAGCTCTTACACTGCAAAAATCAATGGAGTTCCTGCTGGCGTTACAAAAAACGATTTGGGTTTTCATCATGTTCATGGGTAGTTGCCCAGCAACTTCCAATGAAACGACAGAAAGTGAGAAAAACCAAAGGTTTATGCTTGCTGAGTCATTGCAAATGTTGATCTAGCTTGGATCAAGAATGTGATGTTTGTGGAATCTTTTATTTCAATGTTCATACTTCTTAGTGTTCACCAATAGAATGTGGGTGAATTTTGTTCATTGTTTTTTTATATACCCGGTACATTTGCATGCAAATGTATGTACGAGTTTTACACAATTGTACGCAATTTTTCTTGTGACTTAGTCATCAGAAGGGCGAAAGTCATAAGTGGTGTATTTATGAAATCATATTGTCTCCAGGAAGTGTTGTCAAGTGTGTATCACATGACCTCTCTTTTTTTTTCTACTTCAGGTTCGGCCAACCCCACTTACTTTTACTTTTAAATATATATGTCTGACAATATAAATATCCTACTTTGTCACATGTAAGATATATAACTTGATGCATTGCATAAGTTCCATTCTTGATATAAATGTATGTTTTAATTTTAAATGATGAAAAAGATACCTTTAAAGATACATGTAATATGGATTCCTGCAATGAGGAGTGTTGATAGCAGGATTTTATAAATTCTATTGATGAATTTGAATGACTGAATCTCCCAGTAAAAGACTACTTGATTTGAAAGAATGTAAACATACACATAGCAATAATATAAATACATAAAAGCTAGCATGGAGCAAGGGCTCCATGCTAGCTTTTATGTAAGGGAATTCCCCCAAACAAGGTGGTCCCCCAGGCCCCTACTGTACCGTCACATCAGGAGAGATGTTTAGATGTACACTGTATAGTGGATAAATCACTGGACTTTGAATAAGGAGGTATAGGATTTAAATTCCTGCCACAGCTCTTAAAGGTACTATGTCCCATTTGCAGGCCCAAAAAAATGAAAAGGTTAAATTCCAACGGCATTTGAAAGATAATACTAATTTAGAACTTCCCTAAAAAGGGAGGGGGGCTTGAAAATGTCTTTAAGTGGGAAAATAACGACTATTAGTTGTCGAATCGACTTAGGAGCTATAAGCCAGTAAGTAATAGTCTGATTTTCAGACCATTGTACCGAATGGTCGTACGTTTTATGCTGCGCAAAGATTCAATCAGTTTAATTTTGGCCATTACAAGAAGTGGGTTATTGATGTGTAGACAAATGCTCATGTACCCTTTACAGCTCATTTTATGTATGTTATTACCAAAGAAGAAAAAAGCCAGTCAGTCACTCAATAGTGTCTGACAGTGAAGTCTAGCAAGTAACGGGTTTCCTTGCATAATTTGAATATTAGGACACTGCTAACGTTTAAATTTGACAGATAGGACTACATGACATATTCATAATTCCTGCAAAGTTCTACATAATTTGATGTTGGCTGCAAAAGGGACATGGTATCTTTAATCCATGATTGTAAAGAAATACAAATAATTGACTGCACGCTCTAGTGCCTTATCAGTGCAACATTCTTAAAGCAAAGGTTTTACTTTTATAATGTGTGCTCTTAGGAATGACAAATTGATATTCAGCATAATGGTAGGATACAAGTCCACTCATAGCCATTCAGACTACAGAAAATATACACAAAACTTGTATAAAGAAACGTATGAGGAATCCTTGTATAGCAAAAAGAGCATACAGGTTGGAAAACAACATTGTATAAAGAAACGTTGTATAAGGAATCATTGTATAGCAAAAGGAGTGTACAGGCTGGAAAACAACATTGTATAAAGAAACGTTGTATAAGGAATCATTGTATAGCAAAAGGAGCGTACAGGCTGGAAAACAACATTGTATAAAGAAACGTTGTATAAGGAATCATTGTATAGCAAAAGGATTATACAGGCTAGAAAAAAACACTGTATAAAGAAACTAGTGTTGATGCGGTCACTTGATATGGTAGCTGGCCAATCATCAGTGCATGCTCTGCCAAAGGCCCCGCCCATTTATGCAATTTTCGTACGATATGACTTTCGGACTAGAACAGGATGCTGATTCCTTAATACTGAGTTTTTGTTTGAAATGATGCTCGAACAGGCATTTCGCTATACTATATTTCATTCAAACCAGGAAAAAGTGATTACAGTGGAACCTGTCAATAAAGACCACCCAAGGGAGACAAGAAAAGCGGTCTTTATAGGCAGGTGGTCTGTATGTACAGGGTCCTTTAGTACATGTTTCAATGAGAAACCATTTTCAAGGGAAACAAAAAATGTGGTCTTTGTAGACAGGTGGTCATGTAGTCATTAAGATTTTACAGGTTTGACTGTACTTTTCATATAACTAGCTATTGAGTGAATTCTAATAGTCTGAATGCAGGATTAATGCCATAACTACATGTAAAGCTAACGGCACACTATAGTGACTATACCATACAACTATGGTCCGATTTTGGAAGAATTTGTACTTAGCATTTGATAGGAACATTCAAACATGTAAAATCTTAGTGACCGAGGATCTGAATGATTAAGAAAATCAAAATGAATCAGCTTTTCCTCTTCAAATTGGCAACAATTGTTTGTATTTCCCATTCCGTCATACATGTAGGTTGAAAAAATAAAGATGTGTATTAAATGAACCAGTGTGAATAAAAATTAGAAGAAAAAATAAAAAAGAAATTGCCATTTTGTATACGAAAATACTGATCATAAATTTCACTCTGCATTTAATGATAATTGTTTTCAATTAAATCGCTCTTATTTATGAAAAGCACAGCGTACTGCAACAGAAATGTCTCAAACTTTTCAGGGGATTTTGCACTTTCTGCTACAATTTGTAATTCTGGATCAAAAGGTAAAATTTCAAACGTCACTAAAACTAAAACCTACAAACAACATTTAATCTAATTTCTTGCTTGACTTTTTAGGTGAGCTCCGTAACCCTGGTCGAGCGATCCCCCTCGGAACCCTAGGAGGATGTGCATTTACGGCAGTCATCTACATCATCGTCTTTCTTCTTGTAGGTGCAACATGTACCAGGTTAGTGTTCCATGGATAGGCTTGTCATTTATAAATACGCGTATGTAGTACCATGGGGGCCTCTGGTTGTTAACTATGGTACTCAATGATCTGCAAGCACAGAATCTAATTTGACACTTTACCACGATTCTTAAAGCCCCACTGCACTACTTGTAGCTACTTGCTCCCTCTATATAGAAAACAATGCCTAAGCGGTGCCCATTGGTCCCCCATGATCCTCTTTTTCTTATGTTAATTGAGAGCTGAGTTGATGAGATAACCACCTGTCAGTGACCACGCTGGGAGGTCTAATCCCTCCTGGTCAAACTAGTGCAGACAGGCTTTAAAGCTTTGAGCAGAGCCTGGCTCTCTCAGTCTCTGGCTGTGTATAAAGCAGCTATTAAAAGTACAGAGGCTATGCAGTTCTTAGTACATTGTGTGAAGCACAGTGACTGACTTGGGTTTGTGCCTCCAATCTAGTTATTTGAGACGGAAGGAGTAAAGCTATTTTCCTGAGGGGCACAGCCTCCAAGGAATATCGTCTGTTTGGAGCCATACGGTGTCGAAAGAGTAAGGCCTTGTTCAGATATGACACATCAAAACCGCGGCAGTTATTTTTATGATGATGTAACATGTAACACACATTGCACTTCTGTCTCGTATAACAGTGAATACGCGCAGGACCTTTGTTACGCGCAGATGCCATTAATTTACACATTTTAAAAATGTAGCGTTTTGGAGTTGTTTTTGTTATGTTTTGTTGTTGTGGGGGTCTACTGTGTCATATCTGACTGAGCCTTGAATGCCCTTGTGGCTCTAAACTGATGACATAGTCCTATTAACTATGACTGTGACTGCTGGCACAGACTCTATTGTACACTTCTTTGTCAGTCTCTGGCTGTGTGAAATACATAACTTATACATAAGGAATACATAACAAATACATAACAAATACATAACGAATACATAACGAATACATAACAAATACATAACAAATACATAACAAATACATAACAAATACATAACAAATACATAACGAAAACATTTAAGGAATAGCACATTAAACTAATACATAACGAATACATAACGAATACATAACAAATACATAACAAATACATAACGAATACATAACAAATACATAACGAATACATAACGAAAACATTTAAGGAATAGCACATTAAACTAATACATAACGAATACATAACGAATACATAACAAATACATAACAAATACATAACGAATACATAACGAATACATAACAAATACATAACAAATACATAACAAATACATAACAAATACATAACAAATACATAACAAATACATAACAAATACATAACGAAAACATTTAAGGAATAGCACATTAAACTAATACATACCGTACTAACTAATACAAGTGTTTGTATCTCTAAGTTACTACGAAGCTATACAATGCTCTAGTACTTAACAGTCATACCTGTTTTACATTGAACAGTATAACCATTATGATTTATATCATCAACTTTCAGGAAGGAAGTGAGACTAATACTTAATTCCTTCTGCAGTGGATATGAAATCTTTAGGTTATTAATGTATTTACAGCCTTATGCTATTAAAGGCAGTGATGATGGTCAGAAAGGCAGGGCAGTGTTCATGAAATTATCATGAGTACAAGTTCGCCGACAACCCATTGAAGTGGGTGTATTATTAGTTTAACACACAATTTAATGAGATGTTGGTGAACTGTATGATGACTTCATGAAAAGAAGCATGGATGTTTGATTTTGCAATTAATTTTATTTCCTTGTTTGTAAATAATGAAAGAGTAGGCTGTTTTTTTTCATCTGCAAGATTATACAGGCATGAAATTTCATATGTACATGTACCTTTTCCTCTTCATCATATCATATTGAATGTTCTGCAAAAAGACAAGTGTAACCTTATGCCAGTAGCAGTAGTATACAAATGATGCATGCGCATGAGTTCTGATGCACACAGCCTCAATGAGGGCGTATAGATCGTATAATGAATGAACGAAAACATGCATCATTTGTTTTATACTACGAAACTCCTAGATCCTTGTTATTTGATGTAAAAAGAATTCATTCAAGATTGTTTCGTGACAGTATGGCTGACAAATAAGCTTGTCGTCCTGGTTACTGGTTCTAAACAACAGAGGCTGCATGTGCGCAGCCCGCGTATGGGCATGCATGAACCTCATACGCGCATGCCCATAGAGATCCTATATTGTGCATGCCTCATACGCGGGCTGTGCACCAAAAAATTGTTGGATAGTACTGGAAACTATTGCATGCTTTTTCATAATTATAACTATGATGATAGTACTATGCTAAAGCGAGGGTGTTAAGCTCCAAGTTGGAAGCGCTTAGAGACTTAATTGTAATTCGCGCTATATAAAAGCTGAGTATTATTACTACTACTACTACTACTACTACTACTACTACTACTACTACTACTACTACTACTACTACTACTACTACTACTACTACTACTACTACTACTACTACTACTACTACTACTACTACATGTACTACTACTACTACTACTACTACTACTACTACTACTACTACTACTACTACTACTACTACTACTACTACTACTACTACTACTACTACTACTACTACTACACTACTACTACTACTGATAATAATGATGATGATAACAATAATGATTATGATATTATTATTCAGTTAATATCAATTTTTTTTAATGACAGAGACCTGTTGAAGAATGATTACAATTTCCTGCAGCATGTGAATGTTGTGGGTCCGCTGATCGCTGTTGGGGTCATAGCAGCGACCCTCTCCACCTCTCTTAGTACACTCATCGGTGGATCAAGGGTGCTCGTAGCTCTGGCTAAGGACAGAGTGTTTGGTAAGTATGAGCAGTGTTGGCAATTGGCACCAGAGAATATGAACTGTGTTGGCACTTCGCCAATTGCATTGGTTGCCAGTGATGTACCGCCTTAGGTACAAACTCTTGGTTTTAACTTATAAAAGTATTCATGAATTGGCACCAATTTATCTGCAAGAACTTATCCAGGAGTACAAACCCTCACGCAATCTACGGTCATCTTCACAATTAAACCTCGTGTCTAATTCAGTGTCAACTCTTTCTTATTGTCATCGCTCTTTTTGCAAAGCTTCTGCTGAACTTTGGAACAAACTACCTTCACATGTCAAAAACTGTCGGACTGTCAACCAATTCAAAACTTGTCTTAAGACACATTTATTCAAAATTGCTTTTGATGATTAACTTACTCTGTTCACATTGATGTATATTTCATATGTACCAGTATTCTATTTTGTAGGTTTATTTGTAATTTTTTTTTATTACTGTTTATTATTATTATTATTATTGGCACCAAAGCATCACACCCTCGGTACTTGGAACTTCTATCCTCTGTCTCACATCAAATCCAATGTGACTTGAAGAGTGGTTGGCAATGGTTTGAGAGATTGTCTGATCTTTCCAATTGTACAATGTACAAGTTAAGTTAATAATAAACTATATGAATATCTTATCAATTGATTAAACTTTTCTTTGTTGATTTTGGATTAATTTTTTTCTTCTTCGTCATTTCTATGCTGCAGGATCTGTGACCAACCCCATAGCTAGAGGCGTAACTAAAGGTGGCAATCCTATAGCAGCTCTTATGGTCTGCTGGTTCATGGTACAGGTGGGTTATCATCATAATGTATTCTTAGAGATGAATTTTGAGAGAAGTAGGAGTTCTGGTAAAGGTGGCAATTGTAACCCGGCACCAGAGAACCACCAAGTAAAAAGTCACCAGATGTGATTTTTATTTTTTTGGTATATAGTTTAGGCTATATTCTAAAGAGGAGACTCTCATCTTTAAAATGATATATAACTCATCATAATAGGGTGGTCTTAATTAACCCTATGGACAAAATAGAGGAACTTGAAGAATGTTACTTTAAGAGAAAGAGGCGTTTAAATTTTGCTGTCTTTTTAAGCACTCTGAATCTTAAGATATTGTGCAAGGTGACATAAGGAGTCTATATAAATTTCTGTGAAAGTATTCTATATGCATCTTATATCTATGTACAGTCAAACCTGCTTTAGTGACCACCTGCCTACAAAGACCACATTGTTTGTTTCCCTTAAAAATGGTTTCTCATTGAAACATGTACTTAAGGAACCTATCTACAAAGACCACCTGCCTATAAAGACCACTTTTTGTGTTTCCCTTGGGCGGTCGCTATAGACAGGTTTGACTGTAACATCGCCTGTTTGGAGCCACAATGGCATTGATCCATATTACTTAAACATGGATTTGATGCCCTTGTGACCCAAAACAGACGCCATTATCCAATTTATCCATTAACATCGTAGTACATTGTGTATCACATAATGTGAAGTATTAGCCCTGCATTGTTTAATAGTAATAAAACATGACCTGAGCTTTTTCTCTTTTCTGTTTTTATATTTGTATCTATACAATTTGATATTCTATTCTATTACTCCCTTTGTTATTAACCATGATTGTTACTAAAGTGAAACTAAATCAGATTGTTCTGAAACTTCGCACATCAATTAACCACATCCTGTTTTTCATTCTGACCAAGTATCAATGCAATAGCTTACTCTATTCCAAAGTTATAGGAGATCAACATGAGACTAGTAGCCAAGGTGAAGGTGGTAAAGAATGAAAATTACAACAAACTAAAGATTAGACAAACCTAGGTCTACAAAAATCTGCCCCAAAATACAATTTTTAGATCGTTTGTGTTTCCACATTTTGAAATTCATACAAGAAAATTTCAGGAATTGCTAAAACTAAAAAAGTAGACCATCATGACCTAATGAACATTTATTGAGCTCTGCCTACAAATTGCCTTGTCAATGTTGATTGAACTTTCTCATCCTTATTATTCCCATGTGAAAGAATATCATACTGTAGCAGTAAGAGATATGAAATGGATTGCTCCTGAAACGCCTGCATGTTCCAAAAATGATGAGAATAATTTAAAACTCTGGGCCACATTTTGATGTTACATGTGTGTAGTCCCATATGCCCATATCTGTGTGATGTGCTTTTCAAAAAATGACAATTTTAGCAACATAGTTTCTGTTGCATGTAAAAAGCAGATACATGTAAGTGAGTACATTTAGGGCCCTTTTTAAGGCAGATTCTTTTTTCTTATCCCCATATACCATACATTTACTTGTAAAGCAGCTTTTATTTTACTGAGGTGGTTTATTACAGCGCCTGATTGGAGCCAGAAGGGCGTTAATTCATATAGTTTTACAGAGAGTTAACACCTCTCTTGCTCTAAACAGACGATGTGAGCAAGCTTGAAATATCTAATTTCACATCAAATTTTGTACCACTACAGATGGTCCTCTTTATAGGAGAACTGAATGCCATAGGTCCCTTGGTATCTGTGTTCTTCCTTCTCTCCTATGCTTGTGTCAACCTGGCCTGTCTAGCTTTGGAAGTGGCTTCTGCTCCGAACTTCAGGTAATGATCTTATTTCATTTCAGCAAGGAAACACTTGCTTCATGCCTTAGTCACACCTTTGCGTATTTGGCTTGCGTATTGCTGCGTTTCCATGGCAAGCCGTTTTAACATTTATTCCTATTTCTTGATATCAAGAAATTAATTCTTGATATCAAGAAATGATTTTCTGTTGTAAAGCAATGGTAAGAAATAGGAATAAATGTTAAAACGGCTTGCCATAGAAACGCAGCAATACGCAAGCCAAATACGCAAAGGTGTGACTAATGCCTTAGACAATGGCTGTCCTTCAGCAAGTCTATACATGATAGTGCTCTTGCTATATATCTACTGACAGACTTGTTTGTTACTTGTTGCAATAATTCCAAACAGCTGCTCCTTAGAAGCTACACCGGGATGTCAATCATGTCATGTGCCAATGAAGGTGCCAAGGTGCAAAATTTGTGTTGTCTCACATAGACTATATACAATAAAAAATGAGACAGTAGTACTGCCCTCAATCACAGAGCAGTTTTAACTCTTAAACCTCATGTCATGGCTATGTAACTTGCTAATTTTAACGGGATATTTATACCTCGGTCACCCCGCCAAACTGACTCCAGGGGGTGTTTCACAAACATCCTAAGTTGAACTTATCTCTAAGTTGGACTTAAAAATTATGGAAAGCTGTTAGCATCTTTGAAAATATTTTGTAAAAGTTTTTTTTTTAAGGCATAAAATGTTGATTCAAATCATTCATATTTTCTATTATCAGGGAGATGTCATGTTCTTGATGTGGAATTTATGAAAAGTCTAAAATACTTGAATTTTTGCTTTTGAATATATTTTATTTTAAGGCTACAAATGGCTCTTCATAATATTTAAGTTCAACTTAGAGTTAAGTTGGACTTAGGATCTTTGTGAAACACCCCCCAGGTGTCAGTCTCATCAGTGTGACTGAGGAACTTGTATTAGCTACAAAGGAGAGAAAATATAGGATAAGTGAGAGAATTGATGTGATTGCATTTGTCCAATAGTAGTGTACAAGTCAATCCAACCATCCACATAGTCATGGATCAGTTGTAAATTGGAAATAGAACTATGTGCATCTGCCCAACTTTGTTATTAATTTGATAATTGATATGTTACACGACACTATTTCCTTGTGTATTGTATCCACAGACCCTCATTCAAATACTTCTCATGGCACACGTCACTACTGGGTATGATAGGGTGTATCATCATGCTCTTCCTCATCGAGCCCATCTGGGCGTTCGTAGCCATCGGTCTCTTCATCTTCCTCCTCGTAGTCGTCATCATCTGGGGGCCTCATAACCAGTGGGGTTACGTCGGTCAGGCACTCATTTTCCATCAGGTGAAACATCAGTGGGAAGAAGAAACAAATTCACAGCTCTGGGAATTTTGGGAAATTTAGCACTTTAACATATCTACCAAACGGTTCTAGGACACCTACCCCCTGGACAACCACCCCTGGATAACCATCCTCTAGGACTACTACCCCCCAGACAACTATCCTAGGGGATAGTTGTCCGGGGGTAGTTGTCCAGGGGGTGTTGTCCAGGGGGTAGTTGTCCTAGGGGGTAGTTGTCCTAAGGGGTAGTTGGCCCGGGGGTAGTCGTCCTAGAGGGTGGTTGCTCTAGGGGGTAGTTTTCCTGGGGGTAGTTGTCCTAGAGGGTGGTTATCCTAGGGGTGGTTCTCCAGGGGTAGGTGTCTGGATACGCTGCCAAACATTCTTATTTTAGAGGAACGATTCCTATTTTTTGGCCTTCAAGCTTTTGTTATGAACCCTAGATTCCTCTCTCTGTCTGAAATATTCTATGTGAAAAGTATACAAAATTTACTGTATTACTAATTTTGCCTTGAGAGATTCCTAATATTTGCTGTAAAAGGTTGGCAGGTATGCTTTAAAGGGACTTGGTAACATTGTTCAGATGAGAGAAAATGGTGCTAACTAAGGTAGTGAATTCAATGCTAGATGTACAATTAAAGATAATCTGAAAGTTTGAGTGACAACAGACCATTATTAATGATAAAATTTACACTTTAATTACATTTTAGGTGAATGTAAATCATCACAAAGCAATGAATTGGTTCTACATACCATTCCAGACATTTAAGTGTTAAAATATTTTTAAAAGCTTGTCTTATGTCTTTAATATTTTCATGGAAAAAATGGAGAATTTACTGTTGGAGGGTGTTGCATAGTGACGCCTTCAAAGAAAACCATAAATATCTTTGTGGTTTGAGAAATTTTTCAGGATTTTTTGCATGTTAGAGGGTTAGTACAGTAGAAGGAATATAATAAGTAACATTTCATTCAAAAATTACAGTTTTTTCATCAACCTTCAACAATGTTACCGAGTCACTTTAAAGCTCCAGAGATACATAGGCGAAATAATATGATGGAATACAAAAACACCTAATGGAATCGATCACAGAGCATTTTCAACCAGACTATATGTTGTACAATGCATCTCCCTACAATTTGTTTTTGTGTTTTTGTTGTATTCCATCATTTTTTTTATTTCACCTATCTGATCTCTTGGCTACACTTATGGACTTGAATGAAAGGGACAGATATAGTGTGGGGTCTTAGTTTGCAATCAGTTTTAGATAGAGTTCAGGACTTCAGGTACAGCCGTACAATTAAAGGTACATGGTACATGTAGAGTGTTGGGTCAAAGGTTGAAATGAAGACTTTGGTAAGGAATCGATCACGGAGCATTTTTAACCAGACTATATGTTGTCCAATGCATCCCCCTACAATCACTTACTTGGGTTTACTTGGGTTAAGAGATGTAAAGCTGTAGCTTAGTTTCCTCTTGTCATGTTTGGAAGTCTCTGGTATGGTGAGTACTTCAGGGGTGGTCTTTCCAGTGCCTCTCAAGAGCAGATTTGAAAATGAAGATGCTAGTGGCCCAGACCGCTTCCTCTGGTAATGCAATCCAGTTATTTACGCTTCTTGATGTAAAAGCAGTCTTATCTACAGTCTGCACCCATGTTTCTTGAGTTTCATGTTATTACTTCTGGTTCTACCACTGTTGTCCATCTGAAAGAATCGATTCATGTCAGTCTGATCTATTCCTCTGGATTCCTCTTGATATCTTGTAGATTTGATTGGGTACTCATACCTCTGTTTCTCTATAACCTGTATGTTCATTGTTTTCTTCCTTGTGACAGGTACGGAAATACCTTCTCTTATTGGACATCCGCAAGGCTCATGTCAAGTTCTGGCGACCGCAGATACTTCTCCTCGTATCCAACCCTCGAGCGTCCACCCAACTCATACGGTTCGTCAACGACATGAAGAAGAGCGGCCTCTATGTGATAGGACATGTTAAGACGGGGCTAATAGACGAGTGTCCCTACGACCCCGTGCAGCAAGAGTACCCGGCCTGGCTCTATCTGGTAGAATCACTGAAGGTCAAGGCTTTCATAGAACTGACGCTGGCTCCTAGTGTACGCGAGGGAGTCACACATTTGATGCGTATATCTGGATTAGGTGGTGAGTATATGTACTCAGACATTTTTCTTTCTATATGTAGAACAGTATAATGTATGCTAAAATTTAAGTGACAAAAGAACAATGATTTAAAAATGCTAGAATACAATCTGTCGAGCGAAATGGGGAAAAAAAGCTGAGTTAATGTAATGTTGTTTTAGGTTTTAGGCCTCTGGTTGGTCGAACTGTAGGCATGAAATTCGCTATTGCCTGCTGGGCAGTATAGATAAAAATATTGACGGGCATAGTTCCACTTGCGCGTACAATGAAAGGACACAATGATAATGATTGCGCATGAAGTTAACAATTGATGGACGCGGTCAGACTTGAGCAATGCTCTTAGACAGGTAAATTTCATTTGACCTTACAAATAAATACACTTTAACAGGCATATTTTGTTGAAATATATCTTTTGAAATATTGGCCGCTAATTTTTCGGGGCCCGGTTAAACTATAGCTGCTCGGTGATCTCGTGACTGCTCTATGCACAGTGTAAAGTCAACTTTATAGATCAGCTTCAGCAATAGTTTTTACTAAGCCCCTCAAAGCAGTCAATATTTGTATATCATATTTCATTCTTCTATTCCATTAATAGGTATGAAACCCAACACAGTAGTAATGGGATTCTACGATGACAAAATACCCGTCAACTCACTCGACCAAGCCAAGGCTGAGAAGCCATCGCGCTTCCGCTTCACCGCTGATGATGAAGAAGAAGAAATGGGTCGTGTCCTCACCCAGTTCCCCAAGATACGGGCAGAAACAGAGTCCAAGGCTCTCTCCGCTGATCAGTATGTGTTGATGATCAGTGATGCGGTGCGGCTTCGCAAGAACATCTGTCTGGCGCGTCACTTCTCTTGTCTTGACATGGATGCTCTACTCAACAGTTCCAAGGATTCCTTCATCGATGTCTGGCCGATCAACTTCCTGAAGCCTGAGCTAGCGGGTTACCTAGACACTGCTTGTATCTTCCTGCTCCAATTGGCTTGTGTCCTGCACATGGTCCATAAGTGGAATCGACACACGCGACTCCGCGTCTTCCTCTGCGTGGACTCGGACTACCAGTCCACAAAAAAGAAGAAGGCCAAGCTGAACAAATTCCTGCTCGATCTGCGCATCAACGCAGAGATCGTCACTGTTCCGTGGAACCATATAACATCGCTCAACACCTACCAGATGAACTCACCGAACGGCGATACCGCCCCGAGCCTCGTCATGTCCGTATCGGAGGAATATCTACTTGCACTTAATAGGATGGTGCGGGACTATACGTCATCGACTTCTGTTGTCTTCTGTTATCTGCCCCTTGCACCTGCAGACCCGCAGTATCATGTGACGTACTTACGCCATCTTGATCTCTTGACTCGAGATCTACCACCGACGATGCTTGTACATGGCTTTAGTGAAGTAACATCAACAGTAATGTAAAACTTAACACTTAATCAAGTACTTAAAAAAATTGACAGTTGTTATACAATTAAGAAAGGTCTATATTAAACTGTGTATTTATATACTGTACATTCATTTTCATATTGAAATTTAAAACCTAAAATTTTGTTTCTAATCTGCTTACTCTATGTAAGTTTTTGTGGTCATATGTTTTCAATGCACATAATGTTTAAAAGAAAAATAAGTGCAATAATATAATATGTAATTTCTAGAACGCAGAATACAAAGAGTACCGGTAAGTTGTAATAACCAAATTTGATAGTATAGTAAATAGTAATAGTAAATTTTCCCAATTAGTAGGAATTGTATTGGGGGAGGCTAGTCTGCTTCAAGGTATTGATAAAAGCGTTCATAGTATTCATGTGCCACATTTAGAACTTGACATACATGTAGTGAGTAATTGTGTCCATGTACACCTGTAAACCTGTACATGTTACTTGCTGCAGTAATCCCAAACAGCAGCTCCTTAGAAGCTATAACGGGATGTCAATCATGTCATGTGCCAATGAAGGTGCCAAGGTGCAAAATTTGTGTTGTCTCACATAGACTTTATACAGTCAAACCTGCTTTGGAGACCACCTGTCTACAAAGACCACATTTTCTGTTTCCCTTCAAAATGGTTTCTCATTGAAAGGAACCTGTCTACAAAGACCACTTTTTGTGTTTTCCTTGGGCGGTCGCTATAGACAGGTTTGACTGTACAATAAAAGTGAGTGTGTCTGTGCAAGTAAAACTAAGCATGGGTTCCTTTATAGTATGAGAGACCCAGTAGGAGGCCACATCGTGCTGATGAGGGGTAGTGCAGCCTCTCTGAATGTAGCTGGCTTTGCATTGAGCATGATAGATCCCAGTAGTCCATTCCATATTCAAACTGTTCTTGGGAATGGTGCAAATCTGTGAGTGTCGACAGTAGCTATAGGTATGGGATATTTGGCTGTGTGGTCATGCCTTCCAAAGTAGGTTACTGGTGTGATGTCTTGTGGGAGAGGCATGTAGATCAGTTGATGATGTAATCAATGGAAAAGGGAGCATTACATGTGCGAAGCTCATTATACTAATGATAATGGCACCATGATAAGGACATAATGGACCGAATTCACAAAGGAGGTTTAAATTTAACCCATAAACCCTCATTTACATAACCCATGGTCTAAAATAAGCACAAAATAAGCCCGACACAATTCAGAGGTCCAATATTAAACGCGGGCAAGGCAAGCTACGCTTATTTTGCGCTAATTTTTAAACCACGGGTTATGTAAATGAGGGTTTAAACCATGGGTTAAATTAAACCTCCTTTGTGAATTCGGGCCAAAGCTTCTACATTCCATTAGAGCAATATAAACTTCATATATGTTATTGAATAGTACATTGATGTGAGATTGCATTAAACTGTCCTTCCACTGAGCCGAGCAAATAAAGTGAATGCGATTTTATTTAATAACGTGTAGTGATGAAATGGCAGGGATTGTAAGTATACAGGCACAAATGTCAACTATTCACTTCATACATACACATTTTATTGAATAGTACATTGATGTGAGATTGCATGTACATGTTTGTATTGACAGTCATAAATTATTTGCTAATTTCTTTTATTATACTGTATACCTTAATGTAAATTAGTTATCAATATGTTCCATTTTTATTTTGTTAATAGATTGTTCATAATGTGAGATTGTGATTGTGGAGTGAGAATTAGATGGGCCTGTATGATTTGCATCTGAAACAGTACACAAGTCTCCAATATCTCTAAACGAACCCCATGAAGAAACTTTGTCATCAATGAGTTACTTGTAATGCAATAAATTACTGAAAGCAATAACAATGTACGATTTGGTTTGGTACAACCGTTAAGGGTAATGTTCTGTATTGGGACTTGGTTCATCAGTTATTCAAGAAACTTAATTCCTCTATTCTGAATTCAACATTGAGGGGTGCATACAAGAATTTCTTCCGCCTCTTTGACCTGTTCATCATACTCTTTTCCTTCTTCTTTCGTTGTTTGCCGCCTCTTATCATATTCATAGCTCTCTCTATCCTTTCTGAATTCACCTTTCTTTTTTCATGTTCATATTCCAGTGATTTTTAATCATGTCAACTTACTTTAAACGAAAAATTACAATTCAAATTTTGACTCGTGAAAGGTCATTTGTGATAAATGTTGGATGGTTACTAATACCAAAGGTATTAAAGATTTTCCTTATAATACATATATATCTTGGTACAATTGTGCAGCGTTTTATTGTCTATCAAATGCAGTTGATACTTCATTGTTAGAATAGTGTAAAGTGTTGGTAGCTCTATACCTGAGTGTACTGTTTTGATTGATTGCATTGTACAGCAATTTACCAATTGATTACCGGTAGTAGAAAATGAAACCAACACAACTATACAATAAGGATATTTATTAGATGCCCTCAAAGGTTGGTAAACAGATTTGTATACATTTGTTGAGGTACATGTAAAATTCCCATGTCGGTGTTGAAATAATGATTATTATAATGGTGACTTCTTATATAGCGGACAAACTCGTCATGCCGTGACACTCCTGGCGCTCCAACATTATTACCCAGGTCACAGCTGGCGGCTATATATGCAGTGCCATAGCATATTGGGTACTCTATTACACCTGCATGGAGAATGGCAAAGGTGGATTAAGGTCTTGCCAGAGGACGTTAATGCCGGGCTGGGATTTGAACCCTCAACCCTTGGATTGATAGTCAAGTGAATGAATGAACCACCATACCACAACACCTCCACAATCGTTGAGACTTTTCTCAGAGTGTATGACCCACATGTGTATTTGTATGGTCATAAATGATTGGTATTTTAAAAATAAATTCAAGAAGTAACCTTTTTGAATGACCGAAATGCAATTGCATACTGTAGACTGGGTATAGGCATCATCTAGGGCCACCAGAAATATTAGGTAGATGAAATGTGAGAGAACAAAGCCATAAGGGATGGGGTTGTATAGTTCTTTCTCTCCCCTCCCCCTTTCTTGTCATTTTTTAATTTTTTTCATATCCGCTCCTCCCCTTCTCCCTCCCAACATTATTCTACTTTATCAACTTCATCTGGATTCTTAATAATTGTATAACACATAAATATTTATATGAATTAGAAGATGGTGTGAAGTATTTGTATGAGAGGATTATACAATGTAAATTTATTAACTACAGGATCTTATTTTTGAATAAAATTATTGCCGCAGGGAGAGTTGTATTTTATGTGTCAATTTAGGTAATTGTACTCAAGT
Source organism: Mesocentrotus franciscanus (assembly GCA_037976565.1). NCBI lineage: Eukaryota > Metazoa > Echinodermata > Echinoidea > Camarodonta > Strongylocentrotidae > Mesocentrotus > Mesocentrotus franciscanus. The sequence goes on from CP137682.1 coordinate 26,911,708, forward strand.
GTTATATTTAGTTACATTTCATGAATACTCTGTGCATATCAAAACACCTTTTTTTTAACCCCAAGATATTATACAAATAATCTTTTTTAACCCTCCTCCTCCCTCCTCTCTTATTTTAGCTTTTTCCCCCTTTGTCTCCTCCCTCCCCTCCCTCTCTCTCTCTCTTGTTGCATTAGGACTATGTAAAAGTTCTTCTTTGTATTACTGTGCAATATTCTTTGGAAAAAAAGACTCAAATTCACAGATCATTCTCTTCCATTCTAATATCAAATTATACAACACACAACTGTCAGATGCTCCTGCCATTTTGAATTTTGTTTTTTTCTTTCCCCACACTTTGTTTTTTCAATAAAAAGGGAACTTTTTGTACATTTAGCAATGCCCAAGGTGTGACCCAGCATAGACATTCTAATAGAAAGAGACTTCATGAAAAATACCGGTAATAAAGGGCTTGGTAGTAACTACCGGTAGCTTTTATGACGTAGTTTACCATGGCCACAGGAATTCTGATAAGTCTTGATAGTTTTAGTTTTATCTCTCTTACCTTGACCAAACATTATACGTCACAGCTCTTTACAAATGCAAACAACCTTAGCAAGGATACACTCTTTTTCAAACACAGAATTGTGGAAAGAATTGCACCACTGGAACAACACCAGTGCAGTTTTAATGAACATTTTCAAAATGAGAGAGACAAAAGAAGAAAAAAAAAAGTCTTGCAAAGAAACATGTACTTAAACACAGAAATGAAAAAGACTGACGGTAAAAACAAAATAATGAAATGAAGAACAAGAATAGCACATGCAATTTACATGAAACTTATTTAAACAAAAATGTGCTTGTCCAAATGGCTCAAATGAAATAATGTACAAAATTTGTTCAGGTCTGCAATATGAACCAAGAATCCAAGATGGAACCATACCCTCTTGATAGGCAAGATGATTTACAATACACAGACAATACAACACTAAGACCAGTATTTTACTGAATTTTGAACCAGACACTGGGCTTAAGCTTTTGTACAAAATCTGGTTTAACAAGGAAGTTAGTCTGAGGTGTAAGTTTTCCTCTTGTTAAATGTGATTTGACCGAGGTCAGGTTTAACTGAATAAGTAGAATACGATCATCGAGAGTAGTATACCTCAACAATAGACACTATTGATATATTGAAGTTCAGTCCTAAAAGAAAATTAAGAATAACATTAAAATAAGACAGTAAACAAAACTAACTGCAACTTTCATGCAACTTATACAAAGATTCAAATGAAATTTGCTTCATTTACAACCCAATCATTATTTTATGAGACAGTTGCTTTCTTAAGGCTCTGCTAGATATATGGAGGCTATTTCTTTTTTTTTCTCCAGTTTTATCATTACCCTTCCCCCCACCCCCCCCCCAAAAAAAATGATTATTATCCCATGGAAATAGAACCACTCTTCTAAAAATACTGATCATAACTATGGTCAACAGCATTACACATTGTTTAGCATTATTTTTCCAGTTCTTACAGATATTGTCAATTCTTGCAAATGAGGTGCAAACAAAATGCAGCAATTTGCACAGTAGATTCCTCTAATTGGAGTCGAGAGTACAACCATTAAACAAAGCAAAATTATTGCCCCAAAACTGATAAATAATAGCGACACAGTATTTCCTGAATATGAACATAGCTCTAGAATGATTATGGTAGTCTATGGTATTAAAGGACATGCACACAGAAAGGACATTCTCTTTGCATAATTTGACAGATGCTGGAAAACACTTCCACATTATTGTATCAATCACTAAAATGCTTTAGTCAGACTTTCATGTAAAGCCTCAAGTGAGTGGCATGTTGAGATTTCTTTTTTCATTACAGCACTATCAAAATTATGTGCCTGCTGCATTAGAGTCAAAGGATAGCCAAGCACTGACAGTTTAGGTCCCTAGAAAATTGCCAGTATATGCAACAAAAGGCCAGATGATTTCCAGGTAACACCCATGGAACTCCCCATGACGGGTAGTAAAAAAACATATAGACCCTCCGGAAGTGGACAGGACCGCATTTACATGGGTAAGAAGTAAATACAGTGTAACCTTGTTATAACGAGGTCCTGGACCATGCAAATTATGTTGTTATATCAGGAATCTTGTTATATCAGAGCTCTTTATAATTACGTTCCACTGTACTGAACATTTTGAAATTCCCACTCTACCTTGCAGTAAGCACCACAGAGAACCTGTAACTGCCACTTAAATGCCTTCTTTGCTGTGGGATAGCCACGTCTCATCCCGTCTTTAAAAAAAAAAAAACTTTCATGGTGCTTGCAGCCTAGGCTTTACATGAAAGTGAGACAGCATCAGAACACCATGAATCATACTAGATTTGAGATCCATTCAGTGACAGTGTTGAGCTCCCCTTCATCATCAGCTGAGCTTCCTTTAGCACTGCATTCCACAAAATCCACAGCATTGGCGAGATGGGAGAAATCAAAATCCTTTCCTCGCTTTCCTAAGTACGTGTTGGCATCTCCAGACGAGCCGTCTGTGCTGGATAGTATGGCTGCTCTGGTGACTCTTAGGGTAGTCCTGCATTGGAATAGGGAGGGGGAGAAGAGAACAATATTATTCTAGATAACTTAGCCATTGAAATATCCTATTTATTTATCCTCCTAGTTTGCTACTATTACTCTACCTGTATACCTTACAAACATTGCTCTCCATTAAAACTCACTTTTCTTTCCCCAGGGGGTTTGAATAGTTCTAGATGATTTGGCCTTGTAATGTCCTGTAGCATCTATTAGTTTGCACAGCTACAATTCTACTTTATACATCTAACTCTTCAACCTAACTCACATTTCTTTCTCCAGGAGAGTCTGGATGATTCTCGCTGACTTGGCCATGGTGATGTCCTGTTTGTTACAAGCTATAACAAATGGGGTGCTGAGGTTGGTGGTTGTTGAATCACTCAGGAGCGTGTAGAGGAACTCGGCCACCTCCTTCACTTCCTTCTGTATGCTTGAACTATCCACCAGGAAAACTACTCCCCTACAAATAAAATTAAAAGGTAATCAGTCATGGATGGTTTATTTGATGAGACTGCTAAGAAAGCAAGTATATATGCTAGACAAGCACCGTGGAGAATCAGTTAATTTAAATCCTATCATATGGACTTGATAATGAAGATAAAGTATCGACTTGGTTTAGAACCTGGGACCTCCCAGTTACAAGACCATTGCTCTACCACTGAGCCATCACACTTCTTTTGAATCATCAGACCCCCTTAAAGCAAGTCAAGTCAAAGCACTCATCTCGTGAGCCTTAGAAGGATTTTAATACAGAGTTTAATACTTACAATACAGAGTAAACACTCTACTGACCCAAATTGATGATCCTCTCACTCTTCAAATTGATCCTACTTCAGTTACCAAAATTCAACTTTTTGGTATACTACAATAGCAAAATATACACGAACACCATATATGCAACTTAAAAACAAACCAAAAAAGTCCTCTACTGCGGCAATATCTAAATCTAAATGCGAATTTGCCTAAGAAAAAATACAGCTCTCTTGAAATTTACCTTGCTTGGGTCTTGAATCGATTCCAGAACTGTATCCTTTGTCTGTCATTGCCAGGGATGTCAACGACCTCTAGTAGCATTGACCTTTGACCTGTGACCCGATATGGCCCAGCATTCTCCTTGATTGATGTGTAGCTTTCTATGGCCTTTTTATGGACAAGCTGAAAAGAGAGAGTCAAGATGGTTAAAATCTATTCATTCATTCATCTATTTCTCAACTCATTTCAAACTGATTTCCATGAAAAAAATGAAAAAACAAAAACATAAAAGCATACAATGTATTACATAAATAGACAATATCATGTTCTTACACCAACTATATTGCAATTTTAGTAAATATGTCTGACAATATAACCCAGATATTAAATTGAAAATAAAAATCTAATAAAAAAGAGAATCTTAAAATGTTGTAAAGGCCTTGCTTGGTACATCCTTTGATAATCAAACACTAAAACGGATAAAAAGATGTTCTCAAAGAAAGAAAAAAAGAATAATAACGGTAAAAGGTATGTCCAGCTTCCAACTTCTGTTTGTAAATAACAATGCTTTGCTGATTGATATCTTATGATTCCACAATTTCATGACCTACCCTGCTGTACAGGAGAGTCTTTCCAGATTCACAGAGACCAAGCACAAGGACAGAACGACGGTTGTTTCGACTTCCTCTGAACAATCTCAGCAAGACTGCAAATAGAAGCAAACAAAAAAGGAGGAAATCTAAACAAATGTTGCTTAATATTACACCAAGCCAAAAACATACCATTTCATGCAAGCTTCTATTACTAATAAAATCTAAGTAACATGAATTACAAATGTGACTCACTCACTGATTAATTATTATCAATGTTAATGCCCCAAGGCCCCCAATTCTGGGTTTAAAAAAGTAACAAACAGTATGAATTGATGGGGGGCTGGGCGTACAGACACTTAAACAAACATTAAAGCTTTCTCTTCTGCCTTCAGAATGAACAAAAAATATTAATCAAATAGCAATGAGTTGACCATTGTGAATATGTTTCCTTTATACAGTCAAACCTGCTTTAGTGACCACCTGTCTACAAAGACCACATTTTTTGTTTCCCTTGAAAATGGTTTCTCATTGAAACATGTATTAAAGGAACCTGTCTACAAAGACCACTTTTTGTGTTTCCCTTGGCCTGGGTGGTCGCTATAGACAGGTTTGACTGTAATATTGTCCAACATAATTGTCTTAGAAATATTGACCGTGTGGACATGTCAGATTCTACAATCACATAGACTAGATTCACTAGTATGTCATAGACGCGGTATGACTATGAGCAGCAAATTGTTTCTTGCAAAACTCTACGAGTACGAGCATTTTTATTTCATAACCATTAAAATAAAATAAGGCGCTAATTCAGAATCATAGCTATACTTTGAAGTATAAAGATTTTGATGGCATTCTGAAAAGAAGTTTATCTTTCAAATTTTCATTTTACACTGAAGTGACTGATCTTTGTCATTGGTTTTAAAGGAGCTCTGGACCCGCTTCTTTCGGCATGCGCGTTATAATACAATTTGCATATACTTCTCGCTCAATCCATACACACGACAAAACATGTACAAATACAACTGCCACACGGAAGCTTGGCATATGTCGGGTAGGTGATTTTAAATTCAAAATATTCACTCATGTAATTAACTCATTCTTTTTAAACTCACCTATTGTGAAAAGGATGACAATAACTGCCACAGCAACTCCCAAGATAACAGGATCTTGCTTGGAAACCTCCGATTTAACATTCTCAAAATACCCTTGTAACACGTCAACACCGCTTGCAGCCGACATATTGGCAAATGCTGCCAACTACGTTTATCTCAAGTTAACCAATTTTGTTCCCCCATTATTTAATACTACAGTTCTTTCTTTCATTTCTTCGTATTTTTATTTCTTTTACTTGCTTGCTTTCTCTTTCTTTCTTTCTGTCTCTTTTTTCCCTCCTGCCTTGCTTTTTTCCCCTTTTTTTTCTCTTTTCCCCCCTTTCTTTCTTTCTTTCTCTTTCTTTCTTTCATTCTTTCTTTCTCTTTCTTTCTTTCTTTCTCTTTCTTTCATTCTTTCTTTCTCTCTTTTTTCTTTCATTCTTTACTGTTTTAGCTCATATTATTTTGATCCAAAGAAAAGGTACAATATTTAATGAAACAGATTAACATCAAGGGTGGATCCAGGATTTCCCGAAAGGGGAGGGTGGGGTGAAATGTACAAAATTGTGAGCGCAAAGCCTTTACAGCGTCGGGTCTTAAGATGCTCTATGGTACGTCGGAGGCATTTTTAAATGACTGGCATAAATTGAGCATAGATAAGGGATAAATGCCTCCTGTACAAAAAAAAATCATCAGAATTGTGCTTCCCCTTACAAAATCTTGGATCTGCCCCTGGTTGTAATCACATAAATATCACATCAGCACTTTATAATCAACTCTATCCATGCAATCGAAACCGGGCTGACCAGATTAAACGTTTAAAAAACAGAAATACGAAGTTGAAAACCATCTAGAGACTCCTAATAAATTGCGATACTGGTTAATTAATTATATTTCAACAATTTTTTAATTTCAGTTTCTTTACGGATAACTGAATTTTCTTATATTATAACGAAGATATGGCGTATATATTCAGTACTGAATGAACGCCATAAAACTACTAACAACAACAACAACAACTATAATCAACTCTATCCTCAAAACACATGGACATTGGGCAAGCAAGAGATCAAAGTTGACAAAAAACGCTTAAAATGAATTTTAACAAACTACTGCATTATCAAGATTTTAATCTTCTCTTTTACATGCAAAGTATATACAGATAGCCACAGTCACAAACAGATATTTTTGCCCATCCTCAATTTGGTCTACACTAGACGCTATGCACATGTAGAACACATAACATAAAATGTGGATTCATATTTGTTTGTTTGTTTTAGGATGATCTTGAATTGACATATGTTGCAAACACTTGAAAACCGTATGTTATTATTAATGTTATCACATGTATCTTTAAAAGTGGACATGTCATTTGAGAATTGATTAAATAATTGAACATGAAGAATTAACACTTCCTATGGAGTTAATTTCTTTATCAATTAGTGTTTTCAGGCTAACCTTTCATCCCAGAACAGTCTGAACTGATTGTTTTATTGTCTATCACATGGGCTGCTAATGACTGGATTTGATCATTGAACTCTATAAAATGAATTCAATATAATACATATATTAACAAAAACATATACAACAAACAATATTTTCTGTTGATAAATTTTTCAAGAATCATTCCAAGAAGTACTTTTACAATAGAAAACAAATTATGAATATAAGTTCATTCATAACACTGCACATATTTCAGCTTTGTTACAGCTTCATTGATGCACAATAAGAAACTGGATTTGTTGTAGAACTTTTCAAGGCTGATTCCAAGAATGAATGTCACATTTACAAAAGAACACATATGAATGACTTGCCGTTCAAGCTCCTAACTTGGGCCTCATCGTCTGATATCAGTACTGGGTCATCCCAGTCACCACACCACATACATGTAGGTCTATATTCAGTTTTAAATAAAATAAAAAGGGTCCATGGTGACAAGGCCCTCTATATGTTGCACTCTGTATTCTGGCCCACGGCCCTGTTTCATCAAACTTGTTATCAATGACAAGTTACAATGGCTGTTATAAGCTACTGAAATTGTGGCATTTGATTGGCAGAGAGCAAATTTGTCATAGAAATTTAGCATTTGTTATTGATAGCAAGTGTTATGAAACAGGGCCCTGATCTGCTCACAAAATGGAGCAGTGATGTCATCCTTCTGATCATGCTTTGTTTCCTCTCGTTTTCAATTTGTTAGCAATAATAACGACTGCTTTTCATAAACAAATGTAGCACCTTCCAAGGTATAACTAACTGATCAAAACACTTGACGGTGAACTGTTACCCCGGCAATCAGATTCAATAAGAATTCTGCACATACAGTGTTCACTCTCAAATCCATTTGGAGCATTCCAGCCATCCCCATTTCACTGGTGCACACATGCCAATCCAACTACAATGGCATTGCATCCCATCATGTACCTCAACCCCTAGATGGAGAGATGCAATGTATGAAATGCCTCGCCATACATGTAAGTGCCATGTCGGTGCTTGAACCCACGACTTTCACAATCCCATTACAGTTATCAAACCACTCGACTCGGACACCTATACGCATCGCAAGATTTCACAAATCATCAGCATAGTGGAGAGAGGTTCTTTGTTTCTTCAGTTCAGAGTGGTGTATCATGTCTTGAACCTTTGCTGGATCAGACTGGTAATGAACTTGACACAGCTTTCCCTGCTATCGAGGTAAACACTTTGGTGAAAAACTTGAGTCCAGTCTGTCCTCCTGGAATGTAGCTCATGACATACCTGTGAATAAAACAAATAATATAGATACAGAGATATTATGATAGTAATAATTGTGAAAAGAAGACAGCTATTGTGGTTTGAGCATATAACTAGATGGAAGAATAGCTTGGCAAACACCCTCTTGCAAGGAGGAACTGATGGGAGAAGAAAGAGGGGCAGACCAACTAGGACATGGACTGATCACATCAAGCAGTGGACTAAAATGTCATTTGAGCAGATAACTAGAACAGATGAAGGCAGGAATTTATGGAGAACCTATGTTTAATGTCCCTTTCATTGTCGCCCCATCGGCCTCCAAGCTATGGGACATCAAGATAGATAGATAGAATAATTGTTACACTGATATATAAATGTTTCTAAGCCAATTATGATTTTATTAAATCCATTATTCATTCTGCTGACACCATTTAATTCTATATAAAATCAATTTTCCATCATTATTTTTAAAAATACCTTTCAACATAAAACTTGGAGAAAAGCACCTAGACTAGAGCAGCAACTCAATTCCGATGATTTATTCTGAGAGTTGACCACTACAACACTCTACATACAAATGTACAACATCATGATTTTTGATCAATAATAATAAACACTCACCATACTAAAGCAAACATTTGAAGAATTGCAAAAACTATTGTCATCAAGGTGACTTGTTTCTGAAGACAACAAAAAAAAAAGGAAAAAGAGTAGATAAACAGTATGATTCAATTCAATTCAATTCAAGTATGAATGAAACACTTTTGTTAACATATCATGACGCTAGCCCAAACTACTGTGACATCTAATGACTAGCCAGCTACATAATTGAATATACATACTGCATGAACTTACATGACCTTAAGGAAAACTACAAATATAGTATAAGTATTATGTCTAAATTTATTTGCTGGAGCATTTAAAAGTCTGGTGAAAACAATATAAAGTAAATCAAGCCTGAAATAAACTTGTTAAAAGATGTGTTTTTTTTCTTCTCATTCCATAATTAAAAAACATGTCAGCCACAATCTACAGATACACATAATACTCAAACTAGCTAACCCCTACCACCCCCATCCCCAAACACACATGCAAACGACTAATGATTGCCCGCAAATCAATGAAGGTTTCATGCATTTTGCATACAAGACAAGAAGAGGAAAATATCATAAACGTTTTGGCTACTGGTGCAGGTGTATTCAAGCACGTCATAGATCCATGATTTAAACAAAACTGAGAGGTTATACTCACTATCATAGAGAAATAAAGCGTAGCAAACATTGTGCCAAAGTATGTCGCTGTAAAAGGTAATCTCTGTGCAGAACATAGATGTTTTAAATGATTCATAGGACCCCACAGGAGAGAAAAGCTGCAAGGAATAAAAGATAAGAAACATACAAATTAAAACATTAAGAATATTCCCAAAATTTGATAATAATATTTCTTTCTTGTGGAGCATATAAAATTATGTACATCTGTATGCGCTTCCAAAAGAACCTTGGAAATTATTACCAGACTATAGCCCTGAGAACATACTCAAGCACTATATTAATAATTTCCTATCCAGTAGCCATTAATCTGACCTAGGTCAAGAATGATAAAGGTAGATTAATGCAAAAGGACACTTGTACCATGCCATGACCTGGACCCAACACCTTCGCATCTCCAATCAGGTGTTTTAACCACTTTACTATGACAACTCTACTAATACAAGGCAGTCTTCAAAATTCAGTGTTCCATTTGTTGCATGTAAAAGAGAAGGGTACTTTCTATCAGGGCGGGGGAGGGGGTACAATGTAGGGGGGCCTGTGCTTTCCCAATCCACTGCCACAACAATCTTACCTGCCGACGGAGAAGACACTTCCCAATGTGTAGAGAAGAGCAAACTTTCTAGGTTTGACAACGATGAGTGGAGCAAAGGTCCAGGCCAGGACAAAACAGAAAACACCTGCAGCAAGACACCCCATGAAACCAATGATCCTCTGTTGACGACTCTGTGTTCAAAGCAACAAGAAATATCAGTTACATTATGTATCTTTAAAAATGCAAAGTAATGAAGATGCATTAATTATAGAGGGGGAACTCTCAAGTTGAGCAATAGCCCATGAAAGAGATCACACCCACAAGACCAATAATGTTGGTCACCTAATCCCTCACTTAAGTTGTCAGCAAGCCAGAAAGACCAACAACGTTTAACAGTCTCAAGGGCTGTTAGTTGATTGGACTATAATAGTCTTGGGGAGTTCACAGCTACATGTACGTACATCAGGGCAATGTATAATTAATTTCAGGATTTTCACACAATTGAAAAAATCCACATCACTGAGTTATGAACTTTTGAAAGACACAAATCTCAAAGACCATGTGTGATACATACGAGCCAAGATGACTACAAGTAGCTTGCTTTACACTTGATTCAAACTGATTGAGATATGGGATTGCAGCATTGCAGGAAGTGGTTTGAAAGGACCAAAGCACATTTGCAAATTTGAATGTACATATTTCCTTATCAGGGAGAATTTGCCCTTGGTAAAAAAAAATTCTGAAGACCCCCCTACTTGATATAATTATTTAGCGCCAAAGCTGCTATACACTGCAATAAATCTTACCAAAGATGGACAGAATGGATCTTTTTCTGCTTGTGTAAACCAGCCGTTAGTGTCTCCTCCATCTTTGCTTTCTTTCGGTGTACCAGTCAGCAGACTTCCTGTTGCTTCCACATCATCGTGGCCATTCTTTGAACCTGAGAACCAGGATGTCATCGAGTTCATGGTGTTCTTTGCTCCAGATGACAAGGAACTGCTGGATTGGGAGAGGGACTTGGACGAGGTCGAAAGGTATGACTGGAGATCTGATTTCAAATCCGCCATGATGGATTCGATTCTCAGAATTTGAAGTGAAAAGAGACACTGCCTTGTTTTTTTCTTGATTCTTATATGCAACTGCAACTGCACTATTTTAGATAATGCCAGGATTCCAGGAATACTCTTTTAAATAGATTTAACTTGAGTTTTAGCTGGAGATGATTCTCACTTTGCAAAAGTGTCAAATTTCTCTACCAATGTTCAAAACAAACTTGAAGCAAGGACTAAGGTCAATCTTACGACAAATTCACCGTCAGCTGGATACTCTATAGTGTGACTGTGAACAGAAAAAAGAAAAGAAGCATGATAAACCAATATCACTCCCTTCTTCTTGTTGTTTAAAAGAAAACACAACCTACATGTAAATAGCAAAGTTCTAATCTAAAGATAGCAGATAAATCAGATAAGCAGACTAGTGAATGTTTGAACGAAATAATAATTGGACAAAATCTAACCCGATCGATCAGACTAAGTTTTGAAAGTTGTTGATTCTTATCACAATAAATTTATACGTAAAATCATGACAATTTATAAGGTAAACTGTGGGAATTTCAAATGGGCTGAATCAGTACTATTGTAGTGTTTTCATGTAACCGCCATTTTGCCTTTGTACTTTTTCTCATCAATTTTTTTGTCAACAACATTCTTGCCGTAGTTAAGGGATGCACCTGGTTCTCACATTCGTCGTAGCCATGGTTTGTTTTTCTTTTTTGACCAATCATGGCTTACCGAAAGTCCGTTCGCCACTTTAGCTAGTGGATTTTTCCGTTTCGCGGACACTTGCATTTTCCACCCTCACTTCGAGTACACATAGATAGAAGTCTTAGCTATGACAACAGTTTTACACCCGAACTTTCGCCACCACACACTTTCATTTATCGCGTGTTTAACTCATTTCGCGACGCGGTTATTTCCGACTACTTTTAATAGCGAAGGAGCTTTTTCGTTTCTTTTATAGCGAGCTGAGATTTTATCAACCTCGTACAATTCTCCGCGACTAGTTTATTTCGCTACCTTTTGAAGCTACATTAGCGATTCTTCTCAACTCACCCAGTCTTCATTTGTTTCCACAACGCTTGTGCTCGCCAGAGGCAGCCATCTTGTTTTCGCTAATTTGTTTACTTTTTAAGCCGAGGCCTCCGGTATTTAGTAACATTAATTTATAGCGTGAATACAATAATTCGGAATCCTGTTTCATCTAGAGTTTTTCTACTTCGGTTAAGAGGAAGTGGACTTGTTTACATTTTTACTCCAGTCATCTCAGATCTAGTTAATTAGGATTTCCGATAGCGTTTGTGTATATAACATTGCTTGGGGACATTGCTTCATTTCGAACACTTTAGCTGAGCTACCCTACTTTAGTAGAAGTGTCGAGTTTTTATTTGTCCAGCCAACCTACACTTTTTCCACTGGTAGACTACTCCTGCTTGTCAGCATTTACAAGTAACCTACAGTTCTACTAGTGGTAAGTAAAAATCGCTCATTCAAAGATTTTTACACTATCAGTATCAATTGTGAATTGTGAATTATGAAATAAGCCACTGCTCATTCACTTATTTGTACGTAGATCTAGGCCTAGCGGTTTATTGCGACCAATGCCTGGCTATGGCTATGCCTGGGGGATTCTATTTCTCCGGAGTCGGACTTGTTCTATTTGTAGACTATAATTAAACACTCTGGTGTGTGTGTGTACGGCACTCGATGACCAGAGGCTTATTTCACGAGAAAGCTTTTTTTTTATTGCACAAAAAGTATATAGGTCTAGGCTACAGATTACAGTGCTGGTAGTGGTAGTGGTAGTGGTAGTGGTAGTGGTAGTGGTATGTGATGAGTGCACAGAGCTCTGTCGGAGTGTCTCATGCCATTGACATGGGTTTGTATGCACTCCTGCAGCTGCAGTGCAGTGCCAGTGGTTTGTATCTGATTCTGAATTCGAATACGAGTTACGACTCTACTAGTACTAGTCTTAAGCCTACGGCCGGATTAACAGTAAGAATGCATTTATAATTTTATACTAGGGCTACATTACCATGCAGACTATCGTATTCTCTTGAAACAAATCCTCCGTAATACAGGATCAGGTCCATGCGAAAACCGAAGTCGAGAAAATCCAGAACGATGTCGATTTCGTAAAATTTCAAAACACTATAGACTACTTGCGAAAAGTTACACGTTCACGATCACAACTCAGCTTAGCAAACTAAGATTAGCACCAGACGGTGAGATTCATATTTTTCTTTGAAAATCTACAATAAGTATGAAAATTCGATCACAAATGCAATTCACTTCTTTATGCATTTTTTTTACTATTAGTACTGTTAATTCATAATTTTAATGCTATGTTTTAAGGAATAAATACACCGCAGCACATGATATCTAATTTTTATTTTATATGAGAAACTGTAAATAGACTAGTCTTCAAAATATAAACACGGATCAAAGATGTGCAATCCCCCATTTTCAGGAAGTAAAACTTTTTAGAAGTTTCCCTTAAATTTCATGAAGAATGAATACATCATGAAGGATCGACCCATGATGTCAGTATACTACAACATTCAACAAGAATCGTAATATCTAAATTATACTCGTCACTAACTTAGAAGGCGTGTTACTTTTAGATAGGCCCTATTTTAAATTTAAAAAATAGTCTATATATATTCTTATATATATTTTATTTTATTTTACAATGTTATGGATATAACATGAGGGCCATGAACACTTGTAGGAATTTTGCCATTTTCTTTTTCTTTCATGTACTTTCTTTCTTCTTCTCGGTATAGGCCCTAACTCACTCTTCTCAAATCTTTTGTTTTCAGAAGTAGCCCTTAAAGTTTAATATTTTATTCATAAAAGCTTGTCTCAAGTACAAATTTCCAGTCCATTCTCTCTCCCTCTCTTTCTCTTCCTCTCTCTCTCTCTACTATCCCTCGATCTCTGCATACCCCCTCTATCTCTCTCAGACCCCCCCCTTTTATTCTTTCTCTCTCTCTCTCGATCTCCCTCTCACATCTCTCTTGCTTTCAACCCTTCTCTCCATCACTTTTTTTAAAATATATTTCTGACTTCAGAAGGATACAGCTAGGATGTACATTGAACCTCCTTCATCACCCTAGGGGAACATATCTCCCTACACATAATAAGCATACTGGTACAACATTGTGCAATGTGTTTCCTTTCAAACATAATGTATTTTATAATCATTGGAAAAGGTGAGAGAAAAAATTCAAATACAGGTTCAACAATTAGTAGAGGAAGAACAATCATAACATGTTATAATCTGTTTCTCATTTTCAAACAAGTACCGTACTGACAGTTTATTCAACTCTAAATCTAAGATTCCATTACACACACAAAATAAGAGTACCATCATCAAAAAGTAAGAAGTCTAAGACACCATAAGCAATTTCTTCCGGCAAAATCTGCATAATAATGATTTCAGGTGGGACATATTTCAAACTGTTGTATTTTCTTCATATGGGCATTATAATAAATACCCAATGATAATACAGTCTAGTTCACGACTGTTTTACCATTATTTTAATACATATACATATAGCTGTTTGAGGACAGTGGTGATAATGTTTTTTTTACTTACTAGGTGATTGTGATATTGCTATTGAAATTAAGACCCCAATGCATTCGAAAAAAAAACCTTGAAACAATAATACGATAACAAGTAATAAAGATCTGTTTTGTTCTTCTTTAGATATTCACAATTTTTCTATATTTTCAGGTAAGGTATAATGGTGAATAGAACATTAAGATCTGAACTATGATAATTACTTTTTAAGGAAACCACACAACTAATTAGAATTCTTATGCAACTAAAAAATACAACAATCAACTTTTAAAAATGAAATTTACACAAATGCATTTGGAGTTCTTGTGAGGTTAAACTAAAATCTAAGAAATTAATTCCTTTGATTTTTTTTTAATTTGATCAACACTATGATTTATCTTAAGATAAAAAAACACACCAGTAATGAATGAAACAGCTGCCAAAAAACACATCCACTTTGTGTACACACATATTATAAAGTACATGTGTATTCAATAACACTAAACAAACTGAAACATGTGTCTTTATTTTGCCCAAGCAATCTTGGGAAAAATATATATATATATTCATCAATAATATCACAATATAAACAATGAGCAATGTGGTTGTAATAAAAATCTCAAATAAGAATCAATATTTACACATTTTTTAATAAACATAAATTTTACAACTACATACCGGTACATATAAATAAGATATAAAGTCAAACAAATGAAATTTTACATCAGTACATAATAATATTCACTGAATTTTAAGAAACAACATTATTTCATCACAGCATTTCTTCAGGTAAAAAGGACAAGTGTAAAAACAACAAGTGAAATAATGGTCTACTTCCATTAGTGTTTGGTTTGATCATTTTAATACACTCGGTAAATGGGGAACAAAATCACTACCCGGTTACATGTACAAGTGACATGTACAAGTGACATGTGTTATATATACTAATTCAGCTTGGTGTTTAATAGTGTAAATACTTCTTTGTCTAATATGGTTTATGGTATATGTACAGTTAACAATTAAATTATTCATACCCTTACCAAGTTTTGTTATTTCTTAAGTATGTGAAAAATTGTTTTTCCTTTTTTGTGTCTCTTGTGAATGTGACATATTAAAGGCATTGTTTAGCAATGCCAAATCTGAGATGCAGCAGCATGGCCCTATGTGTTATCAGCGTCTGTGATATAGTGTAATATTGAAGCCCTAAAAAATTGCGCTTCAAAATGATCATGAAGTGCCTTAAAAAAGTAAAAATCTTTGAGTGACCGGTTTTACCATACTCATTTTCCCCATTGGGAATTTTTTTGTTGAAATTTCTAATTCCAATCATAGATATCTTGATAATCAGACGGGCGATCGGCTTATAAACGTCATGGGATTCCTGACTGACCTAAAGGTTTATAATTATGATTGCAGCATGAGCTAATTCCAGGACTTTGTTTAGAATCTGAGACAAAGATACCCAATCCCTTTAAAGATTACATGTAAAAGTATTCAACAAAGCTCGTAATTCAACCAGTCTACCTTTATTTCTTGAGTTGAACAAAAAAACAAAAACATGAAATTTACATGGGGTATGAAACTATGAATGATTTAGTTGTTAGCTGTATATAGTATCTCATTGTTTTGGACATCAGAACCAACTGTAAAGCCTTGTTCAGATCTAACGCGGTAAAACGGGGAAGGCTTTTTATAACACAGAGCTCAGTGAATACGCGTAGGACCTATCTTGCACATAGTTGCCATTCACTTACATGTAAACAAAATTTAAAATGCAGTGGCGTTTTTCTAGCAGTTTACTATGGCATATCTGAACAAGCCCTAACTGTATGTAAGGCAAGCAAACTTCCTTGCCACTTGTCATCAACATGTATGTTTATAATCTTCACCCCAAAAAAATTCAAATCATACCAGTCTCTTTACAGTGATACATATACATTGTATTTCACTCTAATATGGACGTACACATGTTCTATGGTGGTGGGTATATAACTATATAAATATATCCCATACTGCGTTTCTTTCTATTAGGTGGAAAAAAAAGTATTGGTGAGTATCACATCACCAACATCTTGCACTATTGCACTTTATACTACATGTGCTGGATAAGCATTTCGGAATATGAAAATCTAGCATGGAAGATGGAGTCCTCCAAAAAGAGAGAGAGAGAAAACAAAAATGAGCAGTCCTCTCTAAATTTATTATGCCAGCTGGCAGCCAATTTCAAACGATTTTGATTTTTTTTTCCACAGGTATGGTCTTAAGTGTTTTCTTTTCATAAAACTGGAGCGGCAAATATTCAAAATCGATCCCAGCTATTATTCTTGGGGAGTAATATTGGTTAATATCTAATTTAATTAATGCCACCATGTGTTATTTTTGTTAATCGTGTAATGTACAATGAACACCTGTGAGTTACAAAAGAAAAATACTATATTACACCTGAAACAAAGTGCTTATCACAATGCTCCTTTTCTCATTTGGAAATGCAATGTCTATAATGTCTATGTTAGTAGGTTAAGGCAAATTGAATATTATGCAAAAGCAGCTTGTAGAAAAAAGTAAACATACATGTCGTGTTTTCTCTCTCTCTCTCTCTCTCTCTCTCTCTCTCTCTCTCTCTCTCTCTCTCTCTCTTGCTCTCTCTCCCTCTTTCTCTCTGTAAATCCCTCCACCACCTAGATAATATATATACAATATAGATCTTTCATCTGTATTTAAACAGATATAACCTATACATTTTTTTGTTCGAGTAATAATAAATAAAGATTTTTATAGGAAGTCTTTTTAAGTTATAAGCACTTTCTTCAGCTTTAACTGAAATTATCTGCTAAGAACAAAAAGGGCGTTAACTAATTTTTGGCAAAAAAAGGCAATATAGTAACACAATCTATGCAGGGGGGTGTTTCACAAAGATCCTAAGTCAAACTCAACTCTAAGTTGGACTTAAAAATTATGGAGAGCCATTTGTAGCCTTAAAATAAAATATATTCAAAAGCGAAAATTCAAGTATTTTAGACTTTTTATAAATTCCACATCAAGAACATGAAATCTTCTTGATAATAGAAAATATGAATGATTTGAATCAACATTTTATGCCTTTTAAACTAACTTTTACAAAATATTTTCATAGATGCTAACGGCTTTCCATAATTGTTAAGTCCAACTTAGAGATAAGTTCAACTTAGGATCTTTGTGAAACACACCCCTGGTCTTCTACTGCTCTACTTACCATATAATATTCCTAGATCTTATTTGTATTTTTAATAAATGTATACTTGCCTCGATGAATTTATAGATTTTGCCATCACCTTTTGTACTAAAATGGTATTTAATCTTTAAATTTTGTATCAGGGGATCCTAAATTCTAATAAGCTATCAACTTTTGTTAAGAATGCCAGCAAAATATGATAATCATACCCTTTTGACTCTTTGCAGGCAATATAACATGTTACAGTGTCTCCCATTGGCAAATGTTTATACCCCAGACACACCAAGAGACCTACACCAGACCGACAAAGGACCAAACACCACATAGTCAATCAGTTGAAATTGGTCTATGGCCTGTTTGGCAATGTTACTGAGGTTATATCTTGACACAAAGGTCTATAATCCAAAATCCAATAGTGAAACTTGTACAGGAAGACCACCTATCCAAACAAGTTATTCTTGTTTTTTAGTACTACTGATTCTTGTTTGGCCTCATTGAGCAGATTTTCACTTTTTTTTTTAAATCTCAAAGCTAAGACTAGTCTGCATGGTGAATGCCTACACAGGGCCCTGTTTCATAAAACATGGTATGAATAACAAGGTTCAAAATTCTACAAAATTCGAAAATTTGCCTACAGCCAATCATATTCAACAATTTCAGTAGCTTGTATAAATGATGATAATATGTTATGGGCAAGTCCAAGATACAGTCAAACCTGTCTTAGTGGCCACCTCTATATAAAGGCCACCTATCTACAGTGGCCATCCTTATTGCCTCCCTCTAGAAGGAAGGATGTGTTGACCTGTCTATAATGGTCACTTTTTGTGTTTCCCTTTGGTGGCGTTCAATACACAAGTTTGACTGTACTTGGTTTTTTTCTGTGTCCAATATGTTACCAAGTATAATGGTATTTTATGGACATAAACTGACACCAAACGTAGGATTATACTTGATAATATTTGGTTTAATCCAAGCTCTAGGAGTGCCTGAAATCAAATAATGATAAGTAAATATACGAAATAACGTCTCTAATCTCTTTACAGATATTATTATCAGATAAACTAAAATAGTAGATGTGGCCGGTAACATGTGGGAAAATAACCTGGCCCTACCCTATTGTGCCCGAGAAGTTATCCAATACTGTCTACTCTTACTACTTTATAACAGATTTTATGAAACAGGACCCTGGAGGTGGTCTAGAACTCATCATGGACGTTTCTAGCGTAGTTGTAGACCTTACTGCCCAAGAAAACAAAGTAACTGTTGCTGACTTCCCTTGCTGATAGCTTCCCATCTCCGTCCATATCGGCAACTCCCATCAGATGTCTGGCTTCACTCTCTGCATGCTGTTTGTTTCTTGGGTCCATGTATTTCTGATTGGTAGAAAAGGAAAAAAGACATAGTAAGATAGACGTAAGGAGGCACGATGGCTCAGTGGTAGAGCAGTGGTCTTGTAACCGGTAGGTCCCAGGTTCGAAGCCAAGTCAATGTGCCACGTGCCCTTTGGCTTTGGTAAGGCATTAATCCTCATTACAAAGTCCCTCGGAGTCCCTTAAAGTCCCCTGGTTGTTTACTTACAAGCATGTACATGATTTCTTAGCAGTCGGGTGTAACAATCATCATCATCATCATCAATATGGTATGTTAGGTTCAGAGCCAACAAAAAAGTTGTCAGGATTTATTTCTTTAGCCATTGTCATTTTGTTTATTTTCTGAACTAGATATTTGATTCTATTAAATTCATGTTTGCTTATTCATCGATATGAAATAGCATGAAAGTTTGACCTGGGATTTTTACAAACATTGTAGTTATATAGAAACAACAATAAAAAGAAAGAATAGCAATTACAGAAATATTCATATACTGTATACTCAGATTCTCAGAACCAAGATTTCTAAAAATATACATCACTTATAATGTACTCCAGTACACATACTTCTGTTGGAAGAACAAGGATATACTAAAAGGCAAACAATCAGCTATCTATGTGCTCCCGAGCCACCAAAAGTCTCTGGATTATTTTGTTTGTTTTAATCTGTTGACTGCTAAATTCTCTCTTTCCCATGGACTTAATTCAGGAGCCATGTGGTTCCCATAGACAATGGGGTAATTGTTGTCATATTTTTAAAAAGTAGAGATTCAAAGCTCTCTTATAATATAGATCACTAGTAGTATACTCGAGTAGAAGCAATGACATCTAGTCAGAGAAATCAGCCATTTCCCCCATTTGCTCTGGTGTAGGATGTGTGACTTATTGGTCTCTATTAGCAGTCATGAAATATATGTCTCCAAATATACTTCTCATCAAGAAAAGAAAAAAAAAAAAAAAAAATCATGCTACTTGCCCATATACCAACACCAAGAAGACCAACTGACAACAAACCAAAACTAGATGGAACTTCAACTGCGCGCAGTCGATGATGCCTCCGCCATAGAGCAATTTTACAAACCAAAATGGAAGCAATTTTTAAAATTCAAGTTTGATTGTAATCCATCTGTTGGTTCTAATGATAACGCGATCACGAGCTATTTTAGGATACATAATGAGCCCTGTGACCTTTGACCTCGTGACCCCAAATCTAATCAGTTCATTGGCTCTGCAAGATACATACATGACCCAAGTTTGGCGGTAATCCATCAATCGGTTCTTGAGATAATGTGATCACAAGCTATTTTGCATACATAACGAGCCCTGTGACCTTTGACCTCGTGACCCCAAAGTCTAACCAGTTCATTAGCTCTGCAAGATACATACATAACCCAAGTTTGGCGGTAATCCATCAATCGGTTCTTGAGATAACACGATCACGAGCTATTTTTGCATACATAATGAGCCCTGTGACCTTTGACCTTTGACCTCGTGACCCCAAAATCTAATCAGTTCATTAGCTCTGCAAGATACATACATGACCCAAGTTTGGCGGTAATCCATCAATCGGTTCTTGAGATAACGCGATCACAAGCTATTTTTGCATACACAATGAGCCCTGTGACCTTTGACCTTTGACCTCGTGACCCCAAAATCTAATCAGTTCATTAGCTCTGCAAGATACATCCATGACCCAAGTTTGGCGGTAATCCATCAATCGGTTCTTGAGATAACGCGATCACGAGAACGGGACGTACGGACGGACGGACAACCAGAAAACATAATGCCCGGCTACGTTGTAGAGGCATAAAAATGAGAGCCTAAAGAAACATCTACCTGTGCCTAACACCACTTTCATGTTAATTTAAAGGCATCGTTTAACAACATTAAATCTGAGATGCATGGCCCTACGTGTTATCAGTGTCTGTGATATGGTGCAATATTGAAGCCCTAAAAAAATTGCGCTTCAAAATGATCATGAACTGCCTCAAAAAGTAAAAATCTTTGAGTGACCAGTTAACCATACTCATTTTCCCCAATAGACTGTAGTGTTATAAAAACCGTTAGGAAAACGAAAAATGAAATTTTGATTTCCAATCATAAATATCTTGATAATCAGACAGGCGATGGCTTGTAAAGTCATGGGATTCCTGACTGACCTAAAGGTTTATAATTATGATTGCAGCATGAGCTAAATCCAGGATTTTGTTTCAGAATCTGAGGCAATGTTACCGAGTCACTTTAAAGGTACTATGTCCCATTTGCAGGCCAAAAAAATAAAAGGTTAAATTCCAACGGCATTTGAAAGACAATACTAATTTAGAACTTCCCTAAAAAAGGGGGGCTTGAAAATGTCTTTAAGTGGGAAAATAACGACTATTAGTTGTCGAATCGACTTAGGAGCTATAGAGCCAGTAAGTAATAGTCTGATTTTTCAGACCATTGTACCGAATGGTCGTACGTTTTATGCTGCGCAAAGATTCAATCAGTTTAATTTTGGCCATTACAAGAAGTGGGTTATTGATGTAGACAAATGCTCATGTACCCTTTACAGCTCATTTTATGTATGTTATTACCAAAGATGAAAAAGCCAGTCAGTCACTCAATAGTGTCTGACAGTGAAGTCTAGCAAGTAAACGGGTTTCCTTGCATAATTTGAATATTAGGACACTGCTAAATTTTAAATATCACAGATAGGACATACATGACATATTCATAACTCCTGTAAAGTTCTACAGAATTTGATGTTGGCTGCAAAAGGGACATAGTATCTTTAAAGAATCAGATCTTAGAATCGTGACCAAGAAAATGATCTAAGTGAGTTTAAATCAACTTGGGTTGGATGTAGTTCAGTAGAAGTGCAAAGTGTGGTAGTATGAGAAGGGAAATGCTTTTTCCGGAAGAATTTGTAAAACTAATCGTAGGGAGGTCTTGTGTTGTCTACACGCCCGCATTTAAATTTGACATTTTCAAAAGAAGAAGAGAAATTTGTTTCTTGCATGAATCCTAACCCAGCTTTACAACGACTTAGATACATAAGAAAGCAGCAGCCATAATACAGGTGCTAAGGTTCGTCCATACATGACCCGCAAACCACATAAAACTAGAGAGTTACTTGACCTATTGTGACCTAAGGTCAAGCCGAAAATTGAGAAATTTGTCATTTTGTGTACAAAATGAATGGCAAAGTGAAGTTTCTAGTTTGGTCTATAAATCAGCATAATTTTACTCTTTAGAGTTTAGTTATCATTTATTCAAGCAAAATATTGATACGTAACAACCTCAAGTATCAGAAGTCCTAAAACAATACAATACATAAGATTAAGAATTAATAACAATAGAATACAAAAGAAGTTCATAAAACAATGAAATACATAAGAATTGAAATAGACATGGACAATTTTTTTATGTGATAATGCCCGATAGGCTTTTTAGAAACTTTTTGCCACAAAATCAACTCTGTAAAAGCTTTATTTATGTAATTGTTAATAAAAATCATTATTCATGAATTTGATTTGCATAAATTAGCATAATTGATAAAATAAGTAATTTTCAGCAAAATTATAGTGAGGTCTCTTCCTTTATGCAATTGCATAAATTGGCATAATTGATAAAATAAGCAATTTTCAGCAAAATAATAGTGAGGTCTCTTCCTTTGCGCAATTTCTCAAGACGCGTGCCAAATTTCGAGGCAATCGGCCCTCCCCCAGTCAGGAGGTGCTCAAAATAGCCCAGTTAAGTACGGGTTAAGTAACGGAACATATTTTAAGTGGTTCTTGACATATCATGACAAGTCCTATACATGTAGTCTGAATTTTTCAAGTTGACCTCTATGACCTTTGACATACATGTACTCCAAAATCTAATCTGATCGTTTTCCTATGGTGATATATATACTATCCTTAAGTTTGAAGTTTAAAATCTCAAATGGTTCTTGAGATATCGCGATAACGAGCTGAAGACATGGAATTTCACAAGTTGACCTCTGTGACCCTTGACCTACATGCTCCAAAATCTAAACAGATCGTCTTCCTATGGTGATACATACTATCATTAAGTTTGAAGTGAAAATTCTCCAGTGGTTCTTGAGATATCGCGATAACGATCTCAATGTATGGAATTTCATAAGTTGACCTCTGTGACCCTTGACCTTTGACCTACGTGCTCCAAAATCTAATCAGATTGTCTTCCTATGGTGATACACACTATCATTAAGTTTGAAGTTTAAATCTCCAGTGGTTCTTGAGATATTATGATAACAATCTCAATGTATGGAATTTCATAAGTTGACCTCTGTGACCCTTGACCTTTGGCCTACGTGCTCCAAAATCTAATCAGATCGTCTTCCTATGGTGATACATACTATCCTTAAGTTTGAAGTTTTACATCTCCAGTGGTTCTTGAGATATCATGATAACAATCTCAATGTATGGAATTTCATAAGTTGACCTCTATGACCCTTGACCTTTGACCTACGTGCTCCAAAATATAATCAGATTGTTTTCCTATAGTGATACACACTATCACTAAGTTTGAAGTTTAAATCTCCAGTGGTTCTTGAGATATCATGATAACAATCTCAATGTATGGAATTTCATAAGTTGACCTCTGTGACCCTTGACCTTTGACATACGTGCTCCAAAATCTAATCAGATCGTCTTCCTATGGTGATACATACTATCCTTAAGTTTGAAGTTTAAATCTCAAATGGTTCTTGAGATATCGCGCTAACAAACTCAATACAAGGAATTTCATAAGTTGACCTCTGTGACCTGTGACCTTTGACCTACGTACTCCAAAATCTAATCAGATCGTCTTCCTATGGTGATAAATACTATTCCCGAGTCTTAAGTTTAAATCTTAAATGGTTCTTGAGATATTGTGATAACGGTCAAACGGGACGGACGTACGGACGGACGTACAGACGTACGGACGTACGGACGGACAACCCGAAAACATGATGCCTCCGGCACCACCTTCGGTGGCGGAGGCATAAAAAATATTGATTACACCGAATGGCCAAGATTTGGTTTATTTGGAACCTGTGTGGAGTCTGTTTGGCAGTGTGACTGAGGTTATAACTAGTGTATAATCTTAGTTTAAAAAGGAAAAGTAAAACTGACCTCTAATTCTTCAAATGTTGCTATTCCATCTCCATCCAAGTCGATGTTTTCTTCAAACTCTTTCTTCCTCTCTCTGACCCACTCATCATCATTGGCTGCTTTACCTAAGTCTAAGTGTTGATCATCAGGAAGGGAGAGAAATTCCCGGAGGTTCAGAGCAGTATCATCATTTTGATCTGAGGGACAAACAAGAAATTGAAACAGCATAATTTTCACATATTCTTTGCCAAAATGCAATATCACCATTTTGATTGTATATACAAACATGAAAATAAAACTGCACATAAGTTTCACATATTCTCTGCTACAATGCAGTATCACCATTTCTATGTTAAATGCAAACAAGAAAATCAAGGCATTACTATCACATATTCTTTGCCGCAGTGCAGTATCATCATTTGGATCTGTAATACAAACAACACAGTGACACTGCATAATGTTCCTTCTTCACCTCAAAACAAAGTACTAGATCGAGGGCACATTTATAAAGTAATGCTATATTTATGGACGATGACACTTTCCTCCTAATTGGGACATGGGGGAGAGGGGGGGGGGGATTTTTCAAACAAGATTGCATTATTTTATTTACTTGCAAAACTATAACTTAACTCTGTTTGTTTTATGAATTATTTTTTGTTTATATCATGTTAACTGTAATTTTGTAACATTGACTTTTATTATATGTGCTTTTTAAGTTTAAGCAAATAAAGAACATGAAATGAAATGATATATATATTTATCATTGAAACCTATACTTAAGCAACCTGTCTATAAACATAACCTGCCTATAACCACCATTTCTCTTGTCTCCCTTGAGCTGTCTTTGGGTGCGTTTATGCTCAACTTTTTCTGGCCAGAATGAGGCTTTTGTTACGTGGTTAGTTCAAAACACGGTTGCGTTCTTTCTCATTTTCGTAGAATCACTATAAACGGCGATCATAATTGCCGATCGTAAACTCACAAAAAGGTACGTTTACGACCGGCGATTCTCCAAAAAGACGGTTTCTGGGGAAGCATAAACGCACAATCATTTGTAAACGCGTTTAAATGACGTTCCCGGGGTCAACGTAGCATGCGCAGTGCAGGTTTGCGAATCCAGCTGCAGAGCCCGAATTTGCCTGGAGGAGCCGGAAAAGGGGAGCATAAACAGTACACCTACGATGAGCATTTCAAATCGCTCATTCTGCCTTCAAAAGTGTGCATGAACGCACCCTTTATATACAGGTTTCACTGAACTACCACTGCAATATTAACAATTATTATCTATATAAGGCTTCTAAGTGGTACAATAAATCAGTGTATTTAATATCTTTAACGCAGTACCCGAATGACAGATCAATATTGTTTTCGTATTGCTCTGTCATCCGGGAACTTCAACTGTCGATACAATATTGCTTGATTATCAAAAATTAACAACACTTTCGCTGGTACCCGGTCACTGTACCCAATGTGCAAAAGTTGTGTCCCTTCTGACAACGGAGCATAGATAATAATAATATTGTATGGCTTTGTTTTCGTGTGATACAAGAACATATAAACATCTACTTTGCAATACTTACTAAGATCATGTAAGACTTCTTCTACCAGCATGCTAAGCATACTCTTGCAGTGCTCAGGATGAAGGAAGGCCAAGAACTCCTCGACGCTCAGAGAGTTATCATTGTCCTCATCCGCCCGGTCCCATCGATCACGATACATCGCGTAGTCCTCTGTAGGTAGATAAATCATTTCCAAAATACATGTTCAAATTTATGCAAATTTACCTAGCTACAAGCTATTACATTCTTCTTTGATATGTTCTTGCATGTAAATATCAGAATGCATATTGCATACAATAGCTGTTACTAGGTCAACAAACATGGCTTGCCCTTGTGGACAACCTGTAGTAAATGCAATATGCATTTTGTCTATTAAAATACAATTGTTCGAAACAAGTGAATGAAATAATTTCTAACAAGGCCCTTCGCAAAGATGTAAATGTATGCATTAAATTTAATTACATTATGAAAATGACCTATTTAATACAGCTTGGAGAAGAGGGGCACACTAAGGGCACTTGAGTGCAAGGTATTGTATCCCATAACTTACCAAGTCAATGATTTTTAGTATGTCTGATGATTGTAATAGGTTGAGAGCCCTACTACAGCTTGGATTAGAGTCAGACCAAATAACAAGGGAAATGACTTCAATTATACCACCTATGATTTTGTGAATTTTGTGACTTATGGGACACAAAAGGATGCAATATTTGTTGCCTGAAAATGATGATAAGAGCTTGATTTTCAGTAAAGAGCATTCATGCAAGGATGAAAGGTACATTCTGGTATCATAATCATCAAAGTTCACGGACTAAAAGAATAAGCATGCTTTTTCATTGTTGAAATCATAAATATGACCGCAGCATTTGATGATCTTGAAATAAGTTCAAATCAGAGTTTCCTAATATTCAACAAGACTACATATTATCATGAAAAGAATTTCTACGAGTGATTTGTAAAAGAATATACCACAATGGCACATGTTATATATCATTATAAATGCATTAACAAGGTTTATTTGTTAAGTGGTAGAGCAGTCATAAAGGATTTTTTAAAAGAAAAGGAAAAAAAAGCAGATGACCTTGTATGCTTCAGTAAGGCATTAATCCACCATAACCAAGCCAGTTGGACAGGACTCTTATTCCATGGACAACAAGCACACAGTTGCTTTCTTAGCAGTCACATAACATAAGCATCAACGTAATTATACAGGGTCCACTTGATGAACATTAAAGTAAACCCAGCAGGGGCACCTCTACAAGCTCTGCTAAAGATAATCACCAGTTTTGTAATTGAATCTGGCCTTGAGACCATGTTTTAGTGGGCTCTATCTTGGCCTGGGACCGAATCACTTGTACGAAACTTATAGAATGTATTATCATTTCACAAGCCTTGTGACTTGGAACGGCTGACCTCGACTACATCATTGATACTCACGTTCTAATGTCTCATCAATGCTGAGCTTGCCTTCCCTGTAGGCTTTAAGCTTTTCTTCATCTAAACCTCTATGCTTGAAGAACTGCTCCCTGTATTCATCCCACTGTAAATACCCTGAGAAATAAGAAGAAGAAAAAAAAACATTAAAAGAAAGATTTTAAACAATTTACCAGTATCAAATTTTACATCATTCATAATCTCTCTCTCTCTCTTTCTTCCTTCTCTTATTCATTTTCTCTTACTTTCATTTTTTTCTTTTTCTCTCCCACTCACCTTTCCCTATACATCTTATTTACTTTCCCTTTCTTCCAAGTCTGGTAATTCTCACAGAAGATGTGCAAATCTTTTATTTATTTGTAAGTATTTCATCTGATTCATGTGTTTAATTTCATGAAGTGCTATCTCACATAAATTTATATTAAAGATAAGAAATATCAGTCTCTACACTGCATTGTTGATTTGTAGTAGAAACCAAACTGAAATGAATTTAATACCGTCTTTGTTAGTATCTACTTGAGGGAACCCTTGACGGCTGGATGAAACAGCTTCAGAATAATGTTCAGCCGTCTTCTCCTCAATCCATGCCGCAAGTTCATCCATCGTTAGATACTTGTCCTCATCTTTGTCAGCCCTGGATGAAAAACAATGAAAATAAGCATCTTAAGAAGGCAAAAATAGGTTCTGTCACTTCTGTGCACAAGTCTATTCAAAATATAACTGAATTTCAACAGTATTTACATACATGTACTAGGCTTTGTAATAGCAAGATTTAACTGAGGGAGTACAATCGACCCCCACATGTAATGAGTGTTGAACAATTTTTTTTTTTTTGGGGGGGGGGCAAAATTTGGTCTATCACTTTGTCATAAGTTATGTAAGTTACATGTGTACATACTAAATGTGCTGTATTCTTTAAATAATAGTTAGTAAATGAGATGTGAAATAATGCAAATAATAAATGTTGAATTTAAGCCTAGTTTTAAGGAGAGATGCAGTTCTTCTTAGAAGGCTAGAGAGCATCACCACATAAAATAACTGAATCTGGCCAATTCAGTACATGGATATGTGGAAAATGGTGATTTCATTTAATTAGGCCCGACATTAAAATGCTACGCATTCAAATACAAGAAAATGAAATAACAAGATTAAAGAAATATTTACAATTTAAATATTTCCATGAGCCGCTGTTTCCCCTCCTCCTCCAGTACATCAGTCATCTCCTCATGGGCTGGACCCCAAAACAGCTCCTGCTGGAAATCTTTATTCAGCGCTCCATTTCTCTCCATCTTCACTGCATCAATGTGATTGTTTGGAAATAATTCAGGATTGGGTACATCTGGAATGTTTTTACCATTGCCGGTCTCATTATCATTCATCTTTAGTTTTCCGTCATCTCTAATAACAGCGGGCCGAGCTAGGCAGTCCCGGGATAGATTTGAGAGGATTATTGCACAGACAATGAGGGAGGGTGAAGGCCACTTCATGACGATACTGAAAGACATGGTCTGAACTTTGTTAGAAGCTTTGCTGGAGACAAAAAATTATTATAAAGAAAAAATATAAACACATCATTAGTAACAAGTCATTAATTTGATTAAATAATAACAGTAGAAGACCCTGAGACTTACATTGTATTTTTTAAAATTTTGGATTTGTTTAATTTGTAAAATAATAATAGTAGAGGTCTAGATCTAGACTAGATCTAGACTTTCTACTTCTAGATCTAATCAATTCTTTTGTTAATTCTATTTTCTTCTATAGTTCTAGAGAGTAGAATCTAGAGTACTTTCTTTCCTCCTCCCCCTCCCCCTTCTTCTCCGTCTTTTTCAAATTATAGCTGCACATACAATTCTTGTAGAGCCTTTTTACTTGCACTGTACACTCGGCACTAGCCTCTTGTCGATGGCCCTGGCGCTGTTGGAGTCCATAAATTCTGGCGAGCAAAGCGAGTGAGATACGAGGCGCTTGCGCCGAGGACCTCTTAAGTGACACTTGTTAAGAATAAGACTTAAGTTAAGAGGCTCTCGGCCCTCGGCACAAGCACCTCGTTTCTTGCTCGCTTCGCTCGCCAGAATTTACGGACTCCAACAGCGCCAGGGCCATCGACAAGAGACTAACTCGGCACTTGATAAGCACAAGGTACGATATAGATCTAGAGCCAGAGGTCTACTGCCGGCTGCCTTACTGGCAAATACTGGAATGGAAGAAGAAGAAGAAATTAAAAAAACATACGCATATCTTGATACGTGGGACTTAACAATAATATTAATATTAAATAACAGCAAAAATCGCGGAAACGAAACCCCAGTCCCAGTTTAGTAGACCTACTTTTAAAAATTCTGTTTGGATAAAAAAAAATAACAATTGAAAACTCACCTTTTATCAAGTATTTGTAAATATAGAGTCTAATGCTCCCATTAATTATAGTATAACAACCTTTTCACGAGTCAAAATGCGATGCATTAATTACGTGGAGTATCTTCATGGCCATGGCCTAGTGACTAAATTAAATGCCAAATATATTGTTTTTCACGGAGAGGGCTCACTAGCGCAGCACTATTACAAGAGTCCTGCAATGTATTGCCAAACTGCAAACACAACTCGACGTACGTGGAAGGAATGAAATTCAGGAAATATTAGGAAATTTGGGCTTTGTCATGGAAATTTTCAGGAAATTATATAATTCGAAGAAATTTCAGGAAATTTAAGAAAAATCAAGAAAAATCAAAAGGAATTTACGGAATACTGAAAAAATTAAGTGAAAACATCTCTTTTATCTTTTTGTTTAACTTTAGAAGCGTATAGTTTTACCCATTTAGTTTACCTCGAAATTTTAGTGAAACTTTTTTGCTCGCTAGTCGCTCACAAAATTGGAAGTTAAAGTTGATTTTCTGACCAGTGCAAACAAAGAGGTATGACGTCGGCCTCGGCTTGAACAAAAAACAACAACAACAAATCGCACGTAATAGGCAATTTAAAAAAAAGGAAATCCCATCAAATTCCAGGAAATTTTATTTTGACAAGTGGAAACACAATACGATCCGGACCCAAATTTGAAAGACTTTGCGATCATTCAATGAACACTCAAACATGTAAAATCTTAATGACAGAGGATCTAAATAGTCATGATGGTTAATTATATCTAAATTTCAAGGAATTTCAAGCTTCCTTGGAGAAAAAATAAACTAATCGGCTCAGAAGCGTAGTGACGTCACACCAGTCGTGCGATTGTCTGCGATTTGAAGCAGATTTGGCTTTTTTCCTGACTAGAATAGATAAATGCACTAAATTCCGGTTATTGGTATTCTTATCATTATTTAGAACCTAAATCAGGAAGATGATACGTGTTTAGACTTCCATATCTAATACAATTATTGTAATTTCTTTGAAAATCGGATCGCAGGAGGATCTTACAGTGTGCGATAGGCTTGAGAGGTCTGGATTTCCCATTCATGAAAAAAAGTTTGTTGATGCAGATCAGTTCTCCAAAGAGTCTATGCCTAGGGAATAACTCATGGTTTATTTCTCTGAAATCATTCCTCAATCTTGAGCGTTGATCTATAGCGTGGCAGGGGGGTAGTCCAGGATCAGGCCGATTTAATTTTTCATAATCTCCAACATCACTTTCACCCCTACTTCTAGTACTTGCTGCCGAAGCCGAAGATGACGTGATCCTCGAAAGTTCTTATTTTAAGCTGGGCGTAAAAGTTGGTTGATAACGCCTTCTTCGGTGGCTTGCAGGAAATGTAGGGAATATTATAAAGATAAAATATAAGAACCGGCCAGATTCTGGACTGAGGTGGGGAGGGGGGGGGGTAAGAAAGAATGTAAGAAGAATGTAAAGAAAAGAAGGGTAAGGGGTGGGGGAGCAAGGTGGGAAGAGAATGGAGTGCTCACTCTCCTCTCCCCTTCTCACACCCTCCTTCGATCTCCCTCTCTCTCTCTTCCTCTCTCTCTCTCTCTCTCTCTCTCTCTCTCTCTCTCTCTGAAGGCTAGGCCTATATTATTAACTTCTCACATATATACAATTATTATTGTAACCATTCGTTTAAAATTCACTAAGGACTGGCATGTCAAAGGAGCTGACGTATCCCTGTTTATACAACATATTGATAACAGTACTGTTCTTTTCCCTCTATATTGTCATATCTCCTCCTCTCTCTCTCTCTCTCTCTCTCCTATCTATCTCATTAGCTAACATAATTCATCTTTCCCTATTTTTTAATACTCACCATGTCATTTATCTCTCTCTCTCTCTCTCTCTCTCTCTCTCTCTCTCTCTCTAACGTCCTGTTTCACTATTCTTTCCGCGATGATTATCCCACTGCATGCACACAAAACCTAGATAATGACGGGAATATTGTATGCTCATAAAATAATGTAATAAAGTAATAGGAGCCTACAATGTATAATTTCTCAGAATAACAAAAATGTAACGTACTATGGTATAATTAAAGCTGCAGGTTTATATGCCTTCTGCCCAGTCTAAATTATATCTGCCGCAACCTTCTTCATGATTATTTTCCTATACATAATAATTAATATCTTTACAAATTCATTAATTGTTTTGCCTAATAATGTGATTCTCATTCTTACATACATCTTGTGTGTACTCCATGATCCGCATTGCCTAATAATATATACAATGTACCAATTTTCGTGGACCGTATATAGGGGAGAAACAGAGAGAGGGAGAGAGAGAGAGAGAGTAGAGAGTTATATGGCGATAGGAGAAAACAGCAAGAGAAAGGAAGAACGTGATTCATGCTACATGAATTATGAACTAAACAGGTCTATTAAATAATAATGATGCAGAGAACAGGCAAGTCACTTCACAGTCACTGGCGTACTGGTGGGGGGCTTGGGGCGCTAGCCCCCAATAAAATTAAACCATGAATTATTTTCAATTTTATGCAAGTGATTTATAAATGTTCGTGATATCACATGATTTTCAACAAAATGCGCGTTTCTCCATTTTCTGTTGCAAACTGACACATTCCCAAATAGCCAGGAAAGCATTTGTTTTTATAGTCACTAATGGGCCTTCGTGGCCACTAACAGTAACACTAGTAGATAACCGTATATCCAGTTTAGCGAAAAGTCTGGGAAAAGTAGGGGGATATCAGTTGCAATTTTCGGGGCCCAAAGGCCTTGCCTCCCCCCCTGCCAAAAAAAAAGAGAGAAGGGAAAGAGGAGAGCTAAAAGGGAACAAAAAAGAGGAAGAAGAAAAGAAAAGGGTGAAAAGAAGGGGAGATCAGTTGCGATTAATCCCGCCAACAACATGTGGATCGGGGGCCAAAGGCCCTTGCCTCCCCTAGCAAACCTAAAAGAGAGAGAAGGAAGGAAGGAAAGGGAAGGGGAGGAAAGGTAAGGAAAGAAAGAGAGAAAGAAGATAGGTAGGGGAGATCAGCTGCGGTTTTTCCCGCCAACAAGGTGTAGGATCGGGGGGTGGGGGGAGCCAATTAGTGTCCTGCCAGTGTCGGAATAAAATTCAAACGTGGTTCATTTCTAATTCGATACCGGTGATCTACAAAATGTTGCTGAAATGACATAGGCCTAATTTTTCGAGATTTGTCCTCACTTTTAGTAAATTATACTTTTGTATGCGTTTGTTGGAAAATTACAAATTCCAAAATTTACAGTCAGGCAAGAATTATGCTTATTTAGAGGCCTACATGGCAGGGCCTGAAGAACGACAGGGCTCCGGGGCCTCGAACTCCGCCGCCCCACTTTTTGGAAAAAGTATACTAAAGAGAAATAGAAAGAGAGAAAGAAAGAAAGAATAGTGACCTGCCAGTGTCACAAAATAATGAGGTATCAAAATATGCTCATCTGACCGTGATTTAATGCCTAAAACCCCTGAGCTTCCGGGGGCTCTGTCCCCTGGATTCCACCTAGGGCCCTAAGGCGGGCCCCTGGATGCTCATCTAACGGTAATTTAATGCCTAAAACCCCCGAGCTTCTGGGGCAACTGGACGGCGGACCCCACGCCAATTAGTGTCCTGCCAGGCTGCCAGTGTCACAAAATTAAGGTATCAAATAAATGCTCGTCTGACCGTAATTAAACGCCTAAAACCCCTGAGCTTCCGGGGGCTCCACCCACTGGACCCCAAGCCAATTAGTGACCTGCCAGTGTCCCAAATAAGGTATCAAAATATGCTCATCTGACCGTACTTAAATGCCTAAAACCCATGAACTTCCGTTGGCTCTGCCCCCTCGACCCCACCAGGGGCCTTATGGCGGGTCCCTGAATGCTTATCTCACCGTTATAAAATGCCTAACACCCCTGAGCTTCTGGGGGTTCCACCCCCTGGACCCCGCCCCCTGGACCCCACGCCAATGAGTGTCCTGCCAGTGTCACAAATAAGGTATCAAAATATGCTCATCTGACCGTAATTAAATGCCTAAAACCCCTGAGATGGCCCTAACTCAGGCCCCTTGATACTCATCTGACAGTAATTTAATGCCTAAAACTCCTGAGCTTTCGGGGGCTCCGCCCCCTGGACCCAACACCAATTATTAGTGCCCTGCCAGTGTCACAAATAGGGTATCAAAATTATATTTATGCTGATCTGACCGTAATTAAATGCCTAAAACCCCTGAGCTTCCGGGGGCTCCGCCTCGACCCCACCGGGGGGCCTAAGGCGGGCCCCTGAATGCTCAATGACCGTTATAAAATGCTTCAAATCCCTGAGTTTCAGGGGGCTCAGCCCCCGTGACCCCACGCCAATTAGTGACCTGCCAGTGTCATGAATATGGTATCAAAATATGCTCATCTGACCGTATTTAAATGTCCATACCCCCTGAGCTTCCGGGGACTCTGCCCTTGACCCCTGCCGGGGCTTTCCCCCTAGACCCCACGCCAATTTACACTACGCTCTACCTAATCGTAAATACTTTAGCCTCCCCACCCACTTTGAAAAACGTTCAGCGGGGCCTGCATGTAAGAGTGGGGTGATGCGGATTTTTTTGTCTGCCAGCTCCCCCCCCCCCCAAAAAAAAAAACGATTATGTTTTCTTTTGTTTTTGTCTTTTCATATAGGTTGTGATATGTTGACATCTCCTTTAAAAAGTGTTTTAAAGAAGTGGGGGGTCCAACAGGGTAGGTCTTATAGTGACAAAGCCATTGGACCTGAACTGTAGAAGATTTCTTCACTCCCCAATCTGAAATAAGTATTGAAGCATGGAAATCATACCGCACTCCGTAGACTACCTCCACTATTAATCATCAGTGTTCCGCCCGAAACTCTAGGCACCTGTCATAAGGTGTAAATGGCAATCGCCAATCGAGCTGTAGCATTTTGACGATGGAAAATGTATGGAGAGTTCGAGAGTAGATTGCCAAATCACGTACAGTACTTTTTAATCCTTTCAAACTGTATAGACATTTCGGCAGTTCACTTAAATTGTTAGACCCTTTTGAAGTTATCAAGTTATCAAATTTCAGCGTAATCACACCTGTAATCACATCAGGTATACTCAACGACAACTGGCAAACTTTTTTATTCTCCGCAAAAACATACTTTCTGTCATCCGCATGATGGTGACGTCATATACTCTCTGCTCAGAGAGCACTAGCGGAAGTGATGAAAAGAGTCTTTTTGATTTTGATTTTTTTTTTTCTTCTTCTTCTTCTTCTTATTCGTCTGACAATCCTTTTCAAGAATTTTCATATTCATAAGGTATACGGTCCATGCAAAACTTGTTATCATAGGAGTAGATTTACACAAAATAATCAAACATGATAGTTTGATAATCATCAGTATCGGGAGCTTCGGGAGAGATGAAAATTTCAGTTGAGGGGCGGGGCCTAATCTACTTCATGAAAACTAGGATGCTGGACCTAGCATTTGCTCCACGGATGGGACATTATCATCTATACGTTAATCTATGGGAATACCTCAGCAAGACACCAGTCGCTCGTATTATGCATGCCGGACAGGCGTATGATGTAATGGTATCGAAATAAATCAAATGAATATTCAAATCGAATGGTGTAGCATGTAAGTGCAGTCTCGTCTTCCTTGTCTATAAGGACAATCACTTCCAATACCCCCCCCCCAGGAAAAGAATAGTCTGTGGCTGTAGTAAAATAGAATGAGACAAGAAAATAATTATATGCGAGAGTTTAAATGCATTGAAAAAGACAGTGATGAGGAAGGCCAACACATAGGACTACTATGCGAATACCAAACAGAAAGTAGGTGTTAGCAATAGAACACGGAATCAGGGAGGTACAGATTTTATTTCCTTTTTCTGGCTACTATTTAAAGAATCAGTACGTGGTGTATTGCCCGACATAGCACCAAGGACTTTTAACAAAAGTACCAAATTCAGTTAAGTTATAAATTAGCGGAGTTGGTTGAGCACTCCTTTTCAATAGAGAACGTTTTTGTTATAGAGTGCAGGATTATACCAAAGGGGTTAAAAGAACCTTCCTGACATGGCAACAATGGGCGAATTCGATCTGTTGGTGTATTGTCGTTAAAAGCGGAGCACCCCAATTACCGAGCGATCGACTCTCGTCCAGTAAACATCATTTGCATAAAATAAACAATTGTGTACCGATTGATGCGAAAAAAGTAAACAAATTTCGAAGGCAAATTCTTCATTAATTTGATGAATATCAGCAATCAAAGCTACTAAATCGATTATTTAAAAATGTGCAAGACACTCATGTGTATAACAAAAGTTATTGATGCACCGAAAATGTGAAATTTAAGGGATAATTTTGACGAAAAAAAACGAAAAAATGAGATACGAAATCACCGTAAAATTCACCATTTTTTCGAGACCGGCCAAGAATTGCCTCATATGAACAGAACAGAAATTTAATAATCTCAATCCTTCTGAAATATCTCTTTTATAGTTGCTGGATAGGGTAGAGTCAGAGAAAACATACCCCAACGTCCGAATCTCATCGAACAAAAACAAGCCTTCGTGTGCGCAATATGTTATGACCAGTCCTATTCATTCAAATGTATGTTATGTCAGGAAACCTCGCGTGTGCCTGGGTTATACATGTGTTGCCGGCCGAATGCACTGAGCCCGAAGACGCATGCGCAGAG
Organism: Mesocentrotus franciscanus; assembly: GCA_037976565.1. Taxonomy (NCBI): domain Eukaryota; kingdom Metazoa; phylum Echinodermata; class Echinoidea; order Camarodonta; family Strongylocentrotidae; genus Mesocentrotus; species Mesocentrotus franciscanus. The sequence continues at coordinate 26,947,832 of CP137682.1, forward strand.
AATAGGGACTCTTAGATTTGCACGACGAGAACGTGCACCTGCTGCGTGGACATCCTTTTAAGGCAATGTTACGTCCTTTTAAGGCACTGCCGGGCAGACTGCCAGTGCTCGACAGTGCCTTAAAAGGACGTCACATTGCCTTAAAAGGATGTCCACGCAGCAGTCCACGTTCTCATCGTGCAAATCTAAAAGTCCCTGAAGCCCCATGAAACAGAACTTATAACTATAAAAATACTCCATCGGCCAAGCGAAAATTTCGCCCATGTATGGATTCAACCCTCATGAACATTCATACTAAGTCTCTACTTCCTGCATTGCTGGATAGGGAGAGTCAGAAAAAATAGACGGCGTGTTTATCGAGGGGTGAAGCTCATATCTCGAGTTTTATTCCATGGAATTTCATATTTATTTCACTGATATCAAGTTCATAATAATTGTAGTTAGTATGGAAAGTTTCATAGCGATATTGGCAGTAATAAAGGCGCAACGCGAATTTTAAGATTTTACATTCTAGCAAACACAAAGTCATGTTCGGATTCACGTAGATGTCCGTTGGTTATTCAAATAGAACGGGCCGTTAATGATATGCTAATTGGGGTGCTCCGCTGGGCCTCTTTCTCTTTGTCTGGAACGACAAGAACTTTCAGTTTCAATACCCCTATACATGAAAAGAATAGGCTGGGGTGCAGTGAAATTTCAAGAGAGGAAAACAACTTCAAGACAGTTCAAATTAATGCTGGGAAAAGGGAACTAAAATAATACCGCTTTTAAAGCCTATGGGATATTATGCATGAAGTTAAATATTTAGGATTTGGGCGCAAACGCAGTCCGGTACCACGCAGTCGGGGCAAGCCCCCCTGTCCGCTACGGCTTATACCATTACAAAAATAGGCCCCTTTTAGGGATGAACTCCCAAAAGATGTGTGTTGCAGGGGCAGATCCCGTATCAGGACAATCAGGGGCGGATCCAGGGGCGTGGGGCGCACGCCCCCTTTTCCTTCCGAAAAAAAGAAGAAAAAAAAGCTAAGAAATATTCAGATAAATGCACAAGAATGTCTTAATGTTCATTTTTTTTCCGGGGCCCTTAAGTGGGCCCCGGACCCCATGCCATAAAGGCTTCGCTCGCGAGTTCGTAATTTCACGCCCCTTTGAAAATCCTGGATCTGTTCCTGACAATATCATTTGCCCCTGGTCAATCACCCCTGGAAAATTACCCCCCAGAAAACTACCCCCAAGGACAATACCCTCCCGCAAAATTACCCTCTAGGACACCCCGTCGACAATTACACCCCGAGAACAATAACCCCCGCCCCCATGGACAGTCAAGGATACCCACCCCGAGGATTTACCCCCACCCGTTCATTAAAGGGAAGTCTATACCCTTATAAAAAGTTGGTTTTAATACAAGCAGAATTTTTCGGGGTAATAATAATGTTCAAGGGATTATTTCCGGGGAGTTGTCTTCGGGGGGTAATTTTCCGGGGGTAGTTTTCCGGGGGAGGGGGTGTAATTGTCCTTGGGGTGTAATTTTCCCGCTGGTAATTGGCCGGGGGTAATTGTCCAGAGGGAAATAAATATTGTCCAAGAACCGCAGATCCCGTATACCGGGAGTCCAGGGGGCGGAGCCACGGACGCTCTCGAGTTTCAAGGTGGGCTTCTTGAGAGATATATAGAAACTTTAATCTGTCGCCCCTATTACTTAATCACCCATCATTTCACTCTGTTAGTAATCTCCTCCCTATATATCTCTCTCAAAGACAATTCCATAGAACTGTTTTTTCCTACTGTTCTACTGTTCTACTTTCGTCCGAAGTCTTTGTATAATATTATATAGGCACATGTTGTGCCAACTCATCGGCAATGTAATCTGCATGTGTACATTAACTTTTCCTGTGGCTTCTGTTTTTTTTCTTTCTACTCTCTCTCTCTCTCTCTTCTTTACTCTCTTCATTTATCTTTTTCTCTTTTACCTTCTTTTCTCCGTCTGTTTTATTTCTTCATTTTTCGCTCGTCTCACTCTCTCTCTCTCTCTCTCTCTCTCTCTTTCTCTCCCTCTCTCTCTCGCCCTCTTCTTTTCCTCTCTTCTTCTCTTTCTTGTTCTCTATAATTTATGTTCTCCTTTCTTTATCGTTGCTCTCTTTACCCTTTTCTTTTAAAGTACAAGTCCACTCCAAAAATAACTTACTTTCAATAGAAGCAGATAAATCAGACAATCCGATCAAAAAAAGTTTGAGCAAAATCGGATGAACTAATAAGAAAGTTCGGAATTTTTGAAAAAGTATGTAAAACTATGGAACAATGGAAATCACTACACCAATTGCCAATTTGGTTATCAGTTTGTGACGTCATGTCCTCACTATTTGTCAATAGCTTATATAGTTTAATCCCATTAATTTCCCTTTTTATCCCCCAAAACTTGATTTCCCCATGCCTTTGTCCAGGTAATATGATTTGTATCATATTGCGTGCATGACATTTCACAAAATCTTTTATGAACTTTGAAGAATTGATATTATTTTCTGAATATTGTATATTCATAATTATTTGTTTTTATATAAATAGTTTATCAAAATTCACATTTTTCATGGTAAAAAAATTACTCTATATTAGTGCATCCACACAAAACCATATTACTATCAATCTGACTTGGATGCTGGTGTGAAGAAACTAGAGGGGGAAAATAGGAATTTCATATTATCAATATAAAGAAAATAATTAGTGGATAGTGAGGACATGGCGTCACAGACTCATGAGTGAGTTGCCAATTTGTCTAGTGTTTTTCAAAGTTTTTCATGTCATTACTTTCATAACTTTCTTATTAGTTATCCGATTTTGCTCAAACCGCTTTTTTGATTGGTTTGTCTGATTTTTCTGCTTCTATTGAAAGTAAATTATTTTTGGAGTGGACTTGCCCTTTAAGGCCACCAAGGGCCGGGGGGTCGAATATCCCCCCGGCCATCCGCCACTGCGTCACCTTAGTGCGTCAAAAATTCGGAATTTCTGGGCACTTATAGAGCTTGTAACCCAGAGTCGTCATGACTGGTAGCAAAATGTTGTCAATAGGGTGCGATGCACCACTGCAATGATTTGTGTTTTAAGTTTAATGCAAAACACAGATTTAATGTCTTGATTCACAAAACAGTATAACCAGCCGAAAGTTGGAACTCCCTGACTCCCTGTTATAACAAACAAGAAAAAAGAAAAATGTAAGAAAGAAAAAAAAGAAAGACTGAAGAAAGAGAGCCTGAAGAAAGAGAGGGAATACAAAACAAATTCAAAACAACATGCCTCTTTGCGCGGGGAATTGACAGAAATATAATACTATAAGGATGAAAATCATCTGATCTTCTGTTGATTTTTTTTTTTAAATCTTGTTTAGGTCCCCGGTTTGGCCCGTCCCGATTTGCCGAGAATCATATGAAAAAAGTTATAGCACTGAAAAACCCTCATCATCTTGAGTTGATTCAAAGAGGAATCTTTCGCTAGTGATAGGGGCGTGTCCTGACGTACAGAAAAATATTGGAGAACGTGGTTTCCCAATCATGCAATTGTGCTTGAATTATAAATCAGTAATAGCATTAAAATGTGATACGATATACTTTATTTTGCCAAAACTGTTTTCAGCTTTTTATTTACTTGTGAATGCGATAGCAAAAGTTTGTATGTAGTAAACAAAAAGTCTTGTAGCAGGCTAGCTATTACTGTATTACTATTAGTAATCACGATCTCGATCTCGCGAATTTATAATGATGCAGGCCTTCGACTGAACACCATTACTAAAATCTGCGCTCCAAAGAAAGATTAAATCACTAATTTCGCAAATTCATGATAAGTGTGGAGGATCTGAATTGAATCAACAACCATTGCTCGAGCAAGTGATACTTATAAGGTAAATATAAAGATTTATAATGTTGCAGACATCTCATTTTGTACAGGCAATTTATGTCAACATGCGAATGAAGACGAGAGGCCGGGGGCCTGTGTAGCGTAGGTACCGGTGTAGCCGACCGATACCAGCTGCGCCATAGCGGACATCATCTGGGGACCTTGCCCGTAACTCTGGGGCATCGGATTGTAGCGAATGCCTGATGCAAATGAAGACCTGACCGGTTTCATTTGACATGTAATTAGTCCACAGGTGACAGGTCAAACTGATTTCCGGTTGAATTCAGCACATTACTAGCTATTTCTTTCAACTTCCTTGTAGAGATCAGGGATGTTCATCCATACATTTAGGTATGCTCTCGACTCTAAATTGTGTAATGACAGTTGTTATCATGATAGAAAAAACATGAATATGAATAGCTAATGAGGGTTTTATTGATTGTTGACTGCAGACGTTGTTTCATGCCCATGATGATGATTACAAAAACAGTGAAAAGGGGGTAGCTTCTATCAAAACTATTGACTATTGTGTCTACCGGTATTCACTGACATCTAGGGCCCGTTTCTCGAAACCAACGACAAGACGGTCATAACTTTATCTGCCAACTACGGAAATGTCTCTGATCTTCCTAAACCCTTTCACGAAGAGCTTACTAATACACTAGCTAGAAATCTCGTGAAATCGATAGTATCGGCAAGAAGAAGCTTACACATTTGGAAATAGTCTAGAGTTTATCTCGAAATTGATATGGATCTGAAAACCAGATAATATACTTCTGACTATGGCTTCCGACATTTTACAATGCACGTTTAATCAGTTTAGTTAAGTGGAAAAAAGCCTTAGATATAAACATGGTATATTTTCATAATATGTTCATATACCGGTATAGAGAAGGATTAAATCCCTGTTTAAGTGAATGTGTAGAAAGATCAAGCTGGAGGACTTTTTGTCCTTTTTGGCAGTCATAGTCTACCCAATAACTGACATGTGATGGCGCTAAACACAGACTAAAAAAAGTTATGACAGAGATATGACAGGGTCAGAGGCGTCATAACTAATTTGTCAGGATGTTGTCCTTGATCTTTGCAAAGAGGGCTTTGTGAAACACGTAGCGGACAAGTAGCCTACTACTAACACTAATTTAGTCAAGAAGTTAGACTTATGACAGTTTCAAGAAATGGGTCCCAGGCCAGTTGAAGTTACATGTTATGTGGATGTCTGCGAACTTATTTAAGTTTTTTGAGAGGATGCCCATATCAACATTATCTTATTTTGGGTGAAATATATTAATATCACTTGACCTAATTTAAATGACAGATCTCGATGAATATACATGTAGTTAGGGTGAAATCACTTGTTACATGTACATGTATATATATAAAGACCCCGATAAACAAAAAGGGGAATATGGTCTAAAAGTATATGATAAGGTCATTCCCATACAAAAAATAATCTGGGAATCTAATTGGTAATTTAAAAGCTTTTAAATTTTACTAATGCTTTTTTGAATATATATACTGAATATATACCTGTATGGCTACATTGAAGCTATTACAGTATATGGCATATATTTTGCATTACGTTTAAAAACAAAAATTGTTGGCTGTAAAATACCACGAGAGCATGTTGAATCATGAAAGACACATTGAGAACTAGGAAATGCGCCAATTTTAGTACTCTTGTAGGTAGGACTAATTGATTGAAGTTTGTAGGCCTACATGCATGTACATGTACAGGAAACAAACGCTTCTCATAACATTGTTCCACGTACTAATGAAAACCAAAAGTGGCAAAAGTGGCAAAAGTTAGGTTCCTGTTAAGGGAAAGAGAGAAGAGGGAGACAGATAAGGTGAGAGAGAGAGAGAGAGAGAGAGAGAGGGAGAGCAAGAGAGAGAGAGAGAGAGAGAGGTCGAGAGAGATAGAGAGAGAGAGAGAGATAGAGAGAGAGATATGGAGATGGACATGGAGAGAGGGGGGATCAGAGAGAATGGGGAGATAACTAGAGACAGAGAGAGAGAGAGAGAGAGAAAGAAGGGGGCCTTGGAAACACTTGTTGCCACCAGGATGAGCGGTTCTATCCCTGTTCTCAATCAAACTGAATTGATACTGACCTTCCAGGAATTAGTCTACCCTCCAGACTTAGTTTAGCATGTTTTCATTTGACACACAAATGAGAGTATTATAGAAACCCACACTGTATGGGGGCTAGTTGGAATTTTGCAAACAAATCTCAATGAAAGTGATAAACCTTGCCTGAAGCCTGAGTCCTGAAACTTTGAGGGGTAGGCTTCCAGTTTGTCTTTAGCTTGGTAATGGTATTGTCACATCTGTTTTGAACCCCCAATCCCCCCCCCCCCCCCCAGTAATGAGACCACTGCTCTTACACTTAGCCCTGTTCAGGGGGCTCACAGAACCCAAGTCCAATTTTGGGTCCGGTGGGCCCTGTTGTACTTAATAAGATGTTTTTAAACTGCAATATGTCTTTCCAGAAGTGATGTGTTAAGCTCATATTTTGAATAACGTATAGCCACATAGAACCTCTTACATCAAGTGCAAAACATGTTTTGTTGATTGGTACACTTTAAATCCAAACCAAGATTCAACCCATTGCAATTCTATTTTTTCTGACACACACTGTATATCAGTAACATACCAGTACCCTCTTTCAATATTGATGTGTGTACATGTATGTAAGTAAAGTATTGTCAAATAATGACTTCACGCTTCACTTTGTGAACTATGAAATACTATGTGGGGAAAGGTTAGGGATACAGAGATTGTCAAACCATGTATTTGCATGGTGCATCAAAGCATAAATCTTTTGTTCCTTCCACAATGTAATGTAGGCCAGTACTGTATTTGAACAATTTAAATCAACAGCCTGTTATATTTCTGTTGGAGAGCTGCATATGATATAGCATTTTATCTGAAAACCGTGCCTTCTAGGCTAGTGGTACAAGCAAGTGAAGGAGGATACAAGCACTTTCCAGGTCTGATCCTGATCCATGTTTGGTCCTACCCACATTTGGTCCTACCCTGCCTTTTGAAGTTGTTGTTTTTAATTTGGGCATGCACCAATCAAGAGCAGAAATAACACTGAGACGTCTGTCGTCTGCACACTGTTTTGTACGCTTTCACAAACTTTAGTCTGTTGGACCATTGCATGTTTTATTGCATTTTATGAAAGAAGAGAAAGAAGCTTGTCATTAGACCTTGGAGACTCAAGATCATGGATCTTGCTGCTCAAATTCAGGCTATATCTGCAAAGGTGCCTTTGCCCAAGAAAGATCCCTCCGTAAGTTGATTCTTAAAATGACTTGTTTACATTATCATGCCATATACAGTGTATATGAGGTCTTTGAGCTGTGCAATTAAACATGCATATATTTTGCAAAAGAGACTCTTGTTCAGCCCCAAATGAGATTATTTGGGTGAATGTTATTGCCTGTTCAGACTTCAGACCAGAGGAAATTTATAAGAAATGCAAATAAAGAAACGTTAATCATAGTATTAAGAAACGTATTAAAAAATAGTTTTGAAGCTGTAGGACAGCTGGCCAATCATCAGTGTGCACTCACGATCAGCCCCAACCCGGTTACATGATTTTCGTACGATACAACGTTTAGACTAGCATAGGACTGTGATTCTTTAATAATGATAATAATATGTTAATTTATATAGCGCTCTCACACAATTGGTTTCACAGGGCTTTACAAGGTATGAAGGGGGAAAAATCAGTTAAATAAATACGTCTTCAAGTACTTCTTAAAGGTGTCTAGTGTGGGTTCTGTACGGATGTTCCGGGGCAGTTGATTCCAGAGGCAAGGTGCATACATGTATGATTCTTTATAGAGTTTTTGTTCAAAACAATGCTCAAACATGCTTTTCGCTATACAATGTTTCATTATGCAACATTTCTTTATGCGACGTTCTTATCGCGGAGTTAGTTGATCTTGCTTTTGTATGACTTTATAAAGGTGTCCTGTACATATATGTACATGTACAATGTACTGTACATGTAGCTGCGCAAGATTGTAGTCCAACTCCAGGATTCACATAAATTTCATATTATTTTACTCTTGCAACGTTCTTTTTGTCTGCTTGTTTTTCTGCAGGTACCTATACATTCATAGTGGAAATTGCTCTCTCTTGTACAATACTTTTTTACCACAGGTACAGTGTACAAAAATGCTTTACAGTATATAACAACTTTCTTTGTAATGGGCTTTTTTGATTTATTAGATTTATTATTGATCGTAGAACAGTAAGGGAGAATATTAAAGAGAGTGAGAGAAGGAAAAAGAGCATTCACATACATTCATTAATTCATCTTACTATCAATATTTCCCAGGCTGATATTGGCTGTATTTTTACCCCTCATATTGTAGAGTACTTTAGAAAATGAGATATGTGGATGTTATTTACATTGATAGATGTTTCCTTAATTTTTGTGGTTTTCTGTTAAATCTTTCTGCAGTGGATTCTACGAAATCAGTTTGTTGAAATTGACGGACAGGATCATCTTTCCTTATTGTAATGACCTTTGTCATTTGTGTGCACTGCTGGTAAATTCTATAACAATTTGCTCTGTTGAGGATGAATGCACAAAATTTAACCTGATATTATAGAAATAGGAAAAATAGACAGTCACATAATCGTAATAAACAACGTTTGTTAACCATTGCCTCTGTAGATTTTAAAATAAAAATTGTCAACAAGATTTAAAATACATCTCCCATTAGGAGTACAGGAACTACTCCAAGACCTACATTTAGGTGGACTGTTTCAATCATAACCCAGTAGGGGACTATGGTGCTATTAGCTTACATGTGGGTATTGTGCATGCTGATAAATCTCATTTCATAATGCAGAGATAGTTGAAGGCATTAATATTCCACTATGACTGATTTTTTTTAAGTGGAAAATTATTGATAATGCCATTCTAAAATGATTCCATTTGGTCAGGGTGAATGGATTTGCTGAAAATATTTTGGTCAGTAGTATAAATATTACATTCTACATGTACAGTATCTCAGCCATTGTTGTTTTTGCAATGATTAACACTGGCTCCTTACATAATACTGTATGTGGTTTATGGCACATACAGTATATGTGCAATTGCCAGCTTGTCAAATTTGTGACCCTACAAGATCTGCGTAAACCCATCACAAGTAACAGCTTACAGAGTATTAGCCCATGATAAGTCTGGACTGTTAAAAACACTGAGCCATAAATGTTTAAATGTAACCACCTCCAACTGTTATACAGTAGGGAGTTTGAGTACACGTCCTTCCCTCTTGCCAAACCTTTGCCTGCAAAATTTCAACATTACCTTTAAATGTGAAGCACTCTCCCTAACAGCTCAATCAATAGATCTTGTTTACAACAGCATGCTGTGCTTGTTGCCTTGAAAGAAAAGACAGTGAACGTGAGATATTTCTGTCCTTTCTCAGAGCAATCTCAGAGATTTAAATTCTTCTTTCCTTGCCATTAAGACAGAAGCGTGTTTATGTTTAATGTCAATTTATGGCTGGCTTTGAGGTACGTGAATATACTGTAAACATGTTTGTGTAACTAACATGTACATGTACATGCTTTGAACCAAACTTAGTAGTTCTAAGCGTAAACTCCTTAGGAGAATTTACTGTATTGTTAGGGTTATGTGATACATGTACAGTACATACTGGTGTGTTTTTTAGCTGTTCATACACTGTAGGAATAAATATAAATAACTGTTTAAAGCCCCTCTAAAGTGATGGAAGCCCCAAAATTTGATGGCAAAATTTTACTTAAATTTTATCATAATTTGAAAGAGGATATCATTTAAGACACATATCTGCAAGGATTTTCAAAATAAATGTGTTTGAAGTCGATAACTGATGAAAGAATACCAGATTTAGGTTTTCTGCGTAGAACAGAAAACCCAAATTATTCTTTTATCAATATTTGCCTTCAAACACATTTTTGGGGAAGTCTTTGCAGAAGTGTGTCTTTAATAAATCACAGCCTCTTTCATGTTATTATACAATTTAATTTAAATTTTGCCATCAAATTTTTGTTGAATTTGGGGCTCCCAACACTTTAGAGGGGCTTTAAACTCTTAGTTTTACCGTATTGTTTATACGATACGTAATGTTCATCGTTTTTTAGCTGTTCATAGGAATACATTGCGTATTGAACTGTTTAAACTCATAGTTTACCGTATTGTTAGGATATTTACGTAATGTTTTTTTAATATTTTTTTTATAGCTGTTCATAGGAATAAATATCAGTTACATTGTATGTTTAATTGTTTTAAAACGTTAAATAATTAGTGTTTTTTTAACCTTTACTTCTTCCAATACCATTTTCATTTGGTATTCCTTTACTCAGGTATTTTAGAGGAATACAATAGCATAGGTCCAATAGAGGATCCTTGGGGAACACCTGTATAATTCCCCATAGAGGCATACAAGTCCTCCAATACATGTACTCTTCTGTTTAAAAAAAAAACGTATTATGTTCATGTAGTATCTTAATCCGTATATTCCTCTGTACATGTAGGCATGATGCGTCTATCACAAGGATCTCTTGTTAAACCTATGGACAAAAACAACTACCTTTCACTAAAAGTAAAACCTGAAAAAAAATCCTACCATTTCCCCCCTCATATAACCTGGGTGGAAACAAACATCAGTCACACAGGGCCCTAGACAATGCAAGAAATCACTTAAGTAATAAATGTTTCGCAAAATCATGAAAGATTTTGCTTCTTGAAATAGCAAACCTGCAGTTCCATGTGACTCTTACTCTCATCTATACTTGTTGGATTTACATACATGTACTTATATAAGGAGGGATTCACAATGCATGCTAATATAGAGAAAGCCCTGTGCGATTCAAAGCTTTAATTAAACGCAAGAACCAAGTGTTTTCTTGTCATCTTGATGATCGTTTACATATATAAGGCTTCTACATGGGCCTACATATTTTTTGTTGTGAGTCTAATTGCACTTCCATTTTAAATTAGCATAAAAACACTCCACATGATAAACATACTGGTGGTTATCTTTTTCCTCACTTGGTCAGCATTTGAACAACAAATATGGTTATTGACTAGTAAAATCCATGATATGGTATAGACAGTAAACAGAAGTATGACAATTTTCATAATGTCAGACAACATCAAAGCTCCAAAGGGCAATTTTCTATCTTTAAAAAAAATAGTTTTTTTATTCAACCACTGTTTAAGGTGGGAGTACATTCAAATGTAATGTATCGTCATAGCCTTTACCAGTTCGCTGCGTTGCAGAGCAGAGTAAAACCCAAGGGTCCCCTTCAGACATGTAGATTCCTAGACTTACTCTGCAGGCATTTATCGTGGAAAACTTGAGATGGGAGAGATGGGGAATGAGTGAAGAACCTATTTACTGTAGATATATAGAGGGATAAATGATGTGAGAAAGAGAGAGAGAGAGAGAGAGGAAGAGAAGTAGGCAGATACTGTATCCATTTCTGAATGGACATAGAATGGGAGGAAGAGAGAGAGAGAGAGAAGAAGAAAAAAAGAACTTGAGAGGGAAGAGGGAAATGAATAGAGAGAGAGAGAGAGAGAGAGATTACTCTATACTGAGTGCATGAGAGACTGCCAACAAGGAAGGGATTGCATTTGACAGTATGCAAATGATGTACATTGTGAACGTGTTGACATTCATGAAATTCATTGACTTATTATGTACATATAGGCTACATTATATTTAGAAGAAGTAACATCCCAGAAATTTGAAGAAAAAATAAACAAGAAAAGTTACAAAAAATAAGCAGGAGAAATAATATCATATTCAATAAGAATTTTCATAATTTTCTTTTGCAGGGTACAAATACCCCTTATATTATGGATGTCATGCATGTAGCTACACCTGTACATTATACACTCTGAGTAGGATCAGTTGAATTCCATACCCTTTTCAGCTAATATCTAATTTGTTTTGTATCATGTTTTGAAGGGATATTTTTAGCGAGTACTGGTAGGCCCCTCTTCACACGTTCAATACCTTGTTTCTTTATTTCAGAATTCTCCATATCGATTACTGATTGGGGGAGGGGATGCTCTACTAGTACTATAACATGAAAAATATTTGTAAATATATAACTGTAATAATATATCTGTAAAGCGCTTAGAGACATCATAGATGTATTAAGCGCTATATAAAAGCGGAGTTTAAAATATAAGCTGTTTATATGAGAAGAAATGTACGAAGCCATACACTTATGACTTCAATGTAAATCACCTACTAGATTTATGTAGCCATATACATTGTGTAGCCTAAACATTTGTTGGAGATAGTAGATAGAAGAGCCCTCTTTTAATTCTGTGTATATATATATATACAGGTGTACATGTATGTGCTTTTGGACAGAGTGGCACCCTCTACATATTAGCCTGCATGTATGTACCTCTACATGTATACGTACATCGAGTCAACAACACAAGATAGCATCAACGACGTGCCACTGGCCTCAATGGATATTTAATGAACAAGACATACTCTTTTAACCTCCTGTGTTAAGATCGTTGATTTGATATTGAACCCTATTATCACTGGTCATTCTCTAATCTAGTCAACGGTAATAATTGACAAGGAGAGTGGGCATTTTGTGATTTCTGTTGTTTGGTTGATGCTACGCAACGGATTTGGAGAGTAAGTAATTTGGTAATATTCATGCCGGTTTTCAGTATTCTCTTTTCTCGTCGCAGGCAAGGGATGCAAGCTCCTTTTTGCGATGTACCTCCTCCGTATATGTGTGTGTACATGTATGCGTGTGATGTACCGTGTGTGGGTGTACATGTGTGGACATGTGGATCGAGCCGTGCAATGAGGGGGGAAATGGGTTACTTTAGAAGGCTTTTGTCTCCTGCTTTAGACGTGATCAAAGCGGATACGTGCATGCACCATGCTTCAGTTGCAGTATTGTTTACTTGACTACGTGCCTTGATAATGTCTGGGATGAGGTATTTTATTGCCCTTAAATATCATCCTCCCAACCAAGATATATTAAATTCTTTGGAAGAAAGACAGATGAATCCTCGTCCTTGATTTATTTAACATTGCATTATAAAGCAAAATAGATTCCTCATTAGGAATTTCTAATATCTCCATTATTTAAAGTGGACATGATAAAATGGAAATATGAGTGTTTAAATTTCTATAGTCAGTCATTAAAGTGTAATTTCGAGAGTGCTTGAACTTCCTTTATCAGTAATTGTAGTATAATCATTCTTTAGCATGTATTTTATATTGATTTATACATTTCACATTGTAAAATCTTACTGATCAACCGAAGCACATGGATTCAATCATAACATGTTAGAAAGGCATGTTTCATATATACATGTATTAAAATGAATTATTGCCCAATAAGTAAATGTAGATGTTTGTAATTTCAGTATAAGTTTTTATTCAATTGATATACATGTATTTGTACTTCTAGTGATTACAATTCGTTTCTGTTAAGTTCACGGTAGAAATCTTCCGTTATTAAAATAAATATTGTCAAGCAATGAAGTACTGTACCTTATTAATTTGAAATTAATCACTTGAATCTCTTGTATTGAGTTTTTATTACACAAAGTTTTAGGCAGGGTAATTATGGACATATAAATCTACATGAACTTCTGACCAATTAATCAGTTCTAGAAATATTTATATTTGCTTTCTTATGATTTAATTGTTTAATTTAATATCATTGTACAATCCAGTTTGTCGAGCACAAAAGTTCTGTTCAAGATTAAAAACATTGGTATGTGGACATTCACATTGAGATATGCGAAATAAATATTAAGATGTAACTGCATCAGATTCCATTTTCTATCTCTTCAATCTCAAGTTTTAAAAGATGATTAAATGCCTTCAAAGTACACTTGGGAATCTACATTAGTCATTTGGGGTTGCTTTGGATTTAGAGGAAATATAAAAACATATAATCAAATTTCTAATTGCCTTGTGAAATTTTGTACTAAATGGGCATCTAAATGAAGTATCGTGAATACATGTACAAGGTGTAAATAATCAAATTTAAAAACACCCAGTTTAATCATCACTTTGCTTGAAAATGTCTGATTAATTTATTCCAATACTTCAGAGTTCAGAATAGAAGAATGCCCGTGCTCCCATGATTATTTTGCCGTATTATGCATTCTCCTTATAAATCTTGATCAAGCAGACAGTGTAATTGTTTTCCTCATGATGTTTTAACTTAATCATATTTCTCTCCTTCATACTAACAGTTTACTAACTCATAATTCTCTCTTTCTCTCTCTCTCTCTCTCTCTCTCACATACACACACACACTCTCTCTCTCGATCTCCGTTTCATTCTCTCTCTCATAATATCACCTGCTATCTCTCAAATCTCCCCCTTTCTCCCATCTCATTATTTCATAACCCCCCCCTTATCCTCTCTCTCTCTCTCTCTATCTCTCTCTCTCTCATCCCCTCCTCTCTTTCTCTCTCTCTCTCTCTCTCTCTCTCTCTCTCACACACACTCACCTCCTCCTCTCTTTCTCTCTCCCTCTCTCACCTCCTACCCTCCTATCCTCCTTCAAACCTCTTCTTGGTCTCCTTAAGGTCTTGCTTGTTCCATTTTTCACACCCTTTTTGGCCTGGATCAGACTGATAAATGGCCAGATCAATGGCGGTCTCCATGTTCAAGCATTTTAACGACTACAAGGCAAGCCGAATGTGAACCTCCCTCTATCTCCTCTCTCTCGCACATTGATGTGTTCCCATTATGCCCATCAAACTGCACGATTCAATGGTGTGTTTACACAAAATTGCTTTCTTCATTCCATCCTATGTTTGATTTATGTGTACTGTTCTTAAAAGGTGCAAAGCTCTGCTGGCACATGTATTCATGAGTGTCTCGCTGATCCCTTGTGGACAAAAGTATTGATCAAAAACATTGATTTAAAAATGGAGAAAAAGAAAGAACTTTTTAAGTAATCAAAATTTTATTCATGGCCAAATTTTAATATACCTGTCCAAGGAATGGAATCATTTCTGACCTCGTAAAATAGATTTCATTCAGTACAGTGTATTCTAGCAAAAGACATTCCAAATCAGACTCAACTTGCTAATGATGCAAGTGAGAGGTAACAGTTTGGTTATCTGATTTTTGTTTGTTTTTGCTTTGACACCCTGAACAAGGGCTGTAAATACATGTGAACAGTATATGTAATGTCAACATTTTTTAGTGGCATGTGTGGTGATCAACTCCTTGATTTTCTTACAAAAATCTAAAGTTAACAAAAATCTAGTGTGTTCATAACTTTCATTTGTTTTTTAAATATTTCATTTCTTGTATCTGCTATTTTTATATTGATGAGTGATGGTCTACAGAGCTTTATTTCAAGCTTTGAAAGTGTACATTTCCAGTGAATGCTGAGAATAGTAAAGATGGTGAAATAATTGTGAGAATTTAGTTTAAACGTTCCCTTGTGCCTATTTGTGATGTAAGCTAAGAACAGTCATCAATATTTATTTATTCTGGTCATGTCCATATACATGTAAATGGAACCGTACATTTTATAAGTTCAGAACATTTGTTGCCATGAGATACAGGGAAATCACCTGCACAGAAAGAAAAAAATGGCGGGATCCACTTCTATGTTAAATCTTTGACTCATGGAGATTCATTCAGATTTTTTCCAACATTGTTTTTATTAATCCCTTGCAAATTTTACCAGCAAGTCAGTCCAATTTAACATACTAATACTTGAATTTGAAGCTTTAAAGGTAAAGACCAGTTTTGGAAACGCACCTCTCTCAAAAAAATGAAATGGGAGCTCTCATTACCAATCATGTGAAAGAATATGTTTTGACTAATACGTGATGATACAAATTTTGCCGGGAAAGTCGGGAAACCGCCTACTAATTGATATATTTGGTAAATTATTATATCGATAGGGACCAAATAGATATCGCGCAGGTGGTCGCGTAGTCCCATATACATCTTTCTGTGTACATTGCTTGTAACTTTACCAAGACTGGGCCAAATTTCTTATCATTTTGATGATTCCAGAACCTTGCAGTACACACCAATACTTATATGCTAGATGATCAACCTTTTCCGATCGATTCCACAACGTTTCTTTCACAATGCAATCGCATGACCAGAACTGGTCTTTATCTTTAATATTTTGCTATCATAACCTGGTCATATTTATTTCATCACACAAAACAATAGTTGTCAGCTAGTTTCATCAATAAAGATTTCCAATTTTCCATCTAGACACATCATCATTTCAAATGCATCCATTATGGAATAGCCCAAAATTTTACATGAATTGAGAGCTCTTCAATCGTTCTATGCTTTATTTTTCCACTATATGCAGCACATTAAATATTCATCCACTGAATGTTATCAATTCATATTTAAATTCTTTCTTGCACAGATCAATTTGAAACCATTTTAAACATACAGCATCTTTAAGAGCATAAGCACATGCTTCCCATGTTCCAGTGAAATGTTTTGTAAAAATGTACACTAGACCCTTTGCTTTCCAAAATGCATGGTTTATTAAATGTGTCAAATATTCATGTAAATGTTTAGTGTTTGTCATTTTCATTTAATTGTATACTTTTTTACAGACCCTGTTGGAAGTCAAAAATTTAATAGATGAATTATATCATGGAAAGCTAATAAGCCATAGATTACAATAATATCAGTTACATGTATTTTTTTGTCTGTCAGAGGAGAAGGAGCTCTCTGAAAACTTGAAATGTTAAGCTTTAAAAATCAGCAGTTGTTGACCTAAAAACTAGCTATTGACTTGATGACATCATAAATATGGAGTATGCAATGACTTTGCATTAATCAAGCACGGCTCATTGCCTCAGCTATATAGGCGATCCATAATTTGGAAGAGTGCAGAAAATTAGGTTTCAATTTCCTTTTGTGCAATACTGAAAGGGAAATTTTGTGTATGCCTTTATATTTGTATTCTACATGTACATTCATTCAGCTTTCCACTGATATAAAGCTGTATTTTCATCAGATAGGGTCTTTAAAAGAAATAATTTTCATTACCAAAATATTCCTTTTACTGAATGGGTCTGGAGATGAATTCTGGGAGCCCATGTGTTCTGCAGTATTGAGCCTTATTACCAGGGCATAAAAGACCACATTGTTTTAGGATTGTACTTTCCATTTAGATTTATATAGCATAACAAATTTGTACTGTAACAAAACAAAACAAAATAGTAATAATAATGAAATTTAAACCAGCTACATGTACATTTCTTTTTACTTGCATGAAATTAAATTTATCAGAGCATGAACATTCAATTTATATTTTTTAGGCTATGGCTTCCATATTTTTTTTTTGCTTTGATTTTGTTTATGTGCTAAAAATGCTCAGTGCCATGCTGCCCATGGTCTTCTAAAAAAAAAAAAAAAATCATATTTTTGTCATGCAAATGTAACTGGCAATCAGGCCTAATGTAAGTCCTATAAATCTGCATTATCCATTAAGAAGCTTTTGTGTTAAAAAAGAGAGGAAAATTAACTTCAAAAGGTACATGTAGAATAATGTGTCGTACTGAACATCATCATTATCCAAAAAGAGGCTTTGAAAGTAAGCTCTATCCCTCACATTTACATTTATATACATGTATGAAAATCGTCATGATGGTTTTCTAATTTCAAGAGCTTTTGATATATGTTTGCTGTGATGAGTTGAACAGTGTATCTAACAAGAAATGGAGAAATGTATGTTCACATCCAGTGATTTAAAGGCGGTATTCTACTTACACTACCGTACTTAAGATTTACGTATACTGCTGTCTGCTGCTCATTGTCCCGATGTGTCAACAGCCATGTCCCACAATGCATCACCTGTATGACATGCGAGTGATGATGCTTGGTCACTGGAACCGGAAATTACCCTATGTACGCCTTCACCGGTAGATGGCGCAATTGAAAATACATTACAGCAGTTGTAGCGATGTCGGTAGAATACCGTGCTTTTAAATATCCGTTTTTCCCCTTTAAAAACCTTGAATGGGAGAGAATTTTATTAATTACTTGAGACATTTTAATTGCTGTATACATGTTAGCAAATTTTTAAACATGACAGGGATTTCTCTCTTTACCAACTAATAAAAGAGGGAAAATGGATTGTAAAACTTACCTGTACTACATTCATTTCAAATTTAAGCCCATATTTTTTTAAGTTCAGGCATTTTAATGCAAACAACCTTCTGCTTTTAGAATGCAATAATGCGCATCCGTATTTAATAGCAGAATGGTGCAACACAATGTGCTAACGAGCTTCTGCCAGCAGCACAAACAATTGAGGTGATTTGAAGAGGGAGAAGGTCTACAAGAACATAGGCTAGTCTGAAAACCTTCCTACAGGTATTGCTTTCAACATAGGTTGTAAAATTGAAACTCTATTTGGTCGGTGATGCCAACCTATGTCACTGTATGGTACATGTGGGTGTCAAGATTACATTAGCATTCATAGATTTTGACCGTAATGAATTCACGCTGATCCAAGCATGAACATGTGCGGCATACAACATACATGATTAATGTGCTCTCTGGTTTTCCCCTAGGAAGTATGTTTTTCCCTCTCATTTTTGTTGGTATGCTGTTCCTCGATGTGGGAATGTCATAGTGGAAAGGAGAGGGATAGAGAAAGAGAAAGGGGTGGAAGAGAGGAGAAGAGATTAGAGAGAGAGAGAGAGAGAGAGAGAGGGAGGGATACTAAAAGAGATAGATAGAGAGAGAGAGAGAGAGAGAGAGAAAGGGGTGGAAGAGAGAAGAGATGAGAGAGGGAGAGAGAGGGAGAGAGAGAGCTGTAAGAATGTAGATCTGTGTATTCCTAAGAATCCTAAAAAAGGAAATAATATCCAAAGTCCCTCGGAAATGCAATAGAGACGTTATCATAATGTGGTATACATGCTCTATACAAGAACAGCATATTATTGTGTTTTAGTATATAATGACACTTGAATGTTTCGTACATTGCATGTTACAATACAAACGGCATAAAGATACAGCCGTCCCCTCATTATATACATGTAATTTGTTATTAATAAGGAGGCAACTCTGTGTGTGTGTGTGGGGAGGGTGGGGGCAATCGCATTTGAAAACACATCTTTTCTAATTTGTTGCAATATTCCTCTCTGTTTGTAATTAATGTAAGCTTTGTATGATAATGTTCTCCCTCTTTGTAAGTATATCTTGTTTATGTGCTTTGTAGGAATGAATGAAAAGGCACTTTATATAAAATGTAATGTTATTATTAATTGACAAAAGATAATACAAATGCATGCTGCAGACAGTATTGGAGAGTCTAGGAATCTTATTATATCACTGGGGAAAATACGAATTAACGTGTGGGGGTTGATCTTTAGAAGATGTGGATTTAGGAGATTAAGAAGGATCAGGCTTCTCTGGATGACCAATGTGTCTACAGGAACAAATAATGAAAGTTAGATATAAAGTTGGTAGGGATATTGAAGGGGAAAATAATAGATGAAAGACATCGAGGAAAAAATGAGATAGATAGATAGGTACAGAGAATGAGAAAGTAAAACAGAGGAAATAGAGAAAGAAAGAGAGGAAGAAGGGGAGAAAATAGGGAAAGTGAACGTGGGTGATTACTAGGTGGGTGTAGAAAAATTGATCTTTAGAAGATGTGGATTTAGGAGATAAGGAAGGATCAGGCTTCTTGTTATGATCCACAGTGTCTACAGGAACAAATAATGAAACCTTAATATAGAATGCGAGGGGAAGGGTATGTGGGAGATAATGAAGGGAAAGAGCAGGTGGAATGATAGATGAGTACAGAGAATGAGGAAAAGAAGCAAGGGCAGGAGAGGAAGAGAGAGAGGGAGCAGGGAGGGAAGGAGAATGAAGGGAAGGAGAGGGAAGGAGAAGGAAGGGAGGGAAGTAGTGAGGGAGAGAAGCAAGGAGGATGGGAAGGAAGGAAACAAGGAAGGAAGCAGTTAGGATGGGAGTTAATGATCTTTAGAAGATGTGGATTTAGGAGACAAGGAAGGATCAGGCTTGTTGGTATGATCCATGTGTCTACAGGAACAAATAATGAAACCTTAATATATAATGCAAGGGAAAAGGGTATGTGGGAGCTATTGAAGGGAAAGAGCAGGTGGAATGATAGATGAGTACAGAAAGGGCAGGAGATGAAGAGAGAGAGAGGGAGCAGGGAGGGAAAGAGAAGGAAGTGAAGGAGAAGGAAGGAAACTAGAAATGCAATCGTGTCAGAACGATATGCGTGCAATGACGCCATGTTTTTACTTGTCAAACGAAAGAGCATCTGTCGGACTAGTTATGCAGAGTATGAAATAGCATTTAATGTCCTGCTTGACCGATTTTAAAAATCCGGCTTCGAGATGCTCTGCATTTGGCCACTTAGAATGTGCCTGTAAAACTTCAAGAAAAATAAAGATCGTCTGGGGGCCAAAAGCGTGAACCCGATTTGCCCCATAGACAATGCGTGTATTTTAGCATGGGCGAAAAACATACAGGATCTGTATTATGACCGGACTTAAATTGTTTTTTTCTCTCTCTCTTTATGTCTCTTTATGGGCAGTATTTGGTATCATTGGAAAGAGAATTTCATGGTTGTTATTGTAAACCACTCTCTTTTTTTCTATGATAATCCTATCGAAACGTGTGATTTAAAATAGATTTATAGGACAAAATGGCGTCTTAAATGGCCCCCTTGACCAATTTCAAAAATCCGGCTTCGAGAGGCCCTGCGTATGGCCACCCAGAATAAGCTTGCAAAATTTCAAGGAAAAAAAAGGACGGTAGGGGGGCGAAAAGCAGTCTGAATAAATGACGTCATAGCCGATACGTGTTATAACTTGGCGGAAACTCTGCAGAATTCGTATAGTGACCCTTGTTCAAACGCAATTTACTCAAATATTTCTGTGATAACATTCGAAAGGGCACTTTATTGCGGTCAGTTTGACATCATTGTCATCTGCGCGCAATGTACTGCACGCATTAAACGCGCTATTACGTAATGCAATAGTAAATTCATCATTTTTGGCGATAACTTTGCGCTGACGTCATCAAATTTTACCAAACTTGGCAAACAGTTGTCACGTGTATGGATACATATGACTGCCAAGTTTCATTGATATAGGTATACAGATCGCCATTTTAGAGCAAGTTGAAGTTATTTCGGAATTTTCTTGAAAATGGCGAATTTGGAGGGCAATTTTCTCAAATTTGGTCAGTGTTAGGGTATATAATTTTGTATATGGCTGGAAAGGGCATATCTTCAAGTATCTAAATCCAAAAAAGGGTACAGGTTTGCCAAGACACAATAGAGATACGGCCACAGAAAGAAAGCCAATTCCCAGAACTTCAGAGGGCGCTATTTATTTTTTGCATAGCCATTGGAGCGTGAAATTTGGCATGGCTATGTGCAATTGTGAAATAAAGATACTGCGAAAAATTGAGAGGAAACGGAATTGGCATAAGAAAGTTATGGCAATTTTAGATTTTTAGGGGTCCATTTTTCAAGAATTTTTGAGATTTTTGACGGAGTCGGTTTCAGATTTGAATTTTGAGTACGAAGATGGCATTTTGAAGGTCAGGTTATACGTCGCAGATGAAAGAACATCTCTTAGACTATCTGGAGGAATTTGTTAGAAGTTTTTAGGATTTAGGATAGTGGAGATAGGAAGGAAGAAAGAAAGGCCTTAAAATGGACCAGAAACGGAAAAAATGGCGCCTGGATGGTTATGCAGGAGTGATTTCGAAAATCGAAGAATGTAGTGACCTTGACGAGATGTTAGAGATGATGCCTATGAAATTTGAAAGGAAAAGGACATGAGGAAAGCACCTAACTAGGAATAACAACCACTACGTGCAAAACGAATGGGATTTCCGGACGATAAGGAAAACAAGAATATTAATGGGGCAGAATGTGAATGAAAACAAGGCAATGACGAAGGTCGTCATTGCAATAATGAAGGGAGGGAAGTAGTGAGGGAGAGAAGCAAGGAGGATGGGAAGGAAGGAAGGAAGGAAGGAAGGAAGCAGTTATGACGGGAGTAAATGATCTTTAGAAGATGTGAACTTGGGACAAGGAACATGAAGGGGGGGGGGGGTTGTCAAAACTGAGTCCCTGGAACAAATCATAGAACCTCCCTCAATATGGGAGGGGGTGAAGAGTAGAAAGCAGATATTGAGGGAAAAGCGGCAAATAGGGAGATGGGTACAGAGAATGAGAGAACGAGGAAGAGAAAGAGAGAGAGAGAGAGAGAGAGAGAGAGAGAAAGAAAAAAGGGAGAAAAAGATAGCAAGAAAGGAAGGAGGATAGGAGAAGGGTTACACCAAAGAGGGCAAGAGAATAAATGGAAAATATTGCAATGTAATTAATACAAAATTTATGCATTTCACTGTTTAATATTTTTTCTGAAATTCTGTTGCCTTTCTCTCATATCATACAAGATACATTCGTACATGTATATTTATTATCCTATGAAAAGCTGGTACTTGTACATACATGTAGGTAGGCATGAATCCAAATGTTTATTCATTAATGTTATCTATTTTTCAACTGCTCAGCACTAGATGTGTGTTGTCTTGTCCATATCACTAATGATACAAGACATTTGTTTTTGCAGTTAATAATTTGTTCATTATTTATTTTCCAAGTGGCATACATGTCTTATGTGTCTGTCTATACATTACGACTTAAAAACATGTTGACCTTATCCATGTCTTGTGCTAATTGGGCAAATTGGACAAATTTCTCTTTCCCATCGCCCCAATTAGATACACGGCTACAATGTTCAAGCTTGTATTTGATGAGGTGGCCTCAATGAGAACGCATTCCCAGCATACCTATGTCAACTCGTGTAACCGTAATTGTTTAGTGATTTGTGATGCAACGCCGTGCGCTCCTGCTGTTATGGCCGGCGTGATTTGTTATCACATTTTTGGCATAGAAGTCATTATGCACCATGCCTGATTTATTTATTGCATTTCCCTCTTCTAAATGACTGTAACACGTTAGGCGTGTTTTATGTAAGATGTATGTGGGTGTGTGTGTGTAGAAAGTTGATGTGAAGGAGTGTGTAGAGATAGAGATAGTGAGAGAGAGATAGAAATAGAAAGAGAGAGATAAAGATAGATAGGTGAAGAGTGAGCAAGAGAGAGAGAGAGAGAGAGAGAGAGAGAGCACAAGATAGGGAGGAAGTAGGAGTAGGAGCAAGGAAGAAGAGATTAAGTGAAAATATAGAGAGTGAGAAAGAGAAAAACTACTGGAAGAAATGAGAGAGAAGGGAGAGAGAAATATGAAAGGAAGGAAGGGGGAAAATATGAAAGGAGATTACATTGAGTGAGGGAGAGAGAGAGGGGGGGCGGGTAGGAGGGATGAATGAAAGACCAAATAAGTGGAAAGAGAATGTATTAATTGACAAAGAAAACAATAAAAGAGAGTGTTCAGGGAAAGAAAGAGCAAGAGACATGTTGTTTGTAAAGAGAAAGTGAATTATAAATACTGGTATTTAAAAAGATCAAAGGAAAGATTCATTTTTTGCATGCTATAAACTCAACATATTCAAAGATTGGAAATGGAGGAATGGTGGTTAAATTGAGGCAGAAAACACTCTTTTACATATCATCATCCTTTCTAAACTCATCGATAAATCCTACCGCTCATCCAATCTGTCTTGGTTGTTGTTTTGAGTAGCCTGAGGGAGCCAGACATTAACAGTCGTCTCAAGTTACTGCTGACATTTGAAAATATCTTTTGATATGGTTGGGATATGTGATGGGATAAACAAGATTGAAAAAAAACAACATGTCTACAAATCACTCCCATTGCATGTTTGGCCAGATATTAATTTGTGTGGTACATTGTGAAAGTCTGCATATGTATGGAAACTTCAAGCTATATTGGGAAGATAATCATTTTGGAAACGTGCCATTTATTTGTTATTTATGTCTACATATGCTTACCAAATGAATGTAGAAAAAAAAGAATAAACAAGGAGCCAAACATTCCATCGAGTCGATAACGGACTCACTTTTTGGCTCCAAGCTCTGCTGTATGTTTTTCAAGCATATATAAATAATTATGCACATTTTTTATTTTCAAATGTCAGCTAGCACTTTTCCCCTTAATGTGAAAATTATTTTGTTTGTGCACTCCTCAATCCAAGCATATTTCACTTCTCATGTGTGAGCTTGTGAAGTCTAATTTGCTTTAGTTGCTTGTCAAATGTGATTGATAGCGATGTACTATTTTGATTGATAATCAAACCCGCTATAAGTGAACGGGTCTTTTATTCCTTTGTTAGAGTTACAGAAGCACCTCTAGTTTATGAGCTCAGACTCCACTCACTCATTTTAAAGATGTATTATGATGGCCTGTAATAGTGTGATGATAAACTTAATGACCTGGACCCTCAACATACAGTAGGAATCAATTGAATGTGGCTTAGTACACTGGTAGTGTCAAACGTCATCCTCTTCACCAAATACAAATTACTGCTTATGAATATTTAAAAAATGAATGTATTATTGAAGTGAAAATATAAAAAAGAAATTTCATGTTGACATGTTTTTCAACAATTACAAGATTTTGTAAAGCAAATGGTAGCCTTTGTGAAAAGGCTGTTAATTTGATTGTGAATACGCACTCACCACAGAAACTTATGTATATGGAGGCAAGTTTTCACAAAAGTTTGTGTAACCCAACAATGCAAACCTAAAATGTCAAAACTATTAGACAGGGCTCATGAATATAAAGTTACATGTAGTGCAGAGCCCTGCCTACAGGTGTTGTGGTGTAGTGGATAAGTCACCCGACTGCAGATCACAAGGTACGGGCTTTCAAACGGGGTTCAAATCCCAGCCCGACACTAACGTCCTTTGGCAAGACGGTAAATCGACATTTGCCACTCTCCACCCAGGTGTTAAATGGGTACCCGGTAGGATGCAAACGTTAATGTAGCTTGCTCAGCATTGTGAGCGTCTGTCAAAATGACGCCTGGATGGAATGCTCCCCAGGGAGTGGAGAATGTGCATACATTGTGTGCGGGCAAGCCTGAATCCGATGACCGGGGTAATTATATATCTGTAAAAGGCTTAGAGACATCGTTGATGTGTTCAGCGCTATATATAAGCTGAATATTATTATTATTATTATTATTGATTAAACTTTTCTTCAGCTTTCACTCCACAGATGTACACCTGCTTTTATGTAATTGCTACTATGTTAAGTATAGTACATGTACCATCAATTTGTCAGAAAGATATTAATGTGAATTTGATTGCATAGAAGCCCTCCAGGTTTGAATAGAGAAATCTGTGTGGGTGGTCATGGTTTTTTTTCACCCTCATAATGAAGGCAATATTTGCATTGTTTTCCATTGTAATTATGCTGCTCACCAGTGGGCGTTATAATTTGCATATATCAATGTATTTCAGTATATGTCTATTGTAGAGCTCAGTTTAGTTCATAAACATGGACTCTCATGATCTATTCACTGTTTTGAATAACCTGGGGCCATGTTCTGAAAAACCATGTACATGTAATCTTATATGTTATAGAGAAAATTATGTTAAGTATCATTACGGTACGGAAGAAACGCTTGTTTTCCGAGCTTGCTTAGATGTCTCTTTCAACTCTAGACATGGGCAGCCAGGATTGTGAAGACATTACACATCGATTGTGAAGACATTACACATCGATTTGTTATGACAAGGAACATAATGTCTGTGTATATAACTATAACATTTTGTTGTACTAAAATTTGGTCTAGATGCATGCAGACTATAAACACACAATATGAGGTGTGAAATCATCATATGTAAATATGACAAATAGGGGGCTGTATAAATTTTGCAAAGTTTTTACCAGATTCGCAAACAGCGCTGAGCCCTCTTCAAAATATCTCAAAAGTTATGTCAACTTTAATAGTCAAGTTTTATCCTCTATCATAAGAGAGTGAAATGCAAATATATATTAATTTGCACTTTCTTTTATAGAGTTATTTACGTGTATATGTATATGCACATTGTACAAATTATGGAAAGAAAGCTTTTGGTGGCATTAATCTGACAATTTCCTTGTGACACTGACAGGTGACATACATAGAAAGCATTGATGTAGTATAAACTACTTAATGATAATTTTAAAGGACTGTTTCTTGAATTTGGACTCAATTGTACACATTAAGGTCATAGAACAATAGAGTTGAGCTGTTTGAATAAAAGTAAATTGGAATCATATGGGTACATTATTATTAAGTAATCTATTGCTGGTTTCACAAAATGATATGTCACATATTTGTCAATTTGTGTGATTGATTTAAAAAAACTTCAAAATTGCATAATTTTCATAATATCACAATCTGCTCAAATTTCCACTGATATATACCTCTCATTTTCTGCTTTTATAAAACCAGCTAAATATCAGAGTGGACTTCCTTTAATAGTTAAAATGCAAAGTAAATAATTTTAATACTTTATATGTTTAGTATGATTGCATACCTACATGTATATCAATACACATCAAAAGAATAAACTAAAACATCATACAAGGAATATTTTGCAATAAAAAGAAAAATCATTGCACACTGATTAATGTGCAAGATGATGATCTTGCCTTAAAACAAATGTCAAGCAATCTCAAATGAGAAACTGGGCTATTAAATGCTTCCAATATATTAATCCTTCAAATTCAAGACATAGAGCGCAGAGGCTCTATCCTATAAAAACATTGTCTAGGCAGGTAGCAAAACGCATTCACCTTGGACGCTCCTTAAAGTAATTGGTTATGCAAGCGCAGCATGGTAGCTCTTTGCTTTGCGACGAAATTGACCCCATCTTGTCTTACAGTGGCTAAGGAGCAAAGTTTCATCTCGCGATTCTGTTTGCGGACAACAATTATGCGCTCTATTTAATCTCCAGCGTTGGGTGTAGTGTTACCCACCAAGGTTAAAGGCCTAGACCACTGCATAACCACTCGGTGAATGTAGGTGTGATGCTATGATAAACTTGTCTGCTTTTCTGATGAAGAAGGTGAAGGTAGAAAAAAGGGCTTGGGGAGTTTATAACTTTGTATCTTAAAATGAGGAAAAGCTTAAGATGAAAGGAAAATAGTACAATCAGCATTGTAACATGCAAACATGGCAATTAGTAATTTCTTATAAAGTGAAGAGGCATATGATTTGGCTTAAAATAACAACAAATTGATTGAATGCAAATAAAAGTGTGTATTCATAAAGTAAAAATGGGTATAAATTGAATAAGGCTTCTTTTTTTCTATCAGGAACAGGGAAATAGAATCCTCATAGCTTAAATGATAATTTTTTTTCTTTCTGGTGCTCTATACTGCATTGTAAACAAATAATGTGTCTGACTGATATGCCTGTGTGTGTTTTTGTTCTTATTTCTACTTGGATAGTATACTGTTTCAACCATTTTGTTGTAGTATTTTGCAGGGTAGCTCATTTTATTCAAATGAAAGATATTTTATTTGTACACCCTGTAACTACTATTGTATCTTGAAAGCTTAAGTTTGAACACTTTATCTTGGTCTCTTACTTCGTGATTTCTTAAAATCGTCTGAGCTTGAGCTTGAGCTTTTAGACTGCAATCAATCATAGAATGTCGGCATTTTGTAATGCTTGTTCTTTCATTAGAGTTGTCTAGCATAAAAATAATAATAATAAATACTTATAAAGTGCACTTATCTAATAACTTACTCAAGGCGCTATACAAAACAAAATACACAAATCTCTCTCCAGAATTTAACAACGTAATAGCATTAGTAACTCGTGAGTAAATAAAAGCTTTTTGACATTCTGGAAGGTTTCTAGGAATTGAATGTTTTGAATGTCACTTGGCAGCTTGTTCCAAAGGACTACTTATATGGACAGGTTTATTTATATTTTTTTCTTGGAGCTCTTCTTTAGTGCACTATAGGGTTAGATTTCGATGAGGGCCCTGTTTCATAAAACTTGTTATCAATAACAAGTTACAATCACTGTTATAAGCTACTGAAATCGTGGCATCTGATTGGCTGAGAGAAAATTTGTCATAGAAATCAATCATTTGTTATTGATAACGAGTTTTAGGAAACAGGGCCCAGATGTTGTATATCTTTTTTAAAATCTTTTTTGCTATACCATTATTTTTTGTATCGTATTGATCATCTGCATAGAAAGACCACCTACATTCTTCCTGTATATGATAGAAATACCACCTGTATAGAAAGACCACATTTTCTTTGTATCCCAGTATAACAGCAAAACAATCACAAAAGCTATAACCAAAAAAAATCGACATAAACCAATTTAATAGCCCTGCACATCACCTTTGTAAATATCTAAAATCTGATCATGAATTCTAAAGGCAATAGTATGGAAATTGTCCTTGATTTGTTTTCTTGAAAGCCTTCATGATAGTTGTTATTGTTTTTTTTTCCATTTGAAATCTATACTAAAGGGACCTGTACATGAAAACCATCTGCCTATAGAGATAACTTTTCTTTTCTTTTCTTCTGTAGCAATCTTTAGCTACATTTTTCTTTGTACTTTTCATTATTTATAAGCTCTATTTTTCCCTATAAATCTGATTATCACTTCTCGATCCTTTAAAACCACCATGGGTTGGAAGCTTTTAAGAGTGCAATCCATCATAGAGGATTGGCATTTTGTGTGTTTGTTACTTGATCAGAGTCTTCTAGTTTCCCAGTCTACCATCTCCATTACTCACAGGCAGGTGCACTATATCTCCAGATACCTGACATAGACCCCGTTCTCACTCACTTTGAAAGTGGTCTTAGTTAGACCGCTCCAGAGGAACGGGTCTTGAGGAACGGTTTGCGAGGGTTCACACTCCGAGCAGTTTTTTATGGCTCAAACCGCTCCACGAGTCAAAGTGGTCTTGTTGCTATGGCAGCTCAGGTCAGCGGGTAATTTTTTTCGCGCACGGAATACTAAGCGTATGTACCGTACTACATGTACATGTTTCGCGTGGAATGTCACTAGCTCACTTCCGTTCAAAGTACGCTTCCGTTCACACTCGCACGTTAGAGCGCTCCAAACCGCTCTTAATAAGACCTGTTCCTCAAGACCACCTCCCGAGGTGGTCTTCTGAGCGGTCCAGAAGTCCACTTCCTGGACCACTTTGACCGTTCTCACTCACCTAAGAACCGCTCCTGAGGAACGGGTCTTAGTTAGACCGCTCTAACGAAGTGAATGAGAACGGGGTCATAGTCTTTACTCTCCAGCAGAGAGAGAGAGAGAGAGAGAGAAAATAGCATGGCCTTGTAATATATTTGCCCATATGCTACTGACCACCTTAAATCCTACTGGTCAACCTTGCCCATATGGCAACTATAAAATCTTACATTTATTGATGGTTTCATGCGAATTTTGTGCTTACTATTATTTCTGTATCATGCTAAGAGGATAGTTAAAGGGAAACCTTAACCTTACCCAATCCCTGTAACCCAAGACCTAAGCCCAAACCTTGGCCCAAACCGTAGCCCAAACCTTAACCCAAATCGCAACCTAAATCTAATCCTAATCCCGACCCTAAAGGCTTGTTTAGATATGACGGGGTATAGTACTGAAGAAGAATAAAACGCCAGGGTTTTTTTTACACATAAATGCATGGCAAAAAAGATCCTACTCATAATTCACTGAGCGCTGTGTTATAAAATACAGAAATGTCAAGTGTGTTTACACTTTACATCATCATTTAAAAAAAATCCGCCTCAGGCCTAACCCTAACCTTAATCCTGACCATAACACAATGCAGGCATAAGCCTAGGATCAACAGAGTGTACCATCCACTCCATGTTTATCCTTGTGTGTAGGGTTATTCCACATACAGTCATAGTAGGTCACCATCTACTGTAGATAGCAATATACATTTGCCTCGTGTACTGTAGGCAGTATGCATTTTTTTGTTTAAAGATAAAGGGAACATGACTGATGAAATAAACCCAACTAAAATATCGAACTTCATCCCAAACATGTTATGAGCTTCCCACCGAAACAATAAATTCATGATTTTATCCAGTCTAATCGAGGGAAACATCATTCTTTTACTTTTAAAAGTGTGTGGTGTGCACATTGAGATCCTTAAAGAGAAGGTTCATTGATTTTAAAAACTAACTTTATTGTCATTATTGCAAAGGTGAAACTTGATTGGACAAGGTTATCAAAATTCAATTCTTGGAAACAGCGCTCAAAATACACGGGGGCGATGGGCGAATTGCCCCGTGAGCTACATAATCGCCTCCGTCAGAGTGCTCACGGGGGCGATTGCAAAATTAAAAATCGCCCCGTGGAATTATAGAATAAAGATGATCTTTTCTGTCATAACTTTCACACAATATTGAGTTTCAACTTAATATGTATTTCAAACCTTAAACCAATGAAATGGAACTATGGAAGTTAGATTATAGTGTGCCGGATTTCTCGCTCCAATTTTCGGTGTCTAGAGGCCGCCATATTGTAAACAAATGTGTGCTTATTCGCCGCAAGATGTATTTCCCATCTCCACATCAGATTCTCTATGATTGTATTACCGATGCAAACAACGGAAGCTCGCAGTGCAGTGCGACCATCAGCAACGGCTATACCACACCGCGGTAGTACCGGCCGGTGTGCACGCTGCCACCACATATCTGCTGGAGCTAGAGGCGATCGCGCAAGGACCGAAACATGGAGAAGTTTTTTGAAAAGCGTGAATCATCTGAAATCTGGTGATTCCCAAAAACCAGCTAATAATGAACCTCGACCAGTAAATCAATATTGAGAAGGAGAGGAAGACCAAAGATGTTGTGGAAGGATATAGTAAAGACAAAATTTAATAAGGTTGCTTTGAATGATAAGGCCCAATAAGGGGGAATGTGCAGAACGGGAAGAAACGGATAGAATGTCATTTCGGGATGAAAGTCGACAGTAACCCCTATATAACTTGTAAAGTTGAAAGAGGGAAATGCCGACTGAAATAAATGATAATAAGTGGCGGATCTAGAGGAGTTTAAACCCCCTTGTTGCCAAGTGAAAATGTGATGTGCATGGAAAAAACGCCATCATGTGTCCAGACCCACACAGTATCCGCATCGTCATTGGATCAAACCCCCCTTTAAAAATGTTACTTGATTTAAAAAGACATTATCATGCACTGCTCTTTATGATCTCCATTGTGTTAGTAAATGCCAGTAAAACATCACTTATGGGGGTTTAAAATAGCAACAACAAAAAATTACCCAAAATCGTCCACGAGCCGCTATGCGGCTCGTGGACGATGCTCTGCAGCGTCATTGGGTCAAACCCCCCCTTAGCAAAAAGCTAGATCCGCCCCTGATAATGATGAAATAGCAAAGAGTATCATGGGTACCAACTCAATGGAAATTTGTATTAAAAAAGAGCCCCCGTCAGTACTAAAATAGCCCCCGTGAGAAGGCTCACGGGGGCTCTTTTTTTTTGGAAGAGCCCCCGTGGACGAAAAATTAATTTGAGCCCTGCTTGGAAACATTCAAAGTTATGATTATTATCAATTACAAAACGCTTAAATACAGCCCTGCATAGCACCTGAAAAGCTCTCCGATCGCTGCTGAGATGTGTGACCTCACATGTTGAACATGATTTGCACGAGCAGACGATGTCCCATGACATCTCACACATTTTCATTGCTTGTTTTATGATCTTCTCTTCAGTTATTTCTCTTACTTCACTACCCTCGGGCTAAATGATTAATCTATTACCTCACTCTAAACCCCGCGCATGGTATTATTTTGATGAAAAATGCAGGGATAAAAAATAAAGGAATCCATTGCTTGTAAACAAAATAAGACGCCATTGTATTTTCAGCTGCATACACCGCGGTATGTTTGGCATTTCAAGAGGGAACAAATGCCATCCATCCATCCATGCTATCATTCCGGGGGTTTGGAATTTAAAAGTGTATTCAGGTCCCTCGGAGAGGACCTAAAGCCGTCGTCCGTCTGGTTGCTTACTTACAAGCATTAAATGCTTTCTTAGCAGTCAGGTAAAATAACCATCACAATCACAATTTACAAACAAAAGAATTTAGTTATCAGAATCAGTTTCATATCCCTTTTTGAATGGTGTAAAATTTCATCACATTTATATACACTAAACTCATTATAATTTGAGAAATAATAGCATTGCAATTATGTTCATTCTTTATGGGATGTCGTCTGCTTGGTTCATATTGTGACAGCATTAAAACATTGTTATTTTTCTGGCGAATCTCTCGCATATCCCAGATGCTATGGAGGTGGTTTTAATTGTAATTTTATAAATCACCCGATATGTAGTTGACCTAAAACTTGTACGATGGCCATCTGTTAGCTTACCAGTTTCTAGTGATACATTATTCGCCATATTTGTGATTTTCTTTGAACAGGCACTTTAATAAGGTCATGTTTAAATTGGATACTTTACTTTTACAGTTTTATGAACTATTCAGTGATGCAGGCACCTATAATAAAAATGAGAATAGAACTTGATAGCACTTGCCCAATAGGTACAAAAAATGTACATTGATAAATGTGCATGTACATATGTGATGGTAATACAGCAGATGTAATGTACTACCCTTGCAAATTATATTAGAAGGGAAAAAGCTGTGTGCCATACAAACAAATAGAATGCATTCAAATATTCTCCATGATAATTCATTTTGGTGATAGAGTAAAGTGTGAATAGAGTCTGTCATTTTGTTAAGAAGAAAATAATGACCTGCCCTGCAAATGCATATATGTTAGAAACTGACTTATGATATGGACTAACAATAGCTCTTGGTAGTTGATTACAGGCAGATAAGGGGTGTGGTTGCTTAAAGGTAAAGACCAGTTTTGGAAACGCCCCTCTCTCAAAAAATGAAATGGAAGCTCTCATTACCAATCATGTGAAAGAATATGTTTTGACTAATACGTGATGATACAAATTTTCCCGGAAACCACCTACTAATTGATATATTTGGTAAATTATTATATCTATTGGGACCAAATAGATATCGCGCACGTGGTCGCGTAGTCCCATATACATCTTTCTGTGTACAGTGCTTGTAACTTTACCAAGACTGGGCCAAATTTCTTATCATTTTGATGATTCCAGAACCTTGCAGTACACACCAATAGATGATCAACCTTTTCTGATCGATTCCACAACGTTTCTTTCACAGTGCAATTGCATGACCAGAACTGGTCTTTATCTTTAACAGGAATGATGTCGATAGGTATTATGTTGAATTACATGTATAATGTGGCACACATGCGTGGCAAATGTTATTCAGTATACTGGTTGAAAATTCTGTAGCACATAACTATGCTTCCCAGAAGCACCTGTCATGTGTGTTATGCTTGGTGCCCCAGTGAAGGCACTGCACTTTCATTGTTTATCAAGAAAAAAAGGCAAGAGAACTTGTTGGAAGAGGTATTGATGAGGAAGAGAAGGAGGAGGATAGAAAGATAAAGACAGTTAGAGTGGGGGAGAGAGAAGGACCGATAGACAAAGTGAGGAAGGATTTAATAGATTGGGAAAGTGGAGAAGAGAAACAAAATATGGCAAGATGAAACTGAATACTTTTTTATGCCTCAGCTACAAAGTAGCCGGAGGCATTATGTTTTCGGGTTGTCCGTCCGTCCGTCCGTACGTCCCGTTCTCGTGATCGCGTTATCTCAAGAACCGATTGATGGATTACCGCCAAACTTGGGTCATGTATGTATCTTGCAGAGCTAATGAACTGATTAGATTTTGGGGTCACGAGGTCAAAGGTCAAAGGTCACAGGGCTCATTATGTATGCAAAAATAGTTTGTGATCGCGTTATCTCAAGAACCGATTGATGGATTACCGCCAAACTTGGGTCATGTATGTATCTTGCAGAGCTAATGAACTGATTAGATTTTGGGGTCACGAGGTCAAAGGTCAAAGGTCACAGGGCTCATTATGTATGCAAAAATAGCTCGTGATCGCGTTATCTCAAGAACCGATTGATGGATTACCGCCAAACTTGGGTCATGTATGTATCTTGCAGAGCTAATGAACTGATTAGATTTTGGGGTCACGAGGTCAAAGGTCACAGGGCTCATTATGTATGCAAAAATAGCTCGTGATCACGTTATCTCAAGAACCGATTGATGGATTACCGCCAAACTTGGGTCATGTATGTATCTTGCAGAGTCAATGAACTGATTAGATTTTGGGGTCACGAGGTCAAAGGTCAAGGTCACAGGGCTCATTATGTATGCAAAATAGCTTGTGATCACGTTATCTCAAGAACCGATTGATGGATTACCGCCAAACTTGGGTCATGTATGTATCTTGCAGAGTCAATGAACTGATTAGATTCGGGGGTCATGAGGTCAAAGGTCACAGGGCTCATTATGTATCTCAAAATAGCTCGTGATCGCATTATCATTAGAACCAACAGATGGATTACAATCAAACTTGAATTTTAAAAATTGCTTCCATTTTGGTTTGTAAAATTGCTCTATGGCGGAGGCATCATTTTCGACTGCGCGCAGTTGAAGTTCCATCTAGTTTTAGAGTAGGAAAGAAAGGGAGAGGGGGAAAGTGAAGAAGAAGAAGAAGAAGAAGAAGAAGAAGAAGAAGAAGGTGAAGAAGAAGTAGACAAAAGGAAAAAGAAGAAAAAACAAAAAAGAAAAGAAGAAGAGGAAGAGGAAGAGGAAGAAGAAGAAGAAGAAGGAGGAGGAGGAGGAGGAGGAGGAGGAGGAGGAGGAGGAGGAGGAGGAGGAGGAGGAGGAGGTGGAGGAGGAGGGAGGGAGGGAGGGAAAGGAAGATGAGGAGATAGGAGAAGAAGAAGGATAGAAAAATAAAGTATAAAACAAGTGAGCAAGATTAAAAGAATAGGGGGAGAAAGAGATATGGAAGGAAACTCAGTCATTAAAAGAACAATGCAGCTTCAGCTCCCTGAGCAAAAAAAAGCAGGAAGAGAATACGAGAAGGGCTCTTAATCTTATGTGGAAAGCCTAAACGCTCAAGTTTACCTGTACGTGCTCACTCTAAATGTTCACATCATTATACCACTAACTACATGTGCAAGTACATGTACATGACTTTGTGCATGTGTGGAATTACAAAGTAGGCAAGATACATTCAACCATACATTAATTCCTAACCTTCCAGGGATACATGTTTGGAAATAGTACTACACATGTGTTGTACATGTAGACATCTCTCTGTATACATGTACACAATGTATATATCTCTCTCTTTTTATTTTCTTGCATGTTTGCAATTCATTCAGTGTAAAATTATCTTATTGGTCACACTAGCTGTTAAAGGTTTTAATGAAAAGGCTTAGTGATTATCTGAATTTTGGATAAATTCTTTGATTCTATGACACATGCTCCGGCAGCAATTGCTTTGCAATCAAAGGACCTAACCCTAACCCTACGTGGCCTAAACTTAACCTAAAACCCAATGGCAATTATCCTAACCTTAATTCTATATATATGATTTAGGAAATAAAAGCCTGGCTAATTGTCATGAGAACAAATAATATTGGGTCACCAATTCCTTTCCCATTCCTTTCCCATTCTTCATTCAATAACCATGAGTCTGTATTTCCTTTATCCTCTCTTTCTTCGTGTGCTCCTCAAGATGTATTAACATCTCATGAATTATTCCACAATGTACATTCAGGTGATTCTTTCATCTATTATTCGAATTCAACATGTCAAATGAGCCATATCAGATATGGATTGCGTACTTAGCACTCAAGCTAATAGAATTGCCCATTATACCACTTCCCTTCATTATCCATCCATCAGGACTGTTTTAATAGTGAAGTAAATGTCTTTCTCAGTACTGTAAATTGGATTTGTGGGATTCTACATGTGTGAATATTTGGCAACCATGAAATGAGAAAATCATCTTCAAGTTTTATTATCTCACCATCACAATGACTGTTGAGTGAATTTACTTACATATGTACATTTAAATTGTGTGTCAATAATGTATTTGCTCACATATCAATGTTTATTGTTTATGACTGCTTTCCCTGTTCAATTATATATTATTCCCATACATATTTTGTTATGACTGCCTTCCCTGTTCTTATTCCCATA
This sequence comes from Mesocentrotus franciscanus, assembly GCA_037976565.1. Lineage (NCBI taxonomy): Eukaryota > Metazoa > Echinodermata > Echinoidea > Camarodonta > Strongylocentrotidae > Mesocentrotus > Mesocentrotus franciscanus. The sequence continues at coordinate 26,983,840 of CP137682.1, forward strand.
CATATTTTGTTATGACTGCTTTCCGTGTTCAATTATTATTGAGAGAAATGAAAGAATTAATCGTCCAAAATATATCTACTGGTTCATGTCTACAAATGTAGTGTGGCTTAAATGACAGTAGCACTGAATTAGAAATCAACTGAAACAGTCTAGCTTTAAGCTGTGTATGTGAGTGCAATGGTGATTTCTTTGCTGTAAACCATCAATTAATACTTCATCTGGGGGGTGTTTCACAAAGACTAAGATCGACTTTAAGTTGGACTTAAGTATAACAGGCCGTTCATGCCATTGGTTGCTATCCGCATTGGTCTCTTAATTATAATCTTTAGATAATATTTTTTCCTTCAATAATGAACTATCAAAAAATATAAACTCTGTAGATTTGAGACCACGATTTGTACGTCCCTTGAAAGACAAATGCCAGTAAATGGTAAGAGCAAACAGTGGCATGAACGGCCTGTTATACTTAAGTCCAACTTAAAGTCGATCTTAGTCCTTGTGAAACACCCCCTGGAGTACCTTGTTAGTACCTTGAATAATCAAACGATGCAGCAGGCCAATCATGATTGATCATAAAATCATTTTTATGTGAGTGGATTTGAAGGGCTTGGTGTTAAAGCCATTATGCTCAATAACTAATATGAGAAAATTTCTTAGAAAAACTACTACAACACTATGTAATGCCAGTGGATGTTGAAATAACAATTCTTGTGATAATAATAGTAGCAGGATATAAAATAGCAGGATGTAAACAGTTTTTTGTTGTTGTTGTAACATTGCCATTACCGGTACGCGTCATGTACATGTATACCATGCAAAAAGGGTTGTGATATTGCACACTCTTGCACATACATGTATAACAAAATGTTGAGTGTCGCATGATACTTTCTCAACCAACAGGATGCTATCTAACATGTAACCAATTTTATATACCCGTTAAAGACTACAAGTCACTATTTCTTTTAATACTGTATGTAAAAATATCATGTTAATGCAAGATGACATACATGTACATGTATATGCATTGTCAGTGCATGTAACCTATACTGAGCAGTCTAGCTGTATAGGAGCTTCTGTCTTGCACCATCCATAATGCAGTATTGATGTTAGCCAGCGATGTGATGCATATTGTGATGATAACTGTGATGATATGGCTTTAGACTCCCTTATCTTTCAGCCACTCTGACATGCTAGTCTGCACCCACAGTCCATATACTATATTTGAAACTTGAACATAATGTCATAGAGCCTTGAGCCTAGTCTAACTTTGTCAGTCTCTGGCTGTGTTAGGAACAGCTGCTGTACAGGGTCTATGGAGTGCAGAAGACTGTGCAGTCTCCATAGTTTCACAATTCAGACCCCCGACAGATTAAGGCTGACAAGACATCATGCCTTTAGACTAATGGCATCCCCCATCCAGATGTCAGTACAAATTACGTCTGGATTGATCTCCAGACTGCCCAGAGTTACATTATTCTGCACGCATCAAAAATAATTAAGTATCGGACGTATCCCTGGGGCTATGTCTCCTCATCAAGCAAGGAGTCACCGGTGCATGAATAAACCCTCCGTTCTGACTACCAAATCGTAGAGCTAAACAATAAGTAATCAAATTTTTCTGAAGTTACATAAAACACCATTATATAATGAAACATATAGTGAAACGTAATTTTGAGCATCATTTCGAATGAAAAATTGATAACAAAATCAGGGTTCATTTCTAGTGTGAAGGTTGTATCGTAAGAAAATTGTATAACTTGGTGGGCCTGAACGTGAGCGCGCACTGTTTAATTGGCCAGATGCTATGTCAACTGACCTCTTCAAAACTAGTTTCTTTACATGATATTTCTTTCTACGATGTTGTTATCCAGTCTGTATGCACCTTTCCATATACATTGATTTTTTTTTGTACAACGTTTCTTTCGTGAGTTGCGTACAAATCTTGTGCAGTCTGAACATACTGTGAGGCACAGATGGATTGGGGAGGGGGGGGGGGGTGGGGGGGGGTGATGATGGTCTATTAGACAATTATAGCACCTCATAGCGATGATGGAATGGATAATTGACTCTGGCGAGAATTATGATTTGAATGAGGTTGCATTTTGAAATACGGCATAATCTTTGAACCTGTGGGCGATACAGAAGACAGAAGGAAATGCAGTTGATGAATCACGTCTTTTACTGCAGCCATGTTTTACAGCTTCATGTGCATTGTATGGGAGTTTTGAAGAAGAGTGAACATTTAGGTTTTAGTAAACACTTATAAGTATGCTGTTAAGGACATGTTTTACTTTGAAACTCTAAGCAATAGAGTCAATTGATTTCTAAAAGCCAGTAATTGGCAGTTCATTTTAGAACTAGAAATTGTCTTAAATGCTTCTTCTTGAAAATGCAGCTTTGAGCAGAAGAAGTATTACGCTTTTTCATCTCCCTGTATGTGGGTGGAATTTAATTCTGTCTAAGGAAGAGGATATTGTAATTAAAATTCAATTTTTATTGCCCTTATTCATGAACATGAGGATTAAGTTCACTATGCTTAATTTAGTCCACTGATTTAAAAGGCGCCAAGTGTCACATTCATTACATCATACAAATTACTGTAATTTCATATCAATTAAGGACAAAAGGGCAACAAGATTCTGACATTCAAGGCAATTCATTTCATATGGGAGTGAATATTTCATCAGGGCCTAAAACTGTAATATCATCTTTAAAATATATGTATATTTGATTGCTGGCTTGATATGTATGTCTTTAGGCAATAAACTTGCTTGTCACTCACAGCCTACATGAGAACATTCTTGTTCCATTCACAATGATCCAAATCCTCCAGAATGCTGTCAGGAAGATTGCTAACAAGTGATATTGTGTGAACTTGGTGCAAATTATCTCGAGAGATTGTAAGATTTGTCTTCCTCTTAAGTTTCACTTGTGGCAGCAGAGTCATACAATAAAACCATTACACATTATACAACACTTAATATCTGATAACTCTGGTGGTCATATCATTTCTTAAGAAAACCTTTGTTTTAAAAGTTCCCCCCCCCCAAGGCAAAAAAACAGACAAACAGACAAAATGAAACAAAACCAAAAGAATAACACCTGACTAAAATTTATTGCTTGAAAAAACTCAATGTGGGAGTTTAATTTTCAGTTTTATTTCAACTTTCTTACATTGCATTTCGCATTTTTGTTCCTTGGATGAAAGCATTAAAAAAACGCTTTTCTCAATATTTTGAAAGAGCCCAAAGAATTTTGTCTTGTTGACGTGATGAAAATTGTACAATTTTGCATGTGGCCGTGTAAGCTGGAATCAAGCAGGGATTTAGTGATTGTCAAGATGGAAGACAACAGGGTGACAAGGGTGAGATGAGAAGGTGATGGCTAGGTCTGCATCCCCAGAGATGTATCTAAAATCAATACCGGTAGGTGCATTGCCATTAGCCCAAACAAGCTTGATCTTTGAACATTAGCATGACAAATTTTGAGCTTTAGACTGATCATACAGTTATACTGCCAAACTGACTCTAGCCTGACTCCAAACCGACTGATTCTTGGGCATTTGGGATAATGTGGCCGGTGCATCATCGTTCTGATTGTGAAGATGGAAGACAGCGCTTGAAGAGTGTGAGATGAGGAGTTGATGGCTGTGTCTGAATCCCCGGAAGTAGAGCTTTTGATATTTGGGCATCCGGGGTAATGAAATGTTATGGTCGGTGTGTTATCGTCTGATGTTAGGCGGGAAGAAAACATGGTGGAGAGGGTAAGAAGGTGATTGCTGGGGCTGAATCCCATGATATATATATATATACCACAAATCAATAGGTGCATTACCACTAGCCCAAACAAGCTTGATCTGTGAGCATAAGCTTAAAAAAGCTTGAGCGTTAAAGATTAGTAGGATCATACCTAAGTCACATCGCCAAATTGACTCTAGCCTGACTTGAAAGTCAAAATGTACTGATTTCTTGGCCGTTCAGGATAATGTAACTTTATGTTCAGTGTGTTACTTGTCTGATGTCAGCCTTGTGACTGGGGTATCAGTGCTTGTCTAGAAAAAATAGTCTCAAGTGTGAAGTTTCCAGTTTCCATTAGCCTGAGTCCGAGTTTGTCTTCACTGGTGAATTAAGAACTATCCTAGTTTACCAAGATATTATCTTGACCTATTAACACCGTGATAATATCAAGATACTGTACATAACAAATGACCAACAGCAAATTAATTTGATTGGTCTGTTTGGGACTTCACTTACAGTGACTGCTGGTATGACCAGCCATCAACAATAATTATGTGTTTATACCTGAAATTGCTCATTTGCAATGGCATGATATATCCAAAAAGCTAGTATACCAGTATGCACTTGTACAGTGTATGTCTTCTCATTAGTTTAAGCTAGTTGTATAGCGTTAACTTCATGTAGTTGTGATTGGGGTAATTTCCCGTGATCAGCATTTGAAAACATGTGTAGTGAAGACAGACCTGCATAGAATCACAAGATTGATGCAAGGCTTGGGTGTTGGTGTTGCATGTACAGGCTTGTAAAGGTCAAGGTTCTTTGTGTACCTATGACGTGTTTGCGTAGTCCAGGCAGGAGTGTTGCACAATCAGGAGAAGTGCCTGGATGATCTCTTCAAATGCACTGCTGTCAGTTTATACCAGGGGATGGATAACATCACGGTACTTAGTGAAATAGAAGGAATTAACAAAATTAGTTTCATTGTAAATCTCTTAGTTTAACTACTTCTTTAGTATCAAATTTACATTTACACTAACACTTACAATGTTTACTTATATTGTTATGATTCTATTTAGTGTAATGATACAGCCCGTGGACTGAGACGCATATTTCTTGAATGTATAAACCATTATTTTTAGTATTAGTGTAGGCAGTAATTAAACAAGATTAACATTGACTGTTGAGAACGAGAAGTGTATCAGCATGGGCAGTGAGCCAGAAGTTGTACAAATTCATTTATGAGGTTGGATATATTCATTTTAGATAGATAATGTAATTTCTCTATATTTTCCACTTTAAAGGTATTACAAAGTTTTGGTATGGGATCATGAATTTGGTTCAAATGAACATATTGGAAGCATAGCGATTTTACAATATTCAATGATCGTTGTCGCGGTTGAAATCGAGTCCAAAGTGATGAAATTGTAAATAATAAACTCTTTATGCTGTATAGCGCCCTCTCAAGACTGATATTACTTTACTTTAAAACAATGTTTCTTGACTACAATCGACCAATTTGCTATTCCGTTTGGAAATTATATATCAGAACTGCATATTCTGAGATTTTCATGGTCGCAGCTACCATGGAATGGCCCTAGGCGCTATTTGAAATATTTGAAATTTACCGGGAGCACCGGTAAAATTTTATTATTCAATTTGCTCGAAAGCAGAAGTGTTTTAGGAACTACATTTTTTAGTGCTTCTAATACATCCACAGGGGCATCCAAATATATCACAAATTTAAAGAATTACTATCCATCCAATTTCAAAATTTCCCAAAACTTTGCATTACCTTTAATCTGACTTGTTCAACATCTAATGAAGATGTCATCTGATTGGAGCCAAAAGAGTATTAACTCTGTGTTATAGTACATTAGTATATTTTATCACGTGAGCACCAATTGACCAATCATGTATTTAGAATACTCATGAATATTCATAGAAGGGATATAATAGTACATGTATATACCCTTCTGGCTCCAAACAGACAATATACTGTATAATGTGTATGTGTATGTGCTGCTTGCTAAATATTTGTCTTTTCTTGGACACAATGGCCCGAATTCACAAAGGAGGTTTGTCGACAAACCTAGCTTTACATGTATGTGCGTCATATGACACGTTTTGACGCATTTCAGACCAAGGTTTGTCTGAACCTTTGTCTGAACCTTTGTCTGAACCTTTGTCTGAAACGCATAGAAACGTGTCATATGATGCACATAAACCTAGGTTCGTCGACAAACCTCCTTTGTGAATTCGGGCCAATCTCTCCTGACATTGAAAGTGCAGTGCTGCCATCTAGTGGTCTAGAGAAAAACAATTTACATTTTCATTATGGAGAATAGTCTAGATGTGCACTTGCATATGCTGATAATGGCATTAGCCAAGTTAACCACAATATATTGTTTGAAATGAAAAGCAACGTGGGATTGATTTTTATTTTTTGAGGATGATAAATACATGTAGCAGTGTGTTCCATGACAGGTTTGCAGTGTGTTCTATATTTTCAAGGAGAATATGGACTTGTGAATTTCATTTGTAACATTAGTGATTAGATGTGCTCCATCACATTACTAATAAGACTAGTAATGCATAGCTACCATCTCTACCTGTAATACCAGTGCAAATGTTATTAGTATATATTGTGACAGTGAATCTCCGTGCACAACAGTTGGAATTTTTCATGAGAATTGCTTCTTTGCACATGAAGTAGCACTCAATTCTTTCCAACAAATGTGATGGTCATAGCGCCATCTCTTGTCTTATATCTGCACAACTGTTATAAAATCTCTAAAATACCCTTGTCTACCGTGCTTGAACTCCATCTGGTAAATTGCAGCTGTTTGTAGACATTCAATGCCGTGAGCCGTTTTGACCATTACAATCAAAGTCGGTTATTGACTCTGACATTCATTAGATCCATGTACCTTTATAAACCCTATTCATATTAGAGGTGTAGGAGGAAATCCTGATTAAGTTTGGAGTAATAGTCTGTTCCAAAAAGCTACTTTGAATACTATTACCATCTCACGACCCCCACTTGATGCAGACTTTTTAATCCACTTCGAGATAAAGGATTGAATTTGTGTTTATAGTCTGGACCGGAAGTATAGATTCTGCGTAATGTGAACGCTATCCGCACAATTCGAAGTGGACCGATAAATCTCCTCATTGGTTTGCTATGATATTATGTTTTACAACAAGGTGGCAGAAAGTAATCAGACAGGATGGGGTTATTAGGCATGCCATGTGTGCAACCCTGGAAACAAATGCGCATGACAGATGTGATGAACTCTAGCTGCTTTGAATATGAAAAGTAGATTTTAGTAGCTAATGCTCCAGTTTAAGTTTGGACTTGATTCTTTTCGGCAGTGAATATGAAAACAGCACTGCATGCCTGAGTACAATCTAGCCCAACAAGGTTCCAATGTCGAACCAAAGACCTGTGAACTCATCTGGGGATAGCGAACTGGGCTCCCCTAAGGGTCGAAGGTTGAAGCATAATCTGTTGAAGGATGAGGTGCAATGCCAAGGGCAGCATTTGACATTAATTGTGGGAGTTTGTTGGCCTGATGTATTATGAGTCTACACTCTCTCCCATCCTCTCACACTCTCTCTCTCTCTCTCTCTCTTCCTTTCCCATGGTCTTCCTCACTTTCTTACACTTCCCATTAAAAATTTCATTATCACTTCTCTCACCCCTCTCTCTCTCTCTCTCTGTATATATCATCTATGTATTGAAGACCAAAATGGCATTTAACTCTACTTATGAGCTAACACCCTTCTGGCCCTCAGCAGACAATATCAAGAGACAATTCCTCTTGTAACGTTGCCCAACATGTGGTTATACATCTATTCACTGGGAAGGTTCCAGTATTATACATTTGTATTATTCTAAAAATAGACATTTATTTGGTGATGTTACATATATACCCTTTCTGTATAAAACGTCTTTAACTCTTTGCCCGCCACGTACACAATCCCCCCTGTGCCACATTGTTTTTAGGGTGCCACCTTAGGAGGGGTTCTGCATGGACTATGCTTATTCAACTCGCAAAAGCAGTTTCAAAAACTCAATTTTTCTCGGAAAATGTCAATGTAAACAATGTCTGCGAAAGCGGTGCAATGAAGTGTGATGTGTATACAATGCGAAGCACGCTACTATGTGTGTGTGCGTACAAAAGAATTAAATGCGTCCGTGTGTATTGTGAATGAAATGTGACTTGAGTCGAAGTTGGCAGCCCGCTGTATGTTCCGCTAGCCGAACGTAGCGGGCAAAGAGTTAAAACCCCTCTCAAGTGTTGGGAGCCCCAAATTTGCCAAAAATTTGATGGCGAAATTTGAATTTCACTTAAATTGTATCATAATGGGGAAGAGGATGTCATTTAGGGGTGCGTTCAAGCGATTTTTTGAAGCTAGAATCACAAACATAAATCACAAATCAAAACGCTGTTAAAAAACACGGTTAATGCGGGAGAGCGTTCAAGCGATTTTTCATCAACGCTGATTCTCGCTCATTTCAAGCCCAGCCACTGCTCATCACACTGTGCAGTTTGACCCAGGAAGTATAGGTCAACTTCGCCGCGTGCTTTCTGTCTGTGTTTACGGGCGACTGTCGGTCAAACCGGAAGCAGGCCAGGATGACGTCGTAGAATCATGATTAAGATCTCTGTTCGTTCAAGCGAATTTTAGCAACCGTTATTCAGCAGAATCACGATACAAAACGCATCTTTTTCAGCGTTTCATGTTTGTGTTTTTAAACACGTTTATTTTTACGACCAACGAAAAATCGCTTGAACGCAACCGTGTTTTTAACTAAACATCTTTGAAAACCATGATTCTAAGGTGAAAAAGTGTCGATTGAACGCACCCTAAGACACACTTCTGCAAAGATTCCCCCCCCCCCAAAATGTGTTTGAGAACAAATATTGATAAAAGAATACATAATTTGGGTTTTCTGTTGTACGCAGAAAACCTAAATTTTGTATTCTTTCATCAATATTCGACTTCAAACACATTTGTTTTTATCTTAAATGACATTCTCTTTCAATTTATGATACAATTTAAGTGAAATTTTGCCGTCAAATTTTGGGGGCTCCCAACACTTTAGAGGGGCTTTAATCTGAACAGAAGTCAACAGAGGAGAAGATCTTCTCGGATGAGTAGGTGTAAAGATGGGGAATAAGCTGTCCCTGATTAATTTGAAGGCAATATGCCACACTATTCCTCTATTCTGAGGAACGTAATATGACTCCTAATGAGGCACTTGACCTCTGCCATTTTGAGACATTGAGAAAAAAATGTTTAAGATCATGGGGAATGTGCTTCGTCCCCTCCCACCCAAAAAAAAAAATAGGAAAACAGAAGAAAAAGAAAAGAAATATCATAGGCTGACGACTTACTGGTATTTGTTGTTGTTGCTACTTACAGCTTATTCGGACATGTATCCCCCCCTTTCAGAGAATCCTGATCCACCCCGATAGATCTCTGCATTATATATAGTACATCCTACATTTGGCATTTATCATCTGATTTCATGATAAATAAACAATGTCCGCCTCATAGATCATCCCAAATGAGACATTTATCCTCTTATTATGAGATATCTATATAGAAGATTTAAGCATTAGAAATAGTTTGTCCAAAATGACACGTTTAGCCTTTCTTATTCAGAGAAATGTATATCTATAAGATGTCTGTATTACAAGCACATGTAGTCCATCCATATTGAGGCATTTACCTTCAGCTTTTGTGAGAAATCAGAAAATGTAGAAAGATCTCTATTTTTGATATTTTGTCTGGAGCTGATGCAGTTAAAGATAAAGTTGAGTTCTGGTCATGTGATTGCATTGTAAAAGAAACGATGTGGAATCAATCAGAAAAAGTGGATCATGTAGCATATATATGTATTGGTGTGTACTGCAAGGTTCTGGAATCATCAAAATGATAAGAAATTTGGCCCAGTCTTGGTAAAAGTAACAAGCACTGTACACAGAAAGATGTATATGGGACTACACAAACTTTTGGCATAAAAATGAAGCCCACATTTTTAAGCTGGTACATGTACATGTCATATTTAGAATATGAAGGCATTTGAAGAGCCATGCTTTTCAGGGAACATTTTTCCTCTGATGTTCTTCTATACTTGCATAATAACAATGAAAAAGCTCACAAATTATTTTCCCCCTCTCCCCAGAACTCAACCTTCTCTTTAACCTTTAATATCTTAGCAAGGAAAGTGGGGCGGTTCACAAAGATGCACACTTTTTTGTTGTTGTGTACTGGATGTTACTTGAGAGCAAAGTACAATCTGGTACCATGCACCAGGGATATACATGTAGATGTTGTTATTGATCACTGGGTCTGAAATCAACACTTTCTTTAGAGAAAAAGTGAAGGTATGTTTTTCATGTATAGACGACTCTGTATCCTTGGTATACGTATGAGTGTTTCACATGTTGCCTGCTCATTCAACGTTGTTGGTTGCAGGAAATAAGAGATAGAAATAGGAAGTTTGATTTCAGCATTAAAGGTAAGAAGTTTTTTGTTCTTCTTTCTTTTGGAACTGTATGATCTACAGAACATATACCAATGTAAGTGTACCTTTCAGAGCATGAAGCCTTTGTGTGATGAAAAAAGCATTGTAGCAAGGTCCTAATTGCGCTTGTAACATGTTTACACTAGAAGAACTTTCTACCAAACCTGATAAAGAAACGTTGTACATGTACAGTTAATCACAAAATTATTCATACCTTAACCAAGTTTCATAATTTTTTCGGTATGTGAACAATTTATTTGTCCTGATTTGTGTTTCTTGAGAATGTGAGACATACTAAAGCTTACATCTAAAAAGTATTCAGAAAAGGCCCTATTTAAACCAGTCCACCTTTCATTCTTGAGATACAAAAAACACAACATCTAATTTACAAGGTCTTTGAATTATGCACAATTTACACAACTTGAAATTTACTAGCAAATGTTAAAAAGAGCTTGCAATATTTGTTTCCCTTTTGGTACATGGATGAAAGGATGAGGGTGATATATTGTGCATTTGATCATTCCATCTGAGGCAGTGTTTCATTCCCTAGCCATTTGAAGAGACAGAGATAAATCGACCCACTCTTTAACTTATTCCTAGGATGATAGAGGTAGCTCCATGGCAACCGTTTCGACCCACGCGAATTCCTTTACTTAAGCTTCAATGGATTACGATTAAAGTTCACTTGAAAGAGTATTTGTTTGACTCTCTCTGTCGGAAGCTACATTTCTATGTCTCGCCATGTTGCGGTAATTTTCTCTTCATAAGCCAGTGCTTGTTCATGAAGCATCTCCGACTTGCTCACTGTGTCCTATCAAATTTGTTGAAAATCACTGGGGATTGTGTAGGCTGTTGTGGTGTCTATTGTTCTGAATTGGTGGGTAAACGTAGCTGGAGTGGAAAGCCTGTACTTTTTTTTTGAGGAAGCAATCATCCAAATAGTTGTGAGTATATATTCTAATTGTGATTTTGTATGAGATGTCCTGACCAATGTACAAATGCAAAGTGTGTTATCTCTCCCAAAATACAACTGTAATTCAGTCCTAATTCGTCATTTTTCTTGAGATTATTACAGTATATATTATCTACTGAGAGCCGGTAGGGCCTCAATTTCTTCACGGTTTTTAAGGGTCTTTATGCATGGGTCCATCTGTTAAATTTAAAATTGTTAGGGGATCGCATGCAGGAAGAATTAGGTTGCCATGTGTAATGGGTGTCTGTTTTTAGTGTCAAGCCCTGCCTTAACGCCTAAATGTCAATACCTTAGAAATAAAGCTTGGAGCATACAGTGTATATCAGTGGAGCCTTGTTGTTGTTGGAACACCCTGAGTCTTTTACTCAGACTATCAATTCCTCTTATCCTTAAAGATAATACAAAGTTTTGGTATGGGGTCATGAATTTGGTTCAAATGAACATATTGGAAGCATATGCGATTTTACAATATTCAATGATCGCGGTTGAAATCGAGTCTAAAGCGATGAAATTATAAATAATAAACTTTTTATGTTGTATAGCTCCCTCTCAAGACTGATATTAGTTTTAGCTTTAAAACAATGTTTCTTGACTACAATCGACCGATTTGCTATTCCTGTTTGGAAATTATTTATCAGAACTGCATATTCTGAGATTTTCATGGTCGCAGCTACCATGAATGGCCTTAGGCGCTATTTGAAATATTTGAAATTTACCGGGAGTACCGGTAAATTTTGATTATTCAATTTCTCGAAAGCAGAATTGTTTTAGGGGCTAAATTTTTTAGTGCTTATAATACATCCACAGGGGCATCCAAATATATCACAAATTTAAAAATTACTATCCATCCAATTTCAAAATTTCCCAAAACTATGCATTACCTTTAATCTTCTCTCCCATTGTAACTAAATGTCAGCTGCATCCTGTATACTATCACATCACTATCACAAGTCATTGTAAAATTATTCTTTATTATTTTTTTATTGTTGGTATTGTTTTTGTTGTTGTTATTGTTATTATTCTGCATTTCAACATTCAAAAGAAAATCAGCAAGATAGTACACAATAAAGAAAAGGAATAATGGATGTTGACCCGACATGCCCCAGGTTGCCTGGGAAATGGAAAAAAGTAAAGCTGATTACTTTATTTTCTATTGTACTCGCATTTTTGTTCTTGTAATATATTGATAGAAAAAGGATTGTCTATTTCCTCACGGCACTGTTTATGTATCTTTGTTACATGTGAACACAGAGCTCTTTTTGAACATTTGAGAGCTAGATTGTATATATCGCCTGTGGCTCCTACAATTAATTTCACTGTAGATCTCTTGCTGTAATTTCTTTTGTTCTCTCATACATGCACATGCATTGTATTGATTCCCTCTTCCCTCTTTTCCTTGCTTTCACTGCTCTCCTGTTCTTCCTCTCTCTTTTACTCCATAGCGATCTGTTTTTCTGGCATAACACACTTTCTGTTGTAGTCATGAGTTATTGTCTATAGTTCTTCTTCTTCTTCTTCTTCTCTCTACCCATGCTCTACCAATTCCTGTCTCTTATAATTTCTTATATTTCTCTCTCTCCCCCGTCTCTGTCTCCATCTTTAATTTATCCCTCCCCCCTCTCCCTCTCTCTTTAGCACCATTTCCATCTTTCTCTCCGCCAATATCTGTCTCTCCTATAATTTGACTCTTTCTCTATCTCTCCCCATCTCTGTCTCTGTTTCCCTCAAATCCACACCTCTCTCTCTCTCTCTCTCTCTCCTGTCTCAAGCTACAGTTCTATCCCCTTTTCTCTCTCTACCCATGCTCTACCAATTCCTGTCTCTTATAATTTCTTATATTTCTCTCTCCCCCGTCTCTGTCTCCATCTTTAATTTATCCCTCCCCCCTCTCCCTCTATCTCTCTCTTTAGCACCATTTCCATCTTTCCGCCAATATCTGTCTCTCCTATAATTTGACTCTTTCTCTATCTCTCCCCATCTCTGTCTCTGTTTCCCTCAAATCCACACCTCTCTCTCTCTCTCTCCTGTCTCAAGCTACAGTTCTATCCCCTTTTCTCTCTCTCACTCGCTCAATATTAATTTCAATACCTCCTTCTTTCTCTCTGTCTTTCTAGTTTCTACTTGCATCTCTCTTGTGATTTCTCTCTATATCTAGGTCTATGTCTTCCCTTCGATATCTCCTCACGGAGACTTCAACTGCCCTTCAGTCATAAATTACACTCTGCTAATGGGCCTACTGCTGACATATTGTCAGAGCTGTGTGCATCCTTTCAATACGTAATCAGGCGGTTCGGTGAGATCAGCCATAAATCACTGCGAAAAAACAGAGCAAATATCTTATACCAGAAGAAGGTTGGGAAATTGATGAGAGAGGTGTTGTAACAAATCGATGTGCCTTGAGTCGATAGTACCTGCCGCGAATGAATCGACACCTGTTTACGGTTTTGTTTTAGAATTTTGTGGATTTTGATGACTTTGAAGAGGGATGAAGAAGACAAGTGAGACAATTACAATTGAAAGAAATCCAACGTCATCATACATTGTATGATTGGAGTATGATAAGGACAGAAATATGTCAAAGGGGAAGTAACTAGAAAAAGATTTTACATGTGTAAGAGGTGAAGATGTTGAATTAACTCCGTAGGAGAAAAAAAAAAGAGAGAGAGAGAGAGAGAGAGAGGGGGAGAAATTGATGGAGATGATGTATAGTGTAGGTATATTTATGATGTCCAATGCTTGTAACTAAGCAGTAGGTTTAATCTACCTGGTTATCTACACATATAGTGTAATTGAAACAACAAGAGAGAAAGAAAGACGGAAAGAAAAGAGACAAAGAACGAGAAAAGGGGGTGAGGTAGGAGATGAGAATGATATAACTGAAGAAAGAAAGAGAGGGATATGGGGAAAGACTGATGGAGAGGGAGAGAGAGAGAGAGAGAGAGAGAACAAGTAAAGGAAAGACATAGGAGGATAGGTACTCGACATTTCTTGCTGGGTTTGTTATGATACCAGGCTCGCACTCTACATGTAGCTTCCCTTGGTTTGCATTTACTCCAGTACTTCACTAGAGTCTTTAACATCACTTCACTGGATTGATCCATTTCTCCCAGGGGGTAAACCCGGTCTAACAAGCTATCCTGAGGGAAATCATCTTGCAAAAAGTACCGCCATCTCCCCTGCAACTCGACCAAATCAACACGTTTGTTTGATTACAACCACCAAATGCATGACCCTATAGTTCAGGCAATAAGATAAAGGAACCCTCAGGTTGTTTCCTCGCATGGAAAGCAGGTAAAGATCATTAAAATCCTGATTGGAGACACATCTTCAGCTGCTTGTATCCCCGCTAAACAATGTATCGTCTCCTTTCTCTCTCCCTGCCTGCTGGTACAGATGGTGAAGTATGAGCGCTCATCGCTCAGCGGTGGAGATGACGTTTTTGAAGAGGATCCCTCGTCGCAGACGCACGCAGCCAACAACGGGTCGGCGGCGAATGCCACCAACAATTCCTCGGCCACTCACACTCCAACTGGAAAAATGGAGGTAGCTTCAAACGCCCCTCCCGAGGTTCGCTTCAAGCACCTGAAAGGGAAGGGGATTAATGAAACCAAATGGAAGGGGCAGTCGGTGAGCGTCAAACTATGGTGGGAAAGGAGCACGTTAGAAAGGATACTTCTTGTTGTATGTCTTCTTCTCTTACTCACAGTCGTCATCGTCGCCATCGTCCTGGCAACCACAAGAAAACACGGTTAGTTCATCTTTATTTCCTCTTCTTTCATATAAAGGGGGCTGTCAAAAATTTAAGAGAGCAATCTGTTTTTCATAATGATTATGGTTATTTCTGAACCTGCTTACAAGCAAGTCAAAGGCGAACAATAAATACATCCCTTATCAGCTCATCAGCAATCACCGAAACAGAATTCCTTACTTCACTTTTGAAAAAAGATTATACCATTAACCCTAACCCTAACCCTTAACCCAACCTTTATTTTCAAAACCCTATTCAACCCTAATCGTATCCCTAATCTTTGAAGACATTAAGCCTAAATCAAGTATCACACAGCAAATATCTGGGCCATATTGCATAAAACTTACCAGTGATTGTAATTTTGCCATCACTAATCAATTACTATGGCAACATCACTCAACATCCAATCAAATCAAGGTTTCCATGGAAGTTACCATCAATCATAAGTGTTATGCAACAGGGTCCAGATCAACAGAATATTAACAAAACTTGACACACAAAATGCCATTATCATATGTTATTTAGTTACTACCAGCCACAGGTAATCTGTTATCTTTTAGCTGTGATTTGATATGTTACATTTGAAACGTTATCTTGGATATGCTCCTTCTTAGAATTATGTTTTTGAAATCATCAGTCTTTTAAAGATGATTGGTAAACCTTTCAAAGGTTTACTTAATTCCTCATTTTGGGTAAATCTTTCAATCTTAACTGTGTTAAAACTAGTAGAAGGAAATGTAATTAATTCATTTACTAAATCATTTAGGGCTGACCACAGTAATATACCTTTAAAGGTAATTTAACACATGTGCAAGCCATTGATAATCTAAAAGAAATTGCAAAAGCTATTTTTCCTGATGAAGATAATATCTGTGGTAGATCTCTGATCAAAGGCCTTGTTTTCCATATGTTTTTGACCCATTTCCGTTAATTCATTACCCCTTTTCAGATGACTGTCAATTGCTTTTAAAGATGGATGCCGTGTGTCCTACTGTCCTTTAATACTTAATCAGCCATCAATCTCTCTCAGCTAGAGCTCTCAGAGCTTGCAATATAGGTTGCATATTCTTAGAGCAAAATTTTTGTTATTAATTAACACAATGAGTGCCCTTTGGTTATGAAATCATATATCTTGTATGCAATCTTCTTCCTTTGCTCTTTTAGATTTTGCATCCGCTTGCACAGATTTCTTGAAAAATATATCGTACTGATAGTTTTCAAAGCATCTAATTTATTTATCTAATTTTGTTGATATTAATCAACTCAATTAGTGTCTTTGGTTTGAATTCCCATCTTTGATATTGAATCTTCTTGCCTTGCTCTTCATGTTTTTTTGTTTTTTGCATTGGCTTGCCCAGACTTCTTGAACAATATTTCATGACTTTTAAAGTCTCATACTTCAATCAATCCTTTTAATCATAAAGCCTTATTAGCATTACAAAAAAGTATTGGTTTAAAAATGGACAGGGGATAGGGGTTGGAGCTGAGTCATGCAGCATTTTTTAGTCTCAGACCAAAGTTTGAGTATGGGACTATTGCATGGGAAGAGCCAGAAGGGTGTTCACTTATGATTCTACATAGAGTTGTTCTCAACATATAGTATAACCAGCATACTTGTGGCAACAAATAAAATTAATATACCTTAAGGGGGAAAAATGATTAAGTAGAAATTTTGCTCTCAATTTTACCCAATTAATCATGAAGAAAAGAACATCCTTATTGATAAAGATCTACTCATCAAGTTACTGGAAGTAAAGGGTATGCTTGCACGAGCATACCTACTAAGACCCCGTTCTCACTCACTTTGAAAGTGGTCTTAGTTAGACCGCTCCAGAGGAACGGGTCTTGAGGAACGGTTTGCGAGCGTTCACACTCCGAGCAGTTTTTTATGGCTCAAACCGCTCCACGAGTCAAAGTGGTCTTGTTGCTGTGGCAGCTCAGGTCAGCGGGTAAATTTTTTCGCGGAATACTAAGCGTATGTACCGTACTACATGTTTCGCGCACAACGTCACTAGACCACTTCCGTTCAAAGTACGCTTCCGTTCACACTCGCACGTTAGAGCGCTCCAAACCGCTCTTAATAAGACCCGTTCCTCAAGACCACCTCCCGAGGTGGTCTTCTGGAGCGGTCCAGAAGTCCACTTCCTGGACCACTTTGACTGTTTTCACTCACCTAAGAACCGCTCCTGAGGAACGGGCCTTAGTTAGACCGCTCCAACGAAGTGAATGAGAACGGGGTCTTATAAAGATTTTTTTTCAAGAACCCTATAATGTTTTACATCCATTTGATATATATTATTTAAAAAAAAACAAGTTTCAACTCTGAATATATATTTTTCATCTATCTTTTGTTCCAATTAAAATATGTGTTTTGGGGTGGATTATTTTCATTTTTTCTGTAAGAAAATAGAATAAAATTGGTGTAGTTTTCTAGGAAATACCAAAGAATGAAAGAAATATGGAGAAAATAGCAACAACAAAAAAAATTTTGCAAAATTTTTTGCATGAAAAACAACCAGGGTATTGAACATTAAGGGGGTCAGTGTACTTTGCAAAACATAAGTCCTTTTTGCTCTTGACAAGAGGGTACCTGGAAGTGCTTTCTGTTGTCATGTTAATGCTCTTCCAGATGGAGGGGGCCTTGTTTGTTTGTGTACGTCAGATAGTATGAGATTCTTATTCAATTTCTCTGCGATCAGCATCCTTGATGACGTCAGTGCTTTAAACTCCAAATGTCAACTGGGTCTGTTTAATTTTGACTATTTCTGGGCATTTTGATTAGAAATAAAAATCTAAGATCTGAGCTTCCGTTGTTGTATTGACATAGTTTCAATCGGCTCCTAATATCCAGTACTGAGAACAGATTATTCCAGACTTAGATTTGAACTTAGGAAAGGACAGTGCCACTTTAAAGGAACCAGTCAGCAGGTAGGGAGCTACAGCTGTAGCTGTGACCTACATTTATGAGACAGCATGAAGTAAATATTTAGAAATACAAGGAAAATGCAAACAAATTCTCTGCTATTCTGAGCATTACGATTTAGAAGTAAACAAATGTTAACCCATTGCCTAATGGAACTGGGTAGGGCTTGTAAATCAACCCATGAGGAATATGATTATTGTTTGTTTATTTGTTTGAATTTTATATCTGCATTCAATAACGTAATACAAAATAATTGAATATTACAGAAAAATATAAAAACACATTTTCAGACATTAACAAATACTTTTAAACGCATAAAGAAAATACACATATGAGACACAAACATTATACAATTAACAGAACTTTGTGAACACTTTAATAAGCTTTAATATGTGACATTCTCAAGAAACCTAACTCGGGACAAATCAATTTTTCAATCACTTGAAAAAGGTCAAAACTTGGTAAAAAATTTAGTTGTTAACTGTTTGTCTAAACGTCATAAATATTAATAGTTTTACCTGACATAGACAACTTTTGTTCAAATATATGAATATTTTCGTGTTGGAGAGTTTGTGAACTTTGCATATAAAGTCAACTTGCTTCTTTACTACTTAGTATTGTCTATAAATTGATTGAAGATATCTTGGACAGCTGGCACTCTTATTATCTTTAAGCAAAAGTCCACCCTGATCAAGTTGATTTTCATAATGAGAGAAACCTATCAGTGAGTGTTTAAGGAAAATTGATGGAGGATAAGGGACTTTTGAAATCTGAAAATTGTAATCAATCACATACTGAGCAACAACTTGATGATTTCCCTCGCCAGCAGACTCTCATTTCGTGAAAGATTTCGAAAATTTCCATTTCTCAGAAGAGAATTTTATCTTAAATCTGTGCTAGAAGTAATGGGAGCATGTTCATATGCATGTGCCATGTACATGTATGTCCTTCTGTAAGAAATGTACATGTATGCGCAATTTATCAAGTATTGTCAGGATATATGGAGAGCAGATGGCAAAGTGAATCAAGAAAAGTCATCAAGTTGTTGATTGTTCAGTGAATAAAAAGTATTAAAACTTTACATCTTCCTTATTTTTTTGTCAGATTTTTCTCAAACTTTCTTCATTTACACATTCCTTTAATCATTCTGTTCTTCTTTAAATGGAATTGATGTCACTGTGAACTACTTCGTTAAAGCTATTGTATTCTAAATGTTCTGAGTACTTCATGTATGTACTTTCTGATGCTGGGACATGGTAATCGGAGCAAAGTCATGATTTTACCTTTAAAATGAAATTAGTTAAATCAGGGCTCAACACTATCGAGCACCAGGGCCACATGGGTGCCTAAAATCTAAGACAGGACCCCCACAATTTTCCATTGGGCTTCTACATAGAGACTGTAAAAAGTTCAATCCGGACACCCTTCCAAAAAGTTAGTATGGATCGAGCCCTGGTTGATTGTTATTGTAGGATAGATATCGCCCCCACGCTTTCACAAAATTGAATTAGATATTCCCACCCACACTACCTGTACAATTATCCTTGAATGGTTTTGTTTCCTTAAATTGAGAATTATAAGAAGGTGTGCTTGTCATTCACGGCAATTTATAAACTCTGTCTTTAATTATGCATTTATTTAGTTGCTAATTAGATCATATCAAGAATTGTTTTGGCTTGTGTATATATTGTATTTTCAAATTGGATTCAATTATAAATTAAAGTAATGAAATGATGTGTATATGGAATGCCTTGAAGGCTAAATATAGATAGAAGAAGTGAACAAAAAATAATTTTTATGACAGGCATGAAAATTAGTCTCAATTGTACTCTCAAAATGTCTACCTGTCTTGTACTCATACAAGCTTTTCTCATTTATTGTAATACCCATAGTAAAGAGTAACTGTATCAATAGTGAGAGGCATTGTTGCCTTCAATTTTTTCTGTGAATTTGATGGGCGGGAGAGGATGTCATATTTGATTCAATTTGCTAGATAAAATTGGTATTTCATCATTATGTACATTAATTTGGAAGGGAAGATAGGATCAAAGGTTGACAGATCAACGTTACCAAAAAAATTCTTGACCACCCCTTATCAGAGCTGCCAACTAGTACGGATTTCCCGTAATTGGTATGGAAATTAACGATCATTATGGCAGTACGGAATGCGGCCATCCAACACTTGCTGAGAAAGATGGAAAAGTATTCTCTTAATAGAAGCCAATTTTTCATGGAGAACTGATGTGTTGTGATGACCTGAAAATCAATATTTAGCTACTTTGTGTGAGAAAAATTACCAACATTTTTAGATAATCATGCGCATGCATCCGCGCAGTGTTGGTGTGCTGTTTTTTTAAAGATTCATAGCCCCGCATAGGAAATTACTGATTTATTCCCCAAATAACTGATTTTGAGTCTCGTGATTACTGATTTTCTGTTCTGGAGGTTGGCAGCTCTGCCTTATGTTTAAAGCATAGAAATTAAATGGGGATACTTGCAAATAGAGGAGGCATCATTAAAATTATGCAGGAAACAAATACATGTATGTAAGAAAGGGATGTCCACTTTGTACTAGAATCGATCATTCATCACCAACACAGCTGGGATTGTGTGGGACTGTACTTGATTGCAGCAAGCACGGTGTAGCTGAACCGCAATATAGACGCAGGATGATAGAACCTTGTTCATATTTAAAGGGGACAAGTTACCAACAAAAGTAATATTTATATCATCAGGAGACATATAGTATATCATCCTCAGATATGGACAAACAAATGACTTAAAGGGCCCATGACATCGAAATACAAGTGTATTCCTGTTGGTGTGCAGTCCTGCATACATCTCATATTTTGATATGTAAACTTCTGAATTTGTTTCATAGATTTTTAAATATTTTTTGAAATATTTGTTTTCAAACTTGCTAAGCTCCACCCCCAAAACCTCCACCCCCAAAACCTCCAGATTTCATTCCCCTTGTGACATCATCTGTCAGTCATCAATGAGCTAACTTGAGAAAGTGGTATGTATCTTTGCCGAATTTGACCACCTGTTACAAAACGTAATACAAGAGCAACATACAAGTTGCTATGTCAGACATGCTGTAGCATCACCAGGAAGACAAAGGCAATGATGATGTATTGTACATATGTATGGAAGCATGCAATTCTACTATGAACGTGTGCTAAGCTGAGGGAAATTACATACTATTGTCTATTCTATAATATTAGTTTAGTCTGACATGTCTGACATAGCAACTTATATGTTGCTATTGTTTGTGGTATTGTAACAGGTGGTCAACTTGGCAACTTACATGCCACTTTCTCAAGTTAGCTCATTGATGACTGGCAGATGATGTCACAAGGGGAATGAGATCTGGAGGTTTTTGGGGTGGAGCTTAGCAAGTTTGAAAAACAAATATTTCAAAAAATATTTAAAAATCTATGAAACAAATTCAGAAGTTTACATATCAAAATATGAGATGTATGCAGGACTGCACACCAACAGGAATACACTTGTATTTCGATGTCATGGGCCCTTTAAATATTCAAGAGTTTCAGTGAAAAGATATTTTTTATGGAGGCCTAGTGCACAAATTTAGTGCACTTTAATTGAGAGACTAATAATCCCCTTTATACAGGACCTGAAAAAATCTGAGTCTTAATCTCCTTAACTAAGACTGCTCTAAATTGTTTTATATTGAAAATAATCCATGAAATAAAAAAAATTAAGGCATCAGCAGTGATTAGGAAACTGTTTTCATAATACAACTACTCGTATAAAGAGACTAATACTACTACTTCTAGAGACCTCTATCTTTCTTTTCTTTACTATTAAACTATTTTTAAAAAATTGAGTGAGATATTTAGCAACTTAACCTCACAAGCCAAAATTAAGAGGCTTTTGTGGTAAAAAAAAAGTACAAAGAATAACCCCCAAAATGTTAACATATCATTCATGTGATACCGGTAGTTGGAAAGGTAAAATTCATATATGTTTTGGAATTAAAGGATAAGGAAGAAAAAAGACTTCCAGGGTATGTGGTTTTCCGCAATTATTTTGCTACTTTGTGCACATGCAGCTGTCTCAAACTATATACCACAAATTATAATAAAAACATGATAGCAATCCTCTCAATTTGAAGGTTGACCGCAAGAATTCAAATTCAGCTTTAAAGAGTTGGTTGAGGAAAGGTTAGGAATAATTTGTGAACCTTTTAATTCTTTTTTGTTTGTTGGTAGTGTGGAAGAATATCATTAAAAAAACATGTCCACTGACAAGGATGACTCCTAAAATGCCTTCATAAATGAAATATGACAAGAATTATCTGAAATGTTTAGACCAGACTTTCATGTAGGGTCTTTGTATAGTCCTACATTTCTCGGTATAGTCCATGTGACTGTTAGCAAGAATGACTCAATTTCTTATAATTTGGATGATTCCTAAACCTCACACAGTTCCACAGTACATGCTTCCAGATACTTTCTTTTAAAATGCAATTGCATGACCTGGGGGGTGTTTCACAAAGACTAAGATCGACTTTAAGTTGGACTTAGGTATAACAGGCCGTTCGTGCCATTGTTTGCTCTCACCATTATGATCTTTAGATAATATTTTTTCCTTCAATAATGAATTATCAAAAAATGTAAGTTTTGTAAATTTTTACCATGATTTGTACGTCCCTTGACAGACCAATGCCAGTAAATAATGATAGCAAACAATGGCATGAACGGCCTGCTATACTTAAGTCCAACTTAAAGTCGATCTTAGTCTTTGTGAAACACCCCCCAGAACTCTACTTTATCTTTAAGTCTGCACTTATGAAGCGATGTCTCGGAAGTAATTTTGACAAATGCTTGGTCATTGTGACATTTCCAATGCTGCTAGGTGTGAAATTTGATTTGCTTTAGTGAAGTCGGAGCTGGTTATGAAGTAGCAAAATGAGGGAATTGATGTACACACATACGTTCAGGCAGTTATAAATGTGCAATTTTGAGTACAGTATAGGCTCTATTGCTTTGCCTGTATATGTACATTGTACACTGTATAATTATAGACACAAAACAAGAATTAAAGATAGAGAGAGAAAAAATCAGTCTTGAGTAGACAAAGACTTGAATTCATGAATTTTGGCTGTTCATTTGTGGGTGTTATAGTACAAGTCTTTGCATTTTACTTGTTTATGTGGTATGTGTGGTTTAAAGCACTATTTTTAGAGCAGTGGATATTTTGATTGTAACATGTAAATTTAGCAAAAGTACACCAAGGTTCATGTAGAATGTATGCACATGTACTATAGTGTTGAATTGATTTGCATTGTAAACTCACAATCCCAGGTCCCTGCACCATGCAGGTCTCCTCATGCAATTGCGTCAGTGTCGCAGGGTAAGAAATGAAATAGATATGAAGGCTACTTTGGGACAGGGCTATTGTGTTCAGTAATTTTATGCATTAAGACCCACCAAATGACAAAAACTGACAAAAATTGTTTTTATAATGGTGTGTATAATCATGTCATTGTACTCTTACTGTGCCATGTTGTTACCAATTTATAGGCGCATGAATTATCTGGCCCTAGCCTCACTGCTCTAAGGTGCTTTGGTATTCAAGGAATTTCCTACTGGTAACCACTTGCCTCCCCTGGGTTGAGTGTGGCAAGTGGAGGTTGATGCCTTTCCAGAGGATGTTGGTGCTATGGTAGGGTTTGAACTCTTACACCTTGAGATCCACAGTTCTAAAGACTTGCCCTTAAAAATTTTCTTTTTGTTTTGTAAAGCATGATGCAGTAAACTCCAAACTGGGAGAAGACAAAAGTGTCATGGCAACTTATAAGAGGCCACTTTGCATGCAACTGAATGACAGGTGGGGATAAATATGAAATACTAGTAGCTCTGTGTAACCTACCCCCCTCCTCAGACTACCAAGATTCATTGTATTACTAAACAGAAATAATATACAGAAGTATCAGGGGCATTCTAACTCTAAAAACTGAAATGTTAAATCACCATTTAAAGGGCGAGTGACCACTCTTTCAAAATGTCAGATTGATACTTTTAACATGCTGGATTCAACCTTTAAAGTGTTGGATCCAGCATGTTCAGAGTGTTAATCTACTATTTTGAAAGAGTGGTCACTCCTCTGCCCGTTTAAATGGTTATTTAACATTTCAGTTTTTAGAGTATAATTAAGCGCTTTTTAGGTGGTTTACTGTGTGGTGTGTAAACAAGGCTTTAGACCCCTACATCTCTTTTCTCTTTTGGATGTTTTTTGTTTAGATTGGCAAACCATTCTTATACACCATTTTGTAGCAGCCAGCCTCAGCAAGATTCCAACAGAAGCTCAATATTTTGTCTTACTAGTTTCAAATATAGAAGAAGAAAATCATTTTGTGAGGTTTGACAGCTTATTGAAAAGAGCTGCTAGTCTCTGACCATGCTGACAATAGGCTTTCAATCCTGAAATGTCAGAGTTACTCACATTGTTTCCCTGCAATCCTTTGTAAATGCCATTTACGGATGGATTCCACATAATGATTTTTTTCAGGAAGAGGGAAACTTAGAGGAAAACGTTTTCTTTTCACTCAATTTCCCAATGCAGGCATGGAAATGTCACTTCCTGCTACCACCCCTTCTTTAGATGTGATTCAATTGAACACGAAATGGATTTTAAAAAATATTCAAAGTAGATCTGTTTGTGGTTTTACAAGTGTATTTAAATAATGTTTTCCACTTAAAATCTGTCCAAGGGTGTAAGTAATCCATAGAAGTTATATAAAATTTGAGCTGTTCCAGAATTTAGGATACTGGAAAAGTTGTAGGAAGTTCTATCTGTTTCCAAAGAACAGAAATGATGTTTATTGGATTTGATTTATAAGAAAGCTCATAATTATGACCTGTCATCAAACATGGGTCATCAAAATATCTTGCTCATGCATGTTTTAATGCAAATACAGTCAAACCTGTCTATAGCGACCGCCCAAGGGAAACACAAAAAGTGGCCTTTGTAGACAGGTGGTCTTTGTAGACAGGTTCCTTAAGTACATGTTTCAATGAGAAACCATTTTCAAGGGAAACAAAAAATGTGGCCTTTGTAGAAAGGTGGTCTTTGTAGACAGGTGGTCACTAAAGCAGGTTTGACTGTAGAACAATATGGGACAGTATACCATTCCAGTTTCCTTCTTGCTACTACCATCAATCCTCTTTAACTTAATATCACCATCTTCTCTATATCTGGAGTGGATCTTCAATTTAAAAAAGGATACAAATAATGAATCGGCCTGTCAGGGCCAAGTACCCTATAATATGATCAATGTGAGGTAATTCTCAAGCTTTGATTTGACTCTTTTTTTTGGGGGGGGGGTACGAATGGGAAAAGAACTAGATGACTAATGACCAGTGATAGGATGTAGAAGCTTTCCTAAATGACTTGATGGCATCAACTGTATATTAAAGGACAGATGTTGCATTCCACGAGCAGATGGAGAAGTAGCAGGAGATCAAATGCAGTGAGATGGAGAGAGAGGGAGAGGGGAGGGGGGGGGGGAGGGAGGGAGATAGGAGAAGAGAGTGGGGGTGAGGTAGGGAAAAGAAGGGAAACAGATAGGGAAGATAGAAGAGAAAGAAAAGGTGCATGAGAGAAGAGTGAAGATGGAGAGTTAAAGATGTTTTCAAATTTCAAGAGTTTGCTAAGAGTTGCAGTGAATGTAGATAACACGAACAGTTCATATTTAGAACCCTCTTCTTTGTTTCTCTTGCCATTGTATACATGTACATGTATCATGGCTTTGTATTATTGCCATACTTACACATGAATGTGTAGTTCTACCTAAATAAACTGATAAAATGATGGAAAACCTGAACCAGAGGAATATTAACTCAAAAGACAAAAAATAATTTAAAAATCTTGTAGCAGACTCATACACAGGAATGTGTAAGAATTCTGACTCACTGGGGATTTATTCTGGCCTTGTTTCCTTCAGAATTCTAGTTACAAGACAATTGAAAACTTACATGAAAACTAGATCAGGAAATGATCTCAGAAATATAGCTAGCTCAAGGTAATATGACGGAATGTATAGAAATTGATCACAATCAGAAAGGAGTGACATTGAATTTCCATTAGACTAAGAGGAGATGAGAAAGAAAATATGGGGATAGATAATAGAATATGATATTCTTGTAGAAGAATAAGATTGGGATGAAAGGGGATAAGGAAGATGGAGTAAGAAAGAAAATGTGTAGAGAAAGACGATATTTGAGAACGAAGAAGAGGATATGAATTTGTGTTTAAAATGAGATAAGAGTTGCGATTAAGAAAGGTAGACTTGTGAACAAACTAAAACAACTACAACAGATTGTGAAGAAATATGGAGGAAAATAAATGAAGCAGCAAATTAGCCCCTTGTAAAAGCAGAAGAAAATGAAAGAAAGTGGACAATAAAGAAGGATTGGATGTGGGTTTTATTTATGTAATGTACGGGTACTACCGTACATCTATGTATACTACCATTTAGATGAAAGTATTCAGTTCTGCTCGAAGTTAGAAAATTTGCAAAAAACAATAAATAATGAAGAATTTGCTTTGTAAAATAGGAAAAACACAAAACTTAAAACTCAGATGCTATGTTATTGCATAGCTTAGTCTAATAATAATAAGACCAATTATAATGAAATATATATTTTTGTCTGTTTGGAGCCAGAAGGGTGTTAGCTCATATCAATTTCCACAGAGTTAGTTCCCTTCTTGTTCCAAACAGAGGATTTGAACATTGTAATTCTTAAATACCCTCTTTAATCTTTGAAATAAATGTCTTTTCTCTGTCATATCTTAGCTCTGTCTGAAAAAAGTCATCATTAGTTTCTTTTTGTAGATTGAATGTCTGAATTATCTTTTTGATCTTTGAAAAAATGCCTCTTTTATGTATGTTTTTAGTTTGTGCAGAATTCAGTCCAAAACAGCTTCATTTCCTTTTTAACATTTTAAATGAAATTTTAAAAACCAAATCTTATTGATCTTTTTTTTCCCATTCTTTCTCGTTGCAGAGTTCTGTCTAACTGAAGCTTGCATCACAGTAGCGAGTAGTCTTCTGATGTCTATGGATAAAGGAGCCGATCCGTGTGACGATTTCTACGAGTACTCATGTGGGACGTGGGACAAACACAACCCCTTACCCGAAGGAAATAATAGGTGGAGCACGTTTGGACTGCTGTGGCAAGAGAACAGGCTCGTTCTAAAGAACGTTTTAGGTAAGAGTGTCTGATAGGTAGAACTGTAGTATGAGGACCATTCAAAAATCTTACAAAAAGTGGGATGAAATCACTATTCATTTGATGTTGATGATTTATTTTACCTGGTTTTAAAAAAAAGTAAGTATATGCTTGTAGATAAACAACCAGGAGGACCAGGACCTATGACTCTCTGATAGGGCTGGCAAGGAGGTATAATGCCTTACCAAAGGGCACTAAAGTATTTACTTGGTGTCAAACCCAGGTCTTCCCATTGAAGAGACCACTGCTCTACCACTGAGCCACCATGCCTCTTTTCGTTATCTTCCTCTTTCACTTCCTGTGAACATTGTCGTAACACAGAGTTCATGCCAAATAATCACAATGTTCCTATTGAAAGCATTATGCATCGAATTTAAATTGCTTTCCAAACCTGTTATTTTTTGTGAAACTTATTGATTTACGCTGAAATTCTGATCTTGATACAAATCTAATGTTAAATTGCTTTTACTGAACAGCTCAAATGACATTAAAGAAAATAGACATGCTGAGAGTGATTTTGGATCATGTGTGATCACTAAAGCTGTAAGCCCTTAAGGGCATGTCAAAATTGGCAAGACCCAGGTGTCACAATCCCCTGTCATCACGTTAGGCCTCATTCTTATTACAAGGGTGGGCTCACTCACAACCAAAGTAAATTCTACTCCCTGAAAGCTCCTGCAAATACCAATTTTTCTAGATGCATACATATTGCAACATAGTTCATCACTCAAATTGTGAGCCATCCAGAGTCTGTGATACTAGATTTATAGCTGATGTTGTCTCGTTGGATAAGTCACTGTGATCAGTACCCTGAAAAGGCACTAGTGTCCTTTGCAAGACATTGATCTACTGTAATAATTATGCTTGACATCAAGTTAGAAGCTCAAAAGAAACTTTATTAGTTAAAACATACTTATTAGTACATGAGTCTCCCACTGTAGCATACAAGGATGTACCTTTGTTGTTGTGCATGCCTGACATATCACCAAAAGGTGGAGCTATCAACCTTTAGACTTATGAGATACACATGTATTACATTACATCTACATTTGCTACTCTTCACCCAGGTGAAGTAAATGTGTCTCTGGTAGGAAGAAATTTCATAAAGGTTTGAATGCGTATTGTAGCACACATTCTGCTTATGATTCTTCCTGATTTGTGGGTCTTATTCAGGACAAGAAATATATCTGCTAAATGAGTTTAGTAGAAAGGAAACATGTAAGATATGTGTGTTGGTATGGTGACTGAATCATATTTAATTCATTTTTTTTTTGTGGGGGCCACATAAGCATTGTGGTCCTGACCATATATTTGCTTTGTATTTTTTATGTTTTATGTATTCTATTTTTTCTATTGTATGTTTTGCTTATATATATATATATATGGTTCAATAAATTCAATTCAAAATTCAAAGATAAAGAAATCAAGGTAGATCTTGACCACCATTAACAAGTGGTTTTCTACATGTGTATGAAGATGTTATACTTGCAGTGAATATCAGTTTCAGCAAGCCTTTGGTAAGTTGATAATAGATTTCTGGTTCAAACAACCCATCTGCTGCATGATAAACAATTCAAAATTGTACTTGAAGCCAGTTTCCCTCAAAATGGAGCTCCAATACTAGAACTCAAGTGTACATTTAGCTTTTAAACTTGAACCTACTGGCAGTGATCAACATACTTTATGCCTCGTTCATATGTGCTGCGGGAAATGGCAGGGGAAACTTCTAAGGCAGAATAAGTGTATTGTCCTTTATATTTCTGTATATTTTAACACACAGGAAAGTGAGTATGCACAGGGCCTTGGTTGCATACAGCTACCCCTTTTCGGATCATCCCCTCTTGCTATTTACTTACATTGAAAACCCACTGCTTTACAACATACTGGTACAAGTTTTAAATTTCATCATTGATGGCCATGCTTTTAGCAATGGAAATTTGTGGTGTTTCCATGTACATATACATGTTATGTGATTACATATTTAAAGTAGACCAATTTACATTTCTACAAAAGAGACAACTTCAATATATTTTGAGTTAAACAACCACCTTGTAGACATGTCATGTATCGGAAATGTTTTACATATCATATATGTGAACAAGCCTATGCCACCTTGCCCTGGTTTTGACCATGTTTTGACCCACACCAAAGTGAGTACCTGGGATACTTGTACTTGTCAGGGTCCTTGATTTGTAGGGCTTAAGCGGCCGTGTTTGATTTGCGAGCTAAGTGAAATAGGACGCTGCTTTCCATCAGGGACTAAAGCTCGTTGTCATCGTCGCGGGGGAAAGTGGAGTGAAAAAGATGACTCTGCGGAACAAGACGGACAGTCAGTACAACGGAGAAGGAGTCTTTATGATGATCTAAGCCGTGGTATCAATGAAAACGTAGAGTTACACGTCTGGAGAAATGAGAAAGAAGTGTCGAGTGATCGATGGTTGTGCTAATCAAAGCATTCACTTTGCGATCACGTTTAATTGGAAAATACTTCCCAGGGATCATTGATATATTGACATATGAGTAAAAGAGATTGTATTTTATTGTTAAAGGGAAAATCTATCCCAGTTGACTTGCAATTTTTCTCAGAAAGTTTTTTAGTAATTTCCCATATGTATATTTCCTTACTCATGGGACACCTGTTTTTCCATACTCTCTTTATGAAATATATTTTCTTATATGAATGGTATCAACTACCAAGAAGAGACCTGGGCCTGGCTGTATTATAAAGAGTTGTGATTAAATCAAATCAATCGCAACTTAAAATTTATCCCCACTGTGTACTTATGAGATTAATGCGATTAATTTCAAGTTAATTGTGACTGATTCGAATCAATCGCAACTCTTTACATGACAGGGGCCCAGATTTGCTGTGCGTCTCATTTTCTACTTGAAGAATTAAAACCTTCTCAAAGTAATCAATAGCCTGTTCAAACTGTAGGAAATATGCAAAACTCATATATCAAAATGTTGTACAGTCAAACCTGCTTTAGTGACCACCTGTCTACAAAGATTATTTGTATACAAAGACCACCTGCCTACAAAGATTATTTGTCTACAAAGACCACTGTTTTGTTTCCCTTGAAATTGGTTTCACATTGAAACATGTACTAAAGGAACCTGTCTACAAAGACTACTTTTTGTGTTTCCATTGGGCGGTCGCTATAGACGGGTTTTACTGTATAAAGATTCTTGTAGCAAAAGGAGCATACAGACTAGACAACAAAATCGTTTTTGTAAAACAAAAGTTGTATAAAGAAACTAGATTTGAAGAGGATAATTGACATGACAACTGACCAATCACCAGTGTGCGCTCACTATAAGCCCTGCCCAGTTATACAATTTTTCAAATTCTTTTTCATTTCTGCAGAACTGTTTCTACATGATATTTGTGTAAAATGCCAGATGACTGTTAAAGAGTTGATTCATGAGTGATGAAAAACTAATTGGCTTGGAATAAATCCAATGGATCCCCTTAACAGATTATTTTGGAATTCCTAAACAGATTTATATGTGAAAAAAATTGCTTCTCTGTGGAATGTATTTATCCTGTAAGTTCATCTTCTTGCTTATATGAAAGTCATGAAAACCTCATAAATTTTTTATCAAAAGGAGTAATTCATTGAGAGTGAAAGTTACTGTTGGATGGGGGAGGGGAGGGGGAGGAGAGGGGGTGGGCCAAAACCAGCTCACTATAAGGGCCCCCTTCTGATTCTCAACCCCAAAGAGCACATTCAAAAGAGTGCAACATCTAATATAGTAATAACCTTTTTCCAATTATTGATTAACAGATTGATTAAAGAGGGGTGGGGCTGGGGGTCTCCTTTTGTATTGTTGTCCCCTTCGTACAAATATCCTATCTGCCTTGGGTGAGAGATGTTTTAAACTCTGACTATCATCCTGTTTTGTGCATGCTTGGGGTAAACATGTTTGCTAATAGGATCTGAGAAGTAGGGGATGATATATGGTAATTGATGGGGCTGGAAAAAGTCGGTCACTATAAGCTGACTTCAAAGTCACGAACATGTTCAAGTGAAATAATCACTACCTTACAAGATTCACATTATTGTGGTACTGTGAAATAGTTTATACCAATACCGCTTGAAATACAAGCAGGGTTAACATTTCAATGTTGTTTTACCTAGTATTTTGCCCTGTGTTGATTGAAACTATTTTCATTTTTAAATTTGTTACGAACAAAGTTTAAGGTCTGCATCAGTCTAAGGGAAAACATTGTGTATGTCTGAATTTTATTCCATTTTTTGAGACTATTATGCAGCCCTACATGCATATTTGTCCATTTCATTCTAAATAAAGGAACTGTCATGAGTGTTATGTGTTAAATCAATATAGGCTATGTATACCTCAACCAAAAGTACTTAGTTTTCACCTCATCTGCAGAAAGATATGTCTGCTATTCAAGTGGT
This sequence comes from Mesocentrotus franciscanus, assembly GCA_037976565.1. Classification (NCBI taxonomy): domain Eukaryota; kingdom Metazoa; phylum Echinodermata; class Echinoidea; order Camarodonta; family Strongylocentrotidae; genus Mesocentrotus; species Mesocentrotus franciscanus. The sequence continues at coordinate 27,015,446 of CP137682.1, forward strand.
TTACAATTTTATAATTTCATTAAGAAAAAAACACATTTGAAATAACATAAGAACAACAGAAATTCACTTTGTCTGCCTCTACCTGGGGGGGTGTAGCTAGCTGTTGGGATTTCTAATTTCTCATCTAAGGGCATTTTGAGAGCAGTCCTTTCAGGAGACTTTTTCTAGGATATTAACAATAAAAAAGAATGGAAAAGCTCACAAAGTAATCTCATCTTTCCCCAGAAATCATTCTTCTTTTTAAGAAGCACCCTGTAGTTGATTCACTTGATTATTTATGACCCCAAAACGTACCTTTTAGCGTTGACTTGTAGATAAAGCATGTTTCACTACTGGAGGCTAAGAATATTGCAAAATGCTATCGGAGGCTATAAATAAAAGTAATGCCTTTTGAATCAGCATATATATGTGAAGATGAATCTATATTCTCTTCACATCCTATGACATTTCATGCGGCCTTTACAGCCTCGACAAAGACAAATGCGGGTACAACATGTAAATGAGACACTTAATCGCTTCGTGTTTCATGAAGGTCATGTTGTTTTCCCTTCGGGGGCATATTAAATCTAATTGTTTGTCACCTCACAGTATGTGCATGTACATGTATGTATGTGATGACGGATATTGGGAAAGCTTTTTTTTTTCTTTGGTGGCGTAGCAAGTGCCCCCCTATTATCACACTGCATTAAGATCATGTTGTTAGGGGGCATATTAGATCTAATTGTCTGTCACCACACTGTATGTTTGTGGTGAGAGATGTGCTAGGAAAGTGCATATTAAACATGCATTATATTAGAGGCATAGTTTAGGGTAGGTGGCATGTGCTCAAAACAAATGAATAGGGACAAATTAATGGAGAAAGAGAGTAACTACAGGGGGGTAGATTGGGGCCCATCCCACTGTAAAGAAAAAGTAAGAAGAGAAAAGAGAAAGCAAGAGGGCTAAAGGGAGGTGAAAAAGTTGAAACAACCACCTTTTTATAGTGCCCCTAAATTTTCAGAAGGAAGTACATGATCATGTAGTTAAAAGGGTTAGACCATTATTAGACCTGATCTGAATGTTTTTAAGGTGTATTCAGCCTCCATGTATATCAATCATCAAAAGATCACATGCTGAATTCTTATCTAGATCAGTTTAAAGATAAACTTGAGTTCTGGTGAATATAGAAAATAAATTCTCACAGAATCCAACAAAACTTACACTGAATGTTCAAGATAACAAATAAATAACATGTGCCAAACAATTTTGGTAGAAAATGTTAAGTAGCTGAGTAATGAGCATAGAAAGATAAGGAAACCCTGGGAAGTAGGCCCGACACCATGTGCTTAACACAGGTCACTACGTGCAAATAGGAGTTGTGGTTTTTATCGAAGATGATGCCAAGTAAATTTTTGTGCGTCTGTTTTTATTTCACTGGTTCAAACAACCAATCTACTGCAGGATAAACAATCCAGAATAAATCATAGCCAAGTTCTCTCGAAATACGATTCCAATACCAGAGCTCAAGATTAGCTTTAACACTTTTCCACCCAGTTCTGAATTGTGTATTCTGTCAGACCGAAAAGAGCCTTATATTCAGTCCTAAAATCAATGGACCACGAACTATAATGTTGTGTTCCATGGAGTACTTTGATTTTAAGGTAGTGTAGCGAAGTGAAATGGCATGTGTTATCACAGCTTTCTTCACAAAGGACTGACAATTAATTTTTAATTTTCATCATTTTCACCTATTTAGCTGCAATAAATTGGACTCTGATACGTGCCTGTCCCTGTTTAAAAGGTGCTAGATTTGCAAAAGATGAACATCGATAAGCCAGATGTGTTCCTTTGACAAAAAGCTGCAGTTGTCCTTGCCTCTGTATTTCGCTAAGCTAAGGAAACAGAGGTAAAGGCACTCTAAATCAAAACCTTGAAATATTTTCTCATCAATTCTTTTGTTTTGTTGAGCTCCTTTTTTTGTTCTTTAGATATTTTCCTCCTGGAATCTTATAAAAACCCATGAGTGATTTCACTTGTAGTGTGAACATGCCCAAGTCTTATGTGAACGTATATCTGCGCTGTCATGTCCTAGTACCAGGAGGCGATCAGAAGACCGGAGAAAAACTTATTACAAAAACCATCCAGTCGTGTCTCCTCACCGTAGATTGGTGTCACAGTGCATCAAATTTGATCTCGTTTTCCGGAATTATAGAGTCACGTGACCCAAACAATTGGTGGCAGTGCGCTCAGGTAACCGACTTAAAGGTATCCTGCACCTTGCTCAATTTCTTTTTCTTTTTTCTTCTTCTTGGAAAACAACCCAGAACTGGATGTTTTGGGTTGATGAAGTCTACTCCTAAGGTATTTCTCTGAACTTGAATTGATCCTGGATGTGGGCCGCATACATTATAATTATATATGGCTGTGAAAAAGGGTTACAGCCAAAGTGCCAGTTTATTCATTTACTGCTCTTAGTGCTGTACATGTCTAAGTTATGCATTCAGATTTGAATTCGTATATTTTTCGCCATGACTAAATTGTCTCAGAACTGGCATTAAAATGATAAAGTGCAATGCTATTTTAATGTAACTGTACAGTGAACAGTATGTTATCACATTTGCTCTTGCAATATTTGTTTGGGATTTATTTTTTCAAAGATTTAGGAATTGGACGGAGGTTGCAATTGGTTTTAGGTGTAAGACTTAGAGTAAGGATGAAGGTGAGGTATAGTATTTGGTCAATAATTGAAGTGAGAGATCTGCCCAGCTTAGGAAATTAACGGTGGAGTAGTTATCACTGGAGCGTATCGCCATCGTTCAATCTGTACGATATGATAATCTTGCCATGTGCTGTCTTCATCAGATGTGAACGTAGTAATTTCTCCCAATAGTATCATTTTTTACTGTGCCCGTTTGTTTTGGTGAATTTATGATTTGTAACCTTTCTTATGTCGAAAAATATGCATTTTAAATTTGATGGGAGCTACATGTACATGTATACACCTTTCAAGCACACTGCTTGTTTGTAGTTTCCCTTTCTTTGTCACTGTTATTGTACAATTCAAATTTTTTTTTTTTAATGTGTTCTTTATATGATGATGAAATAAACAAATTGGCATTGAAATTGAAATTGAAGGTTGGTTGGATAAGGCTTGACAATTTTCTGTGATTCTTGCATGGAATAGAATTTCCATTTGTTTTGAAACAGAGCCCAAAATATCAGAATGGAATGATTTATATTTATGTAAATATATATATTCATATATCTGCTGCTCAGAGCCGGAAGGGCATGAACTCTGTGTCAAAAAGTATATGAGTTAATGCCCCTCTGCTCCAAACATACAACATATTTATTCTCCATGAAGGTTCTACTTTTGGTACTGTTTAATAAATTATTTGTCTTTCTTTATTTACAGAAAGTGAGCTGAACACAACAAGCAGTGCAGAGTTAAAAGCCCAGGATTTCTTTATATCTTGTATGGATGAGGATAGTATAATAGAAAAGCTGGGTGCCAAGCCTCTCCTAGACATCATTAATTTGCAGGTCAGTTCAAGCAAGTAATCTGGGTAACCAGATATTCAGATTAAGAATATGGGACGTATCAGAAGCTCTCCTCAGGGTAGAGGCAATGCAGTGCAAGTGAACGAAGCGTGTCAGCAAGTTTTGGGATACTTCTCTTTCTAAGATAATAGTTTAGAGTGCAGTTATAAGCATGGTATCATTGGTAATGGTAGTTTCATTGTTATTTGGGGGATTCCTTCAGTAGGTTCTTTAGTTTTTTGGTTGAAATAATGAACTCTCTTGTACATATTGAAATCCTAGACTGTTTTGGAATATATGTTAGATAAGGATTGTGAATGAGACAAACGTTCACTGTTTGTTTGATTAGCCAGCCAAAGCCTCAAGGATTACAGACTGCCTTTGGTGGAGAGGTGGCAAATTTAAAGCTAATCTTGAGCTTTGGTATGGGAATAATTCATTCTGGATTGTTTACCCTGCAGTAGATTGATTGTTTGAACCAGTAAAATAAAAAACAAACTCACAAAAACTTGCTGGAAATAATCTTCAATAAAAAAACTCTCATTTGCACATAGTGACCTGTGTTATTAACCACATGGTACGTGTCGGGCCTACTTACCTTTATTTCCTTATCTTTTTATGCTCATTACTCAGCCCCTATATATTTTCTACAAAAATCGTTTGGCACATGTCATTTTTTTGTAAATTGAAGATTCGATGTAAGTTTTGTTGGATTCTGTGAGAATTTAATTTCTATCATTACCAGAACTCAAGCTTATCTTTAAGAAAAACACATCCCCTTGGCAGTTTCCAAGATCAAAACCATGACAGTTGACTTCTAGATACCTTTGTGAAGGAGTGGACATTGATGTCATGAATACAAGCCCAATTATAAAACCAATAGATCAATCCAAAATGGAAATCAGCAGGTAAATATCAACCACTGCCTTCGTGCTGTTCAGCCTTTCAATATATCCGGACCACATGAAGCCTTTACATACTACACACATTCCTCTCCGCCATGCTATCTCTGTTTTACACTAATCAAATTTGATTTCCAACTGGGTCATTCTCGGTGGTGCTAGCAGGCAGGTGGCCAGAGGTTCAAAACGATGATTATGATTGATTTTTGGACCAGAAATACCAACTTGAGAACCTAATTGGTAATCATCCAGTTTTCTGTTGTCAGTATTTTGCTTTTGCGTGGTACATACATAAACATGTGCCTGTGTATATGAAAACTAGATGTATGTGTTTACATGTAATGCAGAGTAGTGATTAAAGGTATAGACCAGTTCTGGTCATGCGATTGCATTGTGAAAGAAACGTTGTGGAATCGATCAGAAAAGGTTGATCATCTAGCATATACGTATTGGTGTGTACTGCAAGGTTCTGGAATCATCAAAATGATAAGAAATTTGGCCCAGTCTTAATAAAGTTACAAGCACTGTACACAGAAAGATGTATATGGGACTACGCCACGCGCGATATCTATTTGGTCCCAATAGATATAATAATTTACCAAATATATCAATTAGTAGGCGGTTTCCTGACTTTCCCGGCAAAATTTGTATCATCACGTACTAGTCAAAACATATTCTTTCACATGATTGGTAATGAGAGCTTCCATTTCATTTTTTTGAGAGAGGGGCATTTCCAAAACTGGTCTTTACCTTTAAATTGATTATTAAAATAGCATTGAATATGATTGTCATCAAAATAAACAATAGTGTAGGAGCATGGATATGTATCCTCTAAAATTTGGAGGATATGGTACTGGAAACAAATGTTCTACTAGTTTTTAAATGGAACATTTACAGTCAGGCAGTGAGAATAAAAACTTTGAGTGGTTGCATTAGTAATGATAGTGTATGAAATATGCACTGATTGCACACTTACATATACACTTACAGAACAGATACAGATATGCTGCAATACTATTAAAGCCTCTATCATAGAAGCAGATAAAAAAACCTTTTTAAAACTTCAAACACTGTTCTACATTATTAGTTAAGTAGTTTACAACATCTTTTAGAGTGAATGAAACTGACAAAGATTGTGAAAGGTCATGCGTACATGTATTATAGAAGCCAAGAAATCAAGGTTAACACATGCGCTACTTAATAGCAGCTATTCTATCAAACATACATTATAAATGTACCGGTAAGGAGATTACTTCTGAATGATGCACAGCTGGAAAAGCATGTAACCCCAAGTGTGACATTGAGGTAGGAACCCCCGTCAAAAAAAGGAAGGATAACTCTTCGCTACACTTTGATGTTATTTTTTGTATAGAGGACTATTTCTATTAAGCAAGGTTACATGCTCCTGTGAATATTTCTTTAAAAGAGATTTTCTTGACTCCCAGAGGCTCTTGCATGACTTTCATTGTTATACAACTCTTACTCAACCAAACAATGGCAATTGGTCTTTCAACCAATCAGAATCTGTTTTGAAGGATTGCATTTGACTTGTAGCTTTCTGTTTTATCACAAAGAGGCATAAGAGCTTTTTAATTCATTTCACTGACTTTGTATGTTGTAAACAATCCCAGCTTGATATTCCATCTTTTTATCATCAGAAAATGAGAAATAGAGCAGGAAAAGGGGTAATTGATTGTATATGGTACTTCAGAAAACCCATGCAGTTATGATTTGGAACCCACTTAGCAGATTTGGTAAGCAGTTCGTAGCGCCAAAGATCATACCAAAAAAGGACACCCCTGATTAGATAAGCAGCAATTCCAGAATTGGATGATAAAGGTACAAAGTACGTGGAAGGCTGTTGATCTACTTTGGGTGGCTATTCTGATATGGTTCCAGGAAATACAAAATTGATGTATTTTCCTATAGAGAATACTGTATGTGTGTATAATCCATCAAATATTTGACATTTCATCTGCTGAAAACCATAAGGACATAAACTCATTTAACACAGAGTTTATGATACCCCTCTCATTCTCTACAGATGATTTATCCATTTCCATTGTTTATTTTGCATTGTGCATCGAGAGCAAGAAGGGCATCGGCTTTATGTAAAGCGTCCTTAGTTTATAGCTTTCTTGATTGTAGCAGATGAGAGCTACCAGTTATTTCAAGCCTTTTTGTACAGTATAACAATTGTCTTTGGATTTCCTGCTTCCTTTCAGCCATGTTTAGAGGTTCTTAACATATTTTCAGCTATGCTGCAAAAAAAAAGAATTAATAAAACAAAATTGTAGAATTTGGCAAGGTAAACATTAAAAAAAAAGAAAGATAATATATTTGTGTTTTAATTTTTTCTTAAAACTCCTTAAGAATGGTAATAATAATTTGATACACAAATGTATACAGTTTGTATTTAAAATATTCAGGTTTTGTATGTTACATATACTTGGTGTGATATGGTAATATTAGATTTAGTATATTCATGTCATATACATGTAGGATTATAATCATATGTGGATGATGATGAAAGTAGAATCATATTTCAAACTACATATTGATTAATCTAGGGCATATCGATTTCTACATCTGCTTCTCAAGAAGCCGTAATATGCAAACGACTGAACGAATCTCTTCTCATTGATTCCACGATTGAATTCACACCTGAATTAATAAGCAAGGCAGAAGCACCTGCAAAGCTCTTAGGTTCTGGGGGGTGTTTCACAAAGACTAAGATAGACTTTAAGTTGGACTTAACTATGGCAGGCCGTTCATGCCAATGTTTGCTCTCACCATTTACTGGCATTGGTCTCTCAAGGGACGTACAAATCGTGGTCACAAATCTACAGAATTTACATTTTTTGATAGTTCATTATTGAAGGAAAAAATATTATCTAAAGATCATAATTGAGAGACCAATCGTGAGAGCAACCAGTGGCATGAATGGCCTGCCATAGTTAAGTCCAACTTAAAGTCAATCTTAGTCTTTGTGAAACACCCCCCTGTTTATATGGGCCTCTATGACTTGATTCTTGTCAGGATATTATTTGAATCAGGGTTGGCAGTGTGTGAGATCTCATGTCATGCTATATAGGATATCTCAAAATGTTGAATGCAGCTAGGGCCCTGGGAGTGTTTTGTTGTTGTTCACTGGGGTGCTGGGATAGAACACTATGCATGCACTGCTAGTGGCGTATCCAGGATTCTCTGGCTGGAGAAGGGGGGGGCACAAGTTCTTGGACCAGCAACAATAACAGCACCAAACAACAAAACAAAAAGCACCAACAACAAAACAAGAAACAAAACCCACAAAAAAATAAAGTAAACAAAAACAACAACATATACCTCTTTGGGGGTACTGAGGATTGAGAATTTGTCTTTGGTGACCCTTGGAAATAATCAGGGATGCTCCAGCACCCATATTGCCCCCTAGCTTCCAGATCCATAGTTGAATGTCCCCATTGAGATGACATTTGACTGTCCTATGCTGTGTGGGATGTCTTGTTTTGATATGAAATGCTGATATGATAAACATGATTAAAATGACACCTGATTAGAATGTGTTGTTAAAGCCCAAATAAAACAGTGCAAGATGGCATGCTCTAGATGGGGAGGTTGCTTCGTTTCTCATAGCCTATAGTTTCTAAGCTCAGTGAGTTGTTCTCTCAGCTCAAAGAAATGATGTGTTCACTTGAGTGAGGCGAGTCTGGAACTATCAAAACTAGCACCATCAATCAAAACTTACATTACACGATGCAAGTTCAAATTCAAGTAGTTCATTCAATTAAATGCTCTGAAATAATTATAGGATTATTATCAAACATTATTGAAACATTTTGAATGGAAACAAAACCTAGACAAAACAAAGGGGGAAATTATATCAAAACAAAATGGTACATATCGCAGATTACCCTCGGCAATGCATGATGAGGAAATTTCTTCCCTCTACTGTCAAGGCTAGCATTAACCCAGGAGCCTCGAACAGTGTCCATTAAACCATTCATGTTCATCATGAACGTGATGGTTTGCTCATGATTACTATTTTAAAATTGAATTTGAATTTATTTCCACAAAACATGAAATAAAAGTGTACAAAATGACACATGTACAATCAAATGAAGTGGAGGAATAACAAAAGTATGAATACTTATCTAGGTTATCCCCTTAAACAAATGTGAACATCCTTATGCACACATGTAGGGTTGAAAGAAATGGAAGGCTACCAGTAATAGAAGTTTGGTATGAACATTATCAAGATGTGTAGAATGCAGATAGTAGTACCTGAGGAACTTGTACTTTTATTTGTAAACCTTGGTCCTGGGTTATTTTGTTCTTTTTTTATTGGAGTGTTACCGTAAATGTTTTTATAATAAAGATGAATCGATAACCTATGTATGATATGAATATAAAGAGGTGATAGATCCTGGAGGATAACCTAGTCAAAATAATTTGGTGATCCTTGTGATCCTTGAGTTCTAGATCTAAGGCTGATTCAATTTGATACAATGTATACAGTCCTTGAGTTGAAGATCTGGGGCTGAAGCGTAGTAATTAGATTTGGTTCTTCAGAGGAGATAGAAGACTGTAAACTGTGTAACGTAGCTTGAGTGGAGGTGGGTCAGTGAACTCGATCTTCATGATTAAAAAAAAGAATTTCTTAGTTTAGAGAATTTTTAATGATAAATAAATAAATAATGAATTTGGGCACCTTTAGGAAGAGGGGCTTTAAAGCCTATCTGCACTAGTTTGGCCAGGAGGCCTGCATGGTCTTGACAGGTGCTTATCTCATCAAATCAGCTCTCAATTAACATAAGAAGTTGAAAGGGGCCATGTGGGACCAACAGTCACCGCTTAGACATTGTTTGCTATATAGAGGACGCAAGTAGCTATAAGTAGTGCAGTGGGGCTTTAAAGGATTTTGAACAATTAAAGTTGGAATTGCAGAAGCTGCCTGAATGGTCAAAGTTGCCAATTTGTGTTTATTAAGTATAATTTTAAAATTCTTAACTTTCTTATCCTTTAACATATTTTCTTCAACTTTCACTGATTTGTTTCTCTCGTTCAGCTTTTAAATAAAACACACCTGTTATCATATTGGACTTCTTTTTGTAAGATCTTATTCACCCATTATATAAGCCACCTAAAAGAATAGTTATGGTAAAATAAAGTGACACTGGTGAAGTGTGCCTCACAATTTTCTTTGCCATGTGCTGCTTACTCTGTTTTTCAACCTCATTTTGGTATTCAAGTATACTAAAGATGATTTTCATTATGTTGCAGATTATTTTTGCTTAGTTTTTCACCGTGTCATGTCTGCACAATGCTTAATATCTCTAGAGATTCGTTCTGTTGAATACATGTTAGTATTTTAAAATTAAAGGTATGAATATTCTTATCATTATTTCTCCTTGTTTTTATCTTTAATAATACTTGATTTATTTATTGTCTTCATTTCAGCTAGGAGGTTGGGCCACAGGAACATTCAACACAAGCACGTATGATTTCAATCAGACTATAAGAGTACTAGGTACATCGTATAGCGAGCAACCTTTCTTTAGTTTGTTTATTGCCGGCGATGACAAAAATTCATCGAGAAACATATTACAAGTGAGTCAATCAATCTGTGACAATATACAAGTGAAATGTGTATGGACATGTTTATATTTTCTTCCCCTCGCTATCTGATCTCCCCCATACCACTCTCCTCCCCTCACTATCCGATCTCCCCCTACCACTCTCCTCCCTCTTCTTCTTCTCTCTCTCTCTCTCTCTCTCTCATTTTCTTTCTCTCACTCTGTTTTTCTCTCTTGGTTCTGTCATTTTCATTATTCGTTCCTCTTTCTTCCTTTCTCCTTGACTTCTCTGCTCTGTTGCATTTTATTCCCCTTAATTTAATTGTTCAGCTCCCCCCCCCTCTCATTTGTTTTCTTTTACTTTTTAATTTAATTGGTCCTCTTATACGCTTGCACAATCTTACTCTGCTGAATGTCCTTTCTTTCTTATCTCTGTATGTGTAATCTTTTCTTTGCTCTGCCAATTAAAAATCTGTATATCAAGTATCATGGTATGTTTCATGATCATGCTTCAATTTCAATTTCAATTTCAAATTGTCTAGACAATGATAACTAGCAAATTGATTAATGTATTTTGATGCCTGCATACATTGTGAAGAATATCTTGGAGTGCTATTGAATTACTTGACTTCGATGATATTTTATTTTATACTTATATTTTTGTGAGTTTAAGCCATTGCATAGGAGAACTGGGTGGCCCCTGAATTTAATCCTATGGGAAATAGAACAAGATTATATCCAAACAAGTTGATTTCAATAAATCAATAAGTCAGTTAGATCTTGAGAACTGTTTTAATATCAACCTTTATGTTTGGGAGTAATTAATCATTGTACAGATTTTGCTTTGTAGGCTAAATGCTTGAACTCCTTCTTTGTCGCTACACATACTGTACAAATGATTTTCATAATGTTATGAACTTCAGTGGTACACACCGTATTGTGTAGATTTAGGAAGCAGGGCTTTGCTTTGTACTGAAGTAGGTTCACATCTACTTGTGATCATAGGTGTATGGGGTAAGGTTGCAGGGGGGATGGGGTGGAGGGGGGAGGGGATGGGGTAGCAGGGGGTGGAGGAGGGAGGGGATGGGGTGGCAGGTGGTGGTGGAGGGTGGAGCTAGGGGGGAATAAGTTTGGCATTATGAAATCATTTTTTGCCAGGCTAAAGGGTGCAAATGTGAATTTTAGTCTTTTTTCCTTCTTCAGTTATTTGATTTTGTAGTGAAAGGATAAAGAAATAATATAGAGAAACTCACCACTGTTCACAAAGATATGTTTTCTGAATTTGAATTTTGTCCACCACAGTATTTTTTTTCTTTCTTTCTTTTAAATACATACCTTTATTCCAACTCACTCTTTCATTGCACTTTTTTTTTCTCCCCACTCCCTTTCTCTTACTTTATATTTTTTGTTTGTTTTGTTTACAGATTGCTCAGTCAGGTTTATTACTTCCAGATTCAAGTTACCTCATCAACAAAACAGAGGATGATCCGGTAAGAAACAACTCAATGTATTATCTGCTGAGAGGTAGAAGGGCTTTAAACAGATATACTTGCACATGGTATTAAGGCCCTTTTGGCTCTTAGCAGATGAATAACATGTCTACTAGTTTTTTTTATTTTTACTAAGATTTCATAGATGTACTAGATGCATCCCTCAATTTACCCAGAATCTGCACAGTATTTTGCTTTTAACAACTTTCTCATTTGTTCCAACAGTAAAAGTGCCTAAGATTTCAATTTTCAAAAATGTATGACTCAGGAGAGTCTTTTCTCTTTAGAGGACCTATAATAATATGCTATCCATAAAATATTTTGAGTAGTGCCCCAAAGGAGAAGGCATGTGGGAGAAAAATAGAAATTAGTTATTATTTTTTTTTGTTCACACAAATGGGAGAGTTATCGGGGACTACGTCACAATCCACTGACCAAACTGCCAATTTGAGATTCGCACCTATTTAGTGATCTCATATTTCAAACATTCATAACTTTCTTATTGTTGGTCTGATTTATTTAAAACTTTCGCCATTCTGTGTATCTTATTTTCCTGCTTTCATGCATGTGGAATTATTACAAGGGTTGGATCGCCCTTTAAAGCTATTGTATACATATACATATATGTACATGTACTTGCATATGACCGTCCCTACTTCCAGGTGTGATGTATTGGCCCTCTGGATAGAGTCATAGAAGATAAATGCTTGTATGATTGATGTGGTCCACATTTCATATTACACCGTCAGGCCCAATCCTTCATTTTCAGTGTGCATGCTGTTATGAAATATGAATTAGACCATACTCTGTGTGATTTTGCTGTGATCGGATTCAGATCGACAAACCGTATAAGAGGAGGTTTATATAGTAAAAGATATGAAATCTTTGTGATTGAGATTGCAAGTTGTCGTACAATTGTTTAATATAAACGGCTCTCTTCTTCAAATAGAAAACTCAAAAGATATGTTTATTGTAAACTTTCCTGAAGCAGAAAATTGTCAGTGAGCTAATTTTACATTACATTTTATTCTAACAATGTAGCAATATTTAAAAGAAAAAATATTATTGTTTCCAATTTGAAGAACATCCTGTCCTGAAAGGGTTAAAAGTGATATAAGTTCACACCGCTTTGGCTCTTGGCATAAGGATTCTTTTTAAGTGCCTTTAGATGTACGTGTACTCTATGTTGAAAACTGAACGGGCATTGACACCGGCGTTGAATGGGAAGTCCACCCTGATAGAATAGAAGCATGAAAATGAGAGGAACAAGCCAATGAAAGTTTGAGCAAAATCCGATTAAAAATGAGAAAGTTATGATTTTATTTCCCACATCATATATCATAGTGTTGTCAATTTATGTTTCACTGATAACAACTTCAAAAATTCAAAACTTTCCTATTTTTACTCGAATTTTGCTCAAAATTTCACATATTTGTTTCTCTCATTTATTTGCTTTTATTAAAACCAACTTAATAACATGGTAGACTTTCCCTTTAAGCGCGGTGAGTTAACAGTCTTTTGACTCTCGTCAGTCAATACGATGTAGATTGACAATTAAAGAGATGCTCTGTGGTTGTTCTCACCTCACCACATAACTCCCTATGGATGTCTTCACAACCCGTTACTGTTATTCCCGCTCACCATTATCTCTCTGTCTTTATTAAGAAAAAAAAGAAGAAAAAAAGAAGATTGAGATGAATAAAAGGAATTGAAGGAAAGATGAAAGACCAAACAAATGAAAAAAAGCTTTTATTGGAGCGATATGAAGAGCCTTGGTCCATTATCACTCTCCACCGGAAGGGAGCTTGTTCCGATGACGACGACGATGTAGTCTCTTTCTCTCTCTTTCTCTCTCTTTCTCTCTCTTTCTCTCTCTTTCTCTCCCTTTTGTAGGGGCTATGATCAAATTTCAATTTTCATGCTGTAATTTGATTCCGGCTCTATCCAAATGGTATCATTGGTCGGAAAGATGGCAAAAGTGAACAAAAAGAAATGATTAAGCTGCTGCCCTGGTAGGGGCTCCTATCAAGAAATAAATGAGAAATTGCTCTACATTTCAAAGCGTTACAGATTGCAATGTGGTCCCTGGATAGGAAGAGTGTAGTCACTTTATTTTATTGCAATCCAACTGCGCAGTTTTGCTTTTATATGTAAGTTGTTCAACTTAGTGGTGCCTAGCCCTTCATTATTGTGCACATCCAGGGACCTGGAAAATACATGTCGTCTGTTTGGAGCCAGAAGGGCATTAACTCATATATTGTAACTCAGATTTAACGCCCTTCTGGGTCCGATCAGATGATAGACGTATAGGCCTATTATCTTTCATTTGATTGAAAGTACAATATCTTTCTAATCCGAGCAATCGAAGCAACTTTGAAAGAGAATTCAGTTTTTCTTTTATTATGTATTAAATGTGTATAATATTGTGCAGCATTACTAAATGACAAAGTCAATGACCGATTAAAAATTCACTTGCCAGCCAACCTCTTAAAATATGTCCTGTGGGTATTATTGTTATTATTTTGATCTTGTAAAATATTCTTAAGCTCATATTCTGTGCATGTATGACATAAGCTCTAATCTTTCTTGAGCAGTTCAACCTTACCTATGAGAATGAGTAGCTCTAACTTTGTCCCCCTTGGAGGATGCCCATTTTAGCCCTGAGGTTTATTTGCAATCTCCACTTAACACTCACAAAATGTCCGATAGAGGATCGCCAGCCAGCCACAGGCTAGGCGTTGCAGTATTGAAGTAATGGGGAAACAATCCTGTAAAGTAGCTGCATTGAAGGTTGATTGCTTCTTGTTCCTTTTCTTTTTTTCCCCATCGCATATTGGGCTAGTTAGTCATTGCTGAATATCATGTATTTATCTGCCTTGTTATTACTTGGATGTTCGAAAGGCTGAATATTGTGTCAGTGGTTCTACATATGAACTATAGAATAAATGCCGAGTTTTTTTTCATTATGGGGCAGGGAGGATGTGGGTAACTCAATTGATAGTGCTGGTAAATATTACATGTATTAGTAATATTTTTACAAATAAACTTTACAGATATATTATTATCCCAGTCATTGGATTCAGGCTTTCCAGCATACATGTATGCACATTCTCCACTCCCTGGGGAGCATTCCTGCTAGGTGAAATTTAAGAGATGCATGCTCACAATGCTGAGCAAGCTACAATGGCTTTCGCATCCAACCAGGTACCCATCTATACCTGGGTGGAGATTGACAAATAAGGATTATCTTGCCAAAGGACATTTATAGTAATGGCTGGGATTTGAACCCTAAATCCTTGGATTGAGAGTCGCGTGAATGAACCACTATGCCATGACATCTCCACAGTATTACAGTAATGAGCTAGTATCTCCATTAGTAGTGTTACATGTGTCAAGGGAATATGAAAAGTCTTCCAAAATTGTAAATAATGTGAATAGCTCAAATTCTTTAATTCTTTTAATTGCTTACACCTTCATGCAGAATTCTGACAAATCGCCTCTGAGTTAATTACATATATTGCAGTACCATTAGAGATTACATGGAGATTTTGTAATTTACCAAATTGTTGGTACATTGTACTAGATGATGCAGTAAGCTATTGAATTTTCGCTTGTGTTGAAGGTAATTTTTGGCTGTGATTTGTTTTATTGTAGTAGTGATAGAAAAGTATCTAAAGTGATTTGCTTTTTCTTCTTTGGAAAGAGTACAAACTTGATATATCAAACACATTGATCTCACATCAAGGCTTAATTTGCCTGAAGCAGTTATGATATGGGCATGGTAAATTGAACCCGGAACAGAGCAAAAATTTGCTGGAGAGAAAATTAATCTTACAAATTTTCCAGATTTTGTATGGTTATGAAGAGCTCAACACAACTTAAATACCTTACATATACATTTAGATTCATACGGTCTATTCCATTGTCCCTCTTTTTTTTCCAATCTCATCATTGTAAATTGATTTCTTCTAGACATCAAATGACCACATTTCCTACAGTGTTGCTGTTCCATTTGCCTTTAGGGCATGCTTGATGTTTGAAGAAAAGTATATACAAAGCTTTAGAATCACCCTGGACAAATACCCTAGATATCTTCATGTACCCCTTGATAACTGCCCTCTAAGAGAATTATCCCCCATAGGACAATTCTTCTTTTGTCCCAAACTCTGACAAGTGAACAACTTGACAACTACATGTACCCCTGGATGACTGCCCTCTAAGATTATTACCCCCCTTCCCAAGATAAATACCACTCTTAGGACAATTTTCCCCTTCCCACAAACCCTCATAACTGAACTATACCAGTACCCTGGAATTCAAATCAATTCCTCATGTGTCACTTACCTACGATAGGGAAAACTTGGAATTAAAAACTGATTGATAATCCTCAGGGAAAGATGGGAATGACTAGTGTTTTGGCTGTTTCCGTAAAATCAATCATTATTTTCCAGAAAATTCTGAATTTTTGAACATTATTCCTGAAAGCAAAGATCAGGACATGAAAGGATGTCAACTCAAAGCCACCTGTTTATGAAACACCCTAAAAAGGTTGCACAGGCCACAGGGACTGTCTTCACATACCTTGTATAAGTTGTATTACAACTCTACATTGATGTACAAAGAGGCATTCCAAACTAGAGGAAAATACCCTCTCAATATGCAATTGATTTTTTTTCTATCGAAATGAATTCAAAGCTAGGTGACTCCCGTCTACAAAGAAACACCTGCGAGTCTGGGAGTAAGCTATCCACTTGAAATATACAGGGTTTAATTGTGCTAGGTGATACGTGACACCTCTATGTTTGGTTATAACTGGTTTTGCATGTAGGTCTCTATATCACAGAGGTGAAAGAGAGACACTTGTGTATATCACACAAAGTTGTTGAGGCAATCAAGAGCTTTTTCACCTTTGAGGCAATCCCCTACCCGGGTAAATAAATTATTGTATGTAGTCTGTATCATGTAATTGAGCAGTACAGTTTGGGAGGCAGAAAGATGGGAAGCTTTGCATTTAGGAACATCATGAAACACATCACATTATGATATAAAGTCTTTATGCACTTCCAAAGAACTTTGGATATTATTATTATGGCTTTAGCCCTGGCAACCACCTTAGTGCTCACTGCACTATTCAAGGAATACTGATGGTGATAGGGATGATGGTGGAAGTTTTCACTGAGTTTCTTCTTTTTCTTTTCTCCAAGTTTTCACTGAGTTTCTTCTTTCTCTTTTCTCAAAGTTTTCACTTAGTTGCTTCTTTCTCTGTTCACCAAGTTTAGCAACATACATGATGATGATGATGAAAATTATCCCAGAGTTTCTTCTTTCCATTTCCTACCAGATTTTAGCAGCAGACATCAGAATGAAAATGATCATGAAATAATTATCATGATATTTCTTTCTTTTTTTCTTGCAGATTTTTGTCTAGCATACATCATAATCATAGTGAAATCATCATTGATACTTTTTTTTTTCTGTCAGGTTTTACATCAAAGGTTTGTTAAATATTATCTAATTTTTCTCTTTTTTTCTTTACTTTAGGTTTTAGCAGCATACATCAAGATGATGGTGACAATTGCAAAGCTAATGGGAGCTGAGGAAGATGACGCACACAGACAGATGAGGGCGGTGTTGCAATTTGGACAAGATATTGCAAATGTAAGTTTTAACTTATTCTAATACTACAACAACAACTACTGCAGATATTGCAAATGTTTTTATCTTCTCCTACTATTACTACTACTAGTAGAGGTGTTGTGGTCGAGTGGATACGTCACTGGACTGTCGATCACAAGGTCAACGGTTCAAGTCCCGCCGCGGCACTAATGTCCTTTGGCAAGACATTGATGTACATTTGCCACACTCAACCCAGGTGATGTAAATGGGTACCTGGCAGGAATTAATTCCTTGAAATGCTAGAGCGCCGTAATGGCCACCTTGCTAAAACCAGGGTAATAATCGGGGCAGCGCCAGGAGCATCACAACGTGACTGATGTGTGCGCTATATAAGAAGCCACCATTATTATTATTATTACTACTACTACAACTACTACTACTTGTCTACTACCACTTGTCTACTACGACTACGACTATGTCTATGACTACAACTACAGCTATGGCAACGACTGCGACTATGACTACGACTACTACTACTACTACTACTACTACTACTACTACTACTACTACTACTACTACTACTACTACTACTACTATTACTATTACTACTATTACTACTCCTCCTCCTCCACCTCCTCATCCACCTTCTCATCTTTCTCCTTGATTTTATAGTGCAGATACAATACAATTTTCCATGGAGAAAAAAAAAACATGATTGAAATACACATATGCACATTTTCATTCTCTAAAGACTGATTATTGGCAATGATTTTAGACAGAAAATTTTCTATATGGAACCTAAATATTCCTCCTCTCCATTCCAACCCCCCACCCACTCTCTCCTCCGCTCTTGTTTTGTTTTGCGGGGGGGGGGGTTTTAGTATTTTGTCAAACAATAATGTTTTATGGATCTTGTTTCCAATTAGATTTCAGTACGAGATACCAACACTGAGGATCAGGACCCTGAGATGCTGTACCATCTGAAGACGATAACTGACTTGCAAGATATTATGCCTGCTGTAAGTATATCACTATTTGAGGAGATGGTGCATAGATTTGTGGTGGTAATGATAGCTTTCTGGTTGACTTGTGTGTGTTGTTGTTGTGGTGGAGATGTTGTGGAGGTTGCATGGATGATGATGGTGGTTATGATGATGGTGATGATGGTGATGGTGATGGTGATGGTGATGATGGTGATGATGGTGATGATGATGATGATGATGATGATGATGGTGATGGTGATGATGATGATGATGATGATGAGGATGATGATGATGTTGTGGAGGTTGCATGGAGGATGATGGTGGTTATGATGAAATACATAATGTGATGATGAGGATGTTCATGATAGAGTTGCTTATAGTAAGGGAAGATGATGATGATGGTGGTAGTTTCTGTGTCAATGATGAGGATGATAATGGATAAGGAGGAGGAGGAGGATATGAGGGAGAAAGAGGCGGGGGTCGCATAGAAATGGTTGTGATGATAGTGATGTAGTCAGTGATGATGGTGATGATGATGATGATGATGATGATGGTGGTGGTGGTGGTGGTGATGATGATGATGATGATGATGATGGTGATGGTGGTGATGATGGTGATGGTGATGATGGTGATGGTGATGATGATGATGATGATGATGGTGATGATGATGATGAGGATGGTGGTGATGGTGATGATGATGATGATGGTGATGATGGTGATGATGATGATGGTGATGATGGTGATGGTGGTGATGATGATGATGATGGTGATGATGATGATGATGATGGTGATGATCATGGTGATGGTAATTATGATGATGGTAGGTGGTGGTGGTGATGATGAATTTGATAATAAGAGGACACCATGTAGTTATTGAAAATGATTATGGAAATCTGTTATAAAGGAAAAATTGAAAGGAAAATTCCAGAAGCCTGCTAGGATGAAGATGCCGACTGCTGCATATGAATAGTAGTAATTTGAATATGAAATTTTCCGTACGAACTGAAATCAATTCCAGTTGACATTTAGAGAGGAAGAAAATCCAAATTCCTTATAAAAATTTGTTTTAATGGGATTTGCTTGTGAAATATAATGTATGGTCTTTTCACTTAAAATGTAACTTGATGTTGTTGATCTATTCATAATTGCGAATGGTTAAGGGGAGGGCATGAAACTTAAGTACTGTATAGTGTAGGCTATTGTATTCATGAATATGGAGAATTGCTGCAAGGTTCATAATGAAAAAACAAAACAAAAATTAGCTAACACCATTCTTGCTTTTAACACTCGAAATCATCATGTTTAAAGGAGAAAAAGAAAGAGAGAAAGCAGATGATTAAGAAGTAAAAGCACTTTTAAAAATAGAATGCATAAGAGAGAGAGAGAGAGAGATTAATTATATAAATTAACGGAAAGCTAGGAGATAGAAAACAATTCAAAGTGCCTAAAATGATTCAAGATTTCAATACCAGCATCAGTTCTTGCTACATGTTTACATTTTAATGAGGCTATCTACTTCACCATCTTCATGGAGAAAACAAAATAAAAGCTGGCAGTTGACAGCACTACCTATTAACGCAGCATCCCATTGAGTGCAAGGTCAAAATGTGTGATGTATGGGAAGGATGCATCTGCCCTAGTTTGAAGGCACAAACCCTTGTCAGTCGTTATGCGTAACAGTGTCTGCACGGTGAGACAAGGCTGATGGATTACTGCATAGGCTCTGTACTTCAGCTGCTCTGGACAATACCAGAGACTGACAGAGCTAGACTCTGCTCAAGGCTTTCAAAAATTGTGTTAAAGTGTCGAATTAGAGACTGCGCATGCAGACTAGGTTTGCCCTTTGGACGTTCCATTTTACCAGCATTTTTCCTCTTGTCCGGCAGGCAGGCATGTCAGGAACCCTAGACATCTTGCGCTAAATGCCAAGGTTAGACTGGCCTGTCTCTCCGAGTGTAAATAGATGAAGGGATAAGGGCAATTAGATGGTGTTTATTCCCTCTACCACTTTATTAATTGCCAATTGATATCTCCATAATAAAGTTGCCTGAAGCATTGTGTTTTTTTGTTTTGTAAAACTAAAT
This sequence comes from Mesocentrotus franciscanus, assembly GCA_037976565.1. Lineage (NCBI taxonomy): Eukaryota > Metazoa > Echinodermata > Echinoidea > Camarodonta > Strongylocentrotidae > Mesocentrotus > Mesocentrotus franciscanus. Next base: position 27,035,613 of record CP137682.1, read on the forward strand.
ATTTATTATATTTCTTCTTTTTCCCCTCTCCTCTCTCACTCTGTATTTCTCCTCTTTCTTGTTCTTGTTTGCATATGTCTCTTATGTATATATTTTCTTTTTCCTGTTTTGTCTCACTCTGCTTATTCTCCCTTGTACTTTATGATTTCATCTGTCTATCCACTCTTTCTCCTCTGTTCTACCTCTCTCTCTCTCTCTCTTTTATCTTCTTTCTCTCTCTCTACTTTCTACTATCTTACCTTTCCATCTTTGTCTTACTCTCTTCTATTCCTCTTTTCTCTTCTGCCTGTTTGTCTCTCTTGTTCTCTCTCTCTCTCTCTCTCACTCATCTTCCTCTCTTTTCCCCTCTCCCATCTCTTCTTTCTATTTCCAACCCCCTCTCCTACTTTTGTTCTCCATCTATTTTATTTATTTCACTCCCTCCCTTCCTTCTCCATCTTTCTTTTTCCATTTTCTAACAACCTTCCACTCCTATCTTCCCACACACTCTCTCTCTCTCTCTCTCTCTCTCTCATGCCACTCTTTTCTCTACATCTATGTTATCTTCTCTATATCCCCTCTTCTCTCTCCATCTTCTGCCCCCCGCCTCCTTTCCCCTCTTTTGCTCCTTCTCTTTCTTATTACAGATAGACTGGCTGAGTTATCTTCAGTTCCTGTTCAACGGGACTGACATTCAAATCACCAAGGATGAACCCATTGTTGTCTATGCACCTGACTTCCTCCAAGACATGTCCAACTTGATTCTCTCCTCAGATCCAATGTGAGTGTTCAGAGTCCCCTCTTTCACCTGTTACTGGCTGGTCAAATATCTATGATATCATTAACAGTAAAGATAGAATTGTTCCATGAAGAAAATGTATTGAGTCCTAGAAAATCATTGCCGAAGGGTTCCAAGCATAAATTGGTCAGCATCATACGTTTCATACATGGACCCAATTTATCATTATCGTATCATTATACATTGTGTAGTATCTTAAGATAGACTTATACAGCTCCAAATTGGGGACACTCTTTTGACGTGCATAATGTGACCAATCCACATGTGATTTGGCTTTTTCTTCAACAGAAAGGCTAACGATTTCTTGACCTTATGATCTTACTGTTTGTATTACAATGTAATTTTAGGAATATGACTCAGAAAGATGTAGGCCTGCATCTTCGCATTTCTTTATGATATACATTGTGTACATGTAGCAATTTACATAGCAGCTGGGTCGTATTAATTTACAAAGCACTTCACACGTTGACTCTCTCATTGTAACAGAGTGGTTCACAATTACATGATCTGGCGTCTCGTCACCTCCCTGATGAACCTACTCAGTGCAGCTTTCAGGCAAGCAGACCATGATTTTGATCAGGTACTGTCCGGCAAACGTAGCATCCCTGCCAAATGGAGGTTCTGCGTCTCGGACACGGATGCCAGCGTCGGGTTTGCGTTGGGGGCGCTCTTTGTAAAGCATGCGTTTGAGGGCCATAGTAAAGCAAAGGTGAGGATAAATGTTCTCATAAATACATGTATCCCAATATTGATTTTATTTTATTGAAATGGTCAATCAAATATGTTAAAATCAATTTCCTAAATAAGTCAAAATGTTGGCCTCCTCTCCCTCTCTCTGTACGGGAGAGAAAGTCGTCAGTGTATAGTGGTATGATGTTTTCACTACAGTTATCTTTGTCTTTTTGTTTGTAAGAAGGCAGATGTGATTTACCATGGATTTTGCTTTCCCCCACCCCCCCCCCCCTCTCTCTCTCTCTCCCTCTCTTTCTCTGTCCCTCTCCCTGTGAATCTCAATTTCTTCCCTTGTTGTATAGCCTATTGTTAATATGTACTGAAGTCTAAGTACAATGTATCTCTCTGTTTTTGTTTGTTAGGCTGATGAGATGGTGGATGAAGTAAAGTCAGCCTTCAAAAGGAATTTACCAGACCTGCCATGGATGGATGAAGACACAAGGGTAGCAGCTAAGCAAAAGGTAAACACCATCCCATATATCATCTCTGAAGAACCAGAAGAGCATTAACTTTATATTATACAAATATTCAACCTTTATAAAACAATTTACAATGACAGTATACAATATAATGGTTAGGACCCCCTAGGAAGCAGAATTCTGCTTGTAATCAGGGCCCTGTAATAAAAAAGAACAAGATAATGAACATAAATACAGTAATACAAGTAAAGACTTGCATAATACAACCACGCACATACACACCAACACACACACATCCTTAAAGAAGGTTTGCAGAAAGAATAGAAATATAATAATAATGATATTCCATACTTACATACATTTGTAGTACATATCATAAATATGTCCCACGCGCTGTAATGGAGAGAACGAAAGGAAAGAATGGAGAAGATTGAGTGAACTAATATATACTGCTTTGAGGGCATGGGGAATACCATTGCTCAAGGTGATCTCAAAACTTTGCTGTGACCTGAGATGGGTAAAGGATTAGATTAGTAATGATCATAGAGATGTTAATTCAATAGACGGTTTACTCATAGTACACCTCAACATCATTCATGCCCGGGTATATCACTCATTCATTGATACCATTCACTCACTGATAACGGCAATAACAGAGAGCAATCCAAATTTGTATTGTAGCCGACACTTGTATTAATCTAGAAAGTGGCTGGAAAAGTCATTAAGTTTATTATATTATGTGGTTGGAAAGCTCGATGTTAAAGAGAAGTATTCCATGTAATGGGATTTCAGGACTCTAGGCAGTTCATGGACTTGACAGATGAAGGTTTTGTTGAGTTGTAAAGACTCTCATGTATATTGCACTCTTTTTTGTAATGCTTCGAGTGTAAGGAAAGACTAATAGAGAAGTTTACATAGTATGTGGATAAAATAGAACAAAAGTTATGTGTGCATTTCAATTTCTTATATGTTCCATGACTCTCGTTCTCTATCCCTCCCCCCTCTCTCTCTCTCTCTCTACCCCCCTCTCTCTCTCTACCCCCTCTCTCTTTCTCTCTCTACCCCCCTCTCTCTCTCTCCCCATCTTTCATCCCTACCTCTGCACTTTTCTTCACGGTCTTTCCCATTTCACACTCCAGAACACTTTACCGTTTATTTTATTACTTGATTTTGAAATACCATACCTTTGATATTGGCCGCTGACCCCGATTCATCAGCAATAATCGTGTCCAGAGACCTAACAAATGAGATTGATCTCTATCATTTTGTTACCGTTCTGTCAGGCCAATGCCATCATTGATCTGATAGGTTTCCCAGACTACATCCTGAACCCTGAGAAACTGGACGCATCTTATGCTGAGGTAACTACTGTTTTTTTGTTTTTTTAAATTATAATATAGTTTTACACAGAAGGTAAATGTGCAAGGGAAAGATCCCCTACGGTAAATTTTTATGCTCTGTGTATACATATACAGTTGTGAGTTTGAATACAGAATGAAGAGAAAAGTTACTGTATGGCTTGCAGAAAACATCTGATAAATTGCAGATTGCAAATATAAGCTCTGGCTACCCCCATGGTGCAACTGCTCAGACGCATTGTGATTCACTGGCTGGGTGAAAAATGACAGAATTTCTCTTTGAATGAGCTAATGATAAGTCTTTTCCTCTCTTTTTTTTATGTAATTTTCACCTTTACAAATTTCAGTGAAACTGACTATTAAAAGGTGAGAGATTATCTGAGGCACCAGTTAAATCTATGGGGTCTCCACAAGTAAAGTATCACTGCTTCCGATTTAGTTTTAATCAAGGTCTCTTAAATTATTCAAGCTGTATCTTTGTGTTAAAGACCGACTTTGATCTGAAGTAAGAGCGTAAATATCTCCTTTCCTCATATATCAACCCATTGGCTACTGAATTCTCTCTTTCCCATAAGCTCTAAGACATGAACCACCTGGCTCCAGTAAGCAAGGGGTCAACTTATATTTGTCTTTTTTTCCCCCTTCACCCACAGTTGGAGCTGAATTCCAGCGAGTATTTCATGAACAACATCCGAGTTCTGCAGTTCCATGTCAAACGTCAGCTGCAGCAGCTGAGAAAAACAGTAGATAGAGGGCAGTGGGAAATGACCCCACCCCAGGTCAACGCTTACTATGCTCCCCAGAAGAACGAGATTGGTAAGAACAAGGTGTCCAAATTTTAGCCTGGAATACTTCATTTAAAGATGATCCTCTTTTTCTTATGTTAATTGAGAGCTGAGTTGATGAGATAACCACTTGTCAGTGACCATGCTAATCCCTCTAATCCCTCCTGGCCAAACTAGTGCAGAGGGGCTTTGAAGTATTGGTAATTGAAGTATTCAAGTTTTTCATAGAAGAATGGGTTTCCGAAGAGTCAAAATTCAGCCTTGAATACTGACTTCAACTTCGACAGCTGAGGAAAGTAGTTGATAGAGGGCAATGGCAAATTCCATGTACTTTGCCCCCGCAAAAGAATGAGACTAGTTAGAACAATGGCCCATATTCTCAAGAGCAGCCTAAGTGAGATCTTGTACATGTGACTGACTCTCCGATTAAAGGCAGGGTATTTTACCAACATCGCTACCGCGTAATGTATTTTCAATTGCGCCATCTTTCGATGAAGGTGTACATGGAGCAATTTCCAGTTTCTGTATCCGAGAGCATCATCAAGCGCACATACAGAACTTGAGACAGTTGTTATTTTACAGGTGCACACATGTTAAGCCTATATGTTGCACCTGTTCCTATTAACAGAGGAAAAATAAAATGCTATATTTAGTACAAAGACATGTATATAGCTGATTCAGTGGAAGATCCAGGATTGTTTGAAGGGGAAGGGAGGAAGTTTGCTGGATTGCAGCCAGATGCACAACAAGGGGGTTACCGGTACATGGCAGATGACTGGGGCAGATGTGTGTATTAAGTACATGCAAATTAGGGGAGAGGGGGGGGGGGTGTGGATACGTCACTGAATTTTTAGTACAAACATTGACATTCCTGGGTGGGATGTGCTGCTCAAGGCAGAAGAGGGTGAAGACAGAGAAAACATTTATGACTTTTGCTATGACCACTCATCCAATACGCATTATCAGCTGAAGATTGTAGGAGGTACTTGTTTTGGTTTGATGGACCATAAAACCTTTGATATGAGAGCTCCACTAAGAGCTAAAGTTATGCCAATGTATATGTAACCCTTGACCCCTAGCACAGCTGCTGTAATGGTGATGTCACACTTCACAGTCAAGTAGAGAATGCTCTAAGAGTGCGTTAACCTTTTACCTACTGGAGCTGAGTGGTCCCTATATTAAAGTGAACTGGTAACATTGTTGAAGGTTGATGAAAAAAACTGCGTAATTTTAGTATGAAATGTTACTTATTACATTCCTTCTACTGTACTATGGTTTTCTTTGAAGGCGTCAATGTCTAACTCCCTCTAACAGTAAATTCTGCCAACCAATTTTTGAATTATCCCAACCGTTTTTCCATGAAAATAAAACATAAAACAGGCTTCTAAAAATCTTTCAACACTTAAATGTTTGGAATGGTATATAGAGCCAATTCATTTCTTTGTGACGAAGTACATTCACCTAAAATTTAATTTAATTCTAATAATATAGTTGGGAGAATTTAGGAATCTATCAGATCAGTTTTTCACAATTTTTATAATTAATAATGGTCTGTTTTCACTCAAACTTTGAGATTATCTTTAAATGTACCTCTAGCATTGAAGTCAGTACTTAAGCACCATTTTCTCTCTTCTGAACAGTGTTACCAACAGCCTTTTCACACACAGGTAAAATTCTTTAAAGCTGATTAGTTTAAAGAGCTTTAAACTAATCAGCTTTAGATACAACATCATTCACACACAGAAAATTTTGATGCGGTCGTTTGAGATTCACTGCTCTGTCACTGCTCGTAAATGCGCAATGGCCCTATACTGAGCGTTTAAAGAGCAGTGCCCGCCCAGTTTAAACACGTATATCCGTTCACACACAAAATGTCTTGCTCTCTAGATACGGACTTCGTATCTGCAGCCTGCTTTGAACGGCGTATGAATCACGACTTCGTATCTCTCCGAACATCGTATAAACGACGTTCACACAGGAAAAATTTACTTTAAAGCTGTTTAAAGCTGTTTAGTTAAACAGCTTTAAACTAATCAGCTCTAGATACGATGAATTTTAACTGTGTGTGAAAAGGCTGTTTGTCACTCTAAGCCTATAGGAATGAGAGAATTCAGTAGTGAATGGGTTAAAACAACATAATGAATTAGGGCGGTGCTGAAAGAATAGTCTCATGAACCCATACTACAAGTGCTTGGAATGTCAAGCATGTTGATGTTGAATGATGCTGAGAGGAATCTAAGAGACGTGATCCAGAGACAATTGCTCTGCTCTTTTTTTTACCTACAGTAACTGAAATACCACAAACCACAAATGACCTACTCTATAGGTATGTCGTCATCAGCTCGAGATTGCCAAATAGCCCGCTATTTCTGATTTGGGAAATAAGCCCGAAGTTACAAATTGCGTCTTCAACAGCTCGAAACTCGAGCTCGAGAAATTAGCTCAAAATATTTTGCTGAGCATTCGCGCATAGTGCGAATCTTCAGGCTGGTGAAGACGCACCGGACAAATTAGCGGGATATTTTGCAAACTAGCCCAAGATATCTTGGGATGATTATCTCGACCAAATATCCCGCTAATTGCATCTGCGGGCTGATGAGGATGCAAATTAGCTGAATAATGTGCGCTCGGGATAGTTCAAATGGCGGGTTATTTGGCAATCTCGAGCTGATGAAGACGGGCCTTATTAGACTAATTTCAAGTCTAAACCAAACATTACACTTCACCTTAACCCTTAATCTAACCTGGGCCTTGTTTCATAAATCTTGAGCTATGACAAATTAGCTCTCAGCCAATCAAATGCCTCAATTTCTGTAGCTTAAATAACAGTTGTGGTAACTTGTTATTGATAGCAAGTTTTATGAAACAGGGCCTTGGAACTCCATTGCAACCAGAACCTTTAAAGTAGCTGAGCGAAGAAATGTCACAAAATGTCACAAAATGGACAAATTATACATGTACTGAAAGCTTACACCAATATGAACACAAATCATCTGCTCTAAAGTATTATAAATATAAATGAAACACGATAAGATGCTTTTTCCAAGACCCTTCTCAGAACTTCTTTTCCTGGCTTGAAAAATAAAATTACGGAGTACAGACTTATGACGTCAGAGGTTGGGCACGATCGAAATTCCTAGGCCTCTCGCTCAGCTCGCGTGCGGTATTTTGCATTCAGTATACATTACCCAGACTTTGAATGATTCATACCTAAGCCTTCTTCTTTGTTTTTTTATCCGTGAAATTTGCCAAAATAGCCCTACACTTTCTAAAAATTAGAAAATGTCTCGCCCAGTCAGTCACCCCAGTGCATGACGGATCGATCGCCAGTTCAGCGGGGCCGGTGCGGCGCGGCAGCTCGGCTCAGCCAGCTCGAACTTGGGAATTTCATGGCGCTAGTGTACTTTCGTATCCATTTTTGACTCCGGCGTGGAGCATACTAAAACATACAAAAAATCAAATAAATCACTGTCACTAGTTGTGGAGCTGTGCTCATCAACTTCGATATCTAAATTTAGTAAAACTTCTTCCTCAAGCTCGGACATTGTGATAGGATATTTCGCGTTCGACTGGATTTCGTATCGTATAATGCATGCAGCGGACAGAGCTGTGTGAGGGGCTTGGGAGCACTCTCGCTCATGTGCCCAACCTATTACATCACACATCGTACCAGCGAACAGCGGGCTGATCGAGGGCGGAAAAACGGGTAGCAAATTCATCATTTTTGATAGCAGATTAGTCAATTCTGTAACAATTTTTGAAAAGTAAATATGAATTATTAGAAAGATTGTAAGATTACCTTTGCAATGATACCAATATTATTAAGGATAAAAGCATTTTAAAACCTTCGCTCTGGTACTTTAATGAATTAAGCCTGACGCAATCATCACCAGAGAAAACGTCATAGCACCGTTGAGAGGCAAAAAGGAGTTTTTCCTATTCATCCTGTGTATCCTATTCAGCTTTTATATTTTGAGATGTCACTGTGTTGATGATGTAAGATAATCATTTTCAAGTTAAGGCTTTGTATCCTTGTTTAGAGTGGAGATACATATACATGTATTTGAGAAATTGTTTATTCTAATGGTATACATGTATGTAATAAAGATACACTACTTTTTCTGGTGTGTATTTTCATGGCTATCAATTTTGACTAGCAAACCATCATTAAGTTGCTTGAAGCTCTGTGAGGGAATTTACAAAGTCATGCATTGAATGTTAAAGAAAAGAAGGCATCAGAATTTGGTACTGTATTTTCAGACCAGCTTCTAGCAATATTTCCTGTTGATTTGTAACAAGCGTCATTAATTCTAATGGGACTCTTGTTGTTTGTTCTAATGTCTTTAGATAACAGTGTTTCGGTCCCTTTGATATTACATAAAATGGATGCATCCCTTCACTAGTTATGGTCTCATAAATGATATTGCAGTTATGTTGTTAATGTTGAGATTTTATGCGAACATAATGTATACATAACATAAATCTTCTAAACTATCTTTTACTTTGCTTTGTAAACAGTATTCCCTGCTGGCATTCTTCAAGCACCGTTTTATGACAAAGATTATCCAAAGTAAGTATACATGTAACGCTCTTATCTTATATTTTTACGATGCCTGAGAGAGTATTAGTCCACCGATGTCTTACAATACTTTCGAATGAAGATTCCATTCTTTCAGCTAGCTGAAATGAAGAATTAGGCAAGCAGATATTGCTCCTATCACATTTTCCTTTGAGTTCATTTTGCCACACAAATAATCTACCTGTGCCATATGGTATTTCATCATGGGATATATATATTTATTTGTTAACTGTGTGTTTATATATATATATATATATATATATATACATACCTCATACTATTGCACATACATGTACATGTACATGTAGACATGTACTGCACATGATAAGTCGCTCCCACCGGGCGGAGCTGAGGATTGAAATGGGTGTTGCAGAATTGTTTTTGAGTTTTTTAATTTCTGATGGTATATCTCTATTATCAAATAAACATTTACTTTACTTGTACTAAAGAGAACTGTTGCTGAGCTAGCGCCATGAGCGTCCCTGGACGCTGTGTGCGCTCCATAAGTTTACACTATTATTATTATACATGTTATTATAATTCAGTACTGTGGTACAGTGTACATGTACAGTTCACATGGATACTGAAAAACACCAGTTTTCCTAGAAGAAACTACATGTATGCATGGTTATTATAGACTGAATCTGAGACTGAAGTACGAACTTGAAATAAGCAGTAAAGCAAGGTATATATTTCTATTCCAATGTCAGAATACCCTATAATGTAATGTGCCATTTTCTCCTTTTTTGTAGATCTTTGAACTTTGGTGGTATGGGTGTGGTCATGGGTCATGAAATAACCCACGCTTTTGACGATGCGGGAAGAGAATACGACAAGAATGGCAACCTTTACCAGTGGTGGAACAACGATACAATTCAGAGGTTTAACAGACAAACTGAATGCATGGTGGATCAGTACTCTAAATATGACATATTAGGAAACAAGGTGGGTTTGAAGTTCAGTGTAATGACATGCAATAGTGAGCTTAAGTACAAGATGTTTTATCATATTTAGAGTGATAGGCTAGCATTTAGAATTAATATTTACTTGAAATCTCTTGATTTATGATTAAAACAATAATCATTGATGCCGGAATCTAATTCTACTCCAATTCTTAAGCATGACATACATATGTATTACATATAAATAATAGGATCTAAATGTATGTTTTGTTGGCTAAACAACAAAAGCTTCAACAAAAATATTTGTTTATGCTGAAGGCGTTTAATGGCAAATACTTGTAATACAAGAAGCCTAGATTATAAGACAGAGACCCTTTTTTGCACCACAGGTGTTATCTGTTCATAAAGTGTTCAATACCTATAGATTAATGTTTCTCTCGAGGGACAATTCTACATGAATTTTCTTTGAAGCTCTTAACATGCTTTATTTCTTCGATTTTTATTTATTCTCACAGGTTAACGGCAGGAGGACGTTAGGAGAAAATATAGCAGACAATGGTGGATTAAAGTCAGCATATCATGTAAGAACCTTCTTCTACTCACATTCTTTCATCATAAGTAAAGAGCTTATTCTAGAACAGTCAAAGAGTTGATACTCATTCAAAGATAGAACGGCAAGCTGACTTCTTTTTTAATTGCTACCCCTATTTCCTACCAACTATTATTTGGAAGACGGTGATGCTGATAAATTCGGGCAACTGCATTTTCAGATTAAACTTCTAATCGTATGTATAAGTACATGTACATATAAGTTGCAGGGTTATGATTTTAACAGTGATCTATCTTAAAGGCATCGTTTAACAATGTTAAATCTGAGATGCATGGCCCTACATGTTATCAGTGTCTGTGATATGGTGTAATATTGAAGCCCTGAAAAAATTGCGCTTCCAAATGATCATGAAGTGCCTCAAAAAAGTAAAAATCTTTGAGTGACCGGTTTTACCATACTCATTTTTCCCAATAGACTGTAGTGTTATAAAAACTGTTAGGAAAACAAAAAATGAAATTTCGATTTCCAATCATAAATATCTTGATAATCAGACAAGCGATCGGCTTGTAAAAGTCATGGGATTCCTGACTGACCTAATGGTTTATAATTGATTTAATTTAATTAATTGAATACTCAGAACCTGAGGCAATGTTACCGAGTCACTTTAAATACAGTGAAACCAGGATATAAAGACTTCTCAAGAGAGATACGAAAAGAAATCTTTATAGGCAGGTGGTCTTTATATGTATATACATGTTCCTTTAACACATGTTGAAAAGAAAATTCTGTTAAAAAAAGGTCTTTCCATACAGGTGATCGCTAAAACATGTTTGGCTATAATAAAAATATTGATAATATAATATGTCTTGTTTACCAAGAGAAGCCTCATCAGTATAAATATTTCTATGCATGCATTCTTGTTCAATATGACATATATTTACCTCCAAATTCATAATTGCCCTCATGCCATTATGTTTCAACCTCGGTCTGCGGCCTTTGTAAAATAAAACTTCACTCAAGAGATTCTGAAATTGTTGGATCATATATATTGTTATATTGAACGCCAGAGCGTGCAATATTTGTTAATAAAGTATTACCCAGGGTAGCCTCATCAGTATTAATACTGTTCTCCACCAGGGCCATGCAATCACATTTATTATTTGTTTTTTGATGTATTTGTTTGGCAGGCATATATCGAGTGGATAAGAGAACATGGAGAAGAACAAGAGCTTCCTGCCCTTGGATTAAACCATAAACAGCTCTTCTTCCTTGGATTTGCACAGGTAAGGCAGGGGCACATCCAGGACTATCTAAGGGGATTGGAGGGGAGGGCTCAATTAAGGGAGACTTGATGGCTCAGTGGTAGAGCGGTAGAGTGGTAAAGGCGTCGTTCCCCTGGTTGCTTACTTACAAGCACACGCATGGTCTCTTACCGGGACATGCCGGGTTTGAAACCAAGTCGATGCGCTGGTGCCTTTTGGTAAGGCATTAATCCTCATAACCAAGTTTCTCGGAGAGGACTTAAAGGCGTCGTTCCCCTGGTTGCTTACTTACAAGCACACGCATGCTTTCTTAGCAGTCAGGTTAAAATGAAACAAAACTACCAACTTATTGGATAACTTATATTGTATGCTTTAGTGACAATTGCTATAAGGAGCAAATATCACTAGGGTAAATGTTGCATCATGTCTGTCTGTAGGCTATAGTTCTGGGAAAAGGTTTTTAGACTTTTTTTAGTTGCAGCTTAAACAACGAAGTTGTAATTATAAAACTAAACTTTATGGACAGATTAAAATTTGTGGACAATGAAAACATAATCTTGATATTGAGAATTAGATATGGTAGAAATAATATTTGTAAACTGTATGTATTTGAACAATGATAAAACTCATTTTGATTGAAAACTTCTCACCAAAACCTTTAAAATAATAGTATATTATAAGCCACTGTGATTCATTTTATGGATGTTATTCTTGTTTCAGGTTTGGTGCTCAACCTCAACTCCACAAGCAGCAAGGTTACAGCTCCTCACAGACGAGCACACACCACCAAGATACAGGTAAGTGTTAGAACTACCATCCTGGAAATGAGGTTTCTCCTATAACACAATAGACCCTTTTCATAATGTAATCAAACTTAAATACATAAATCTTTGTTAAGTGCCATGTTCAAATTATTTCATTCACCTGTTACTAATAAATGTATTTCAATAGTCGGAATGTGAAATGCGTATATTACGTGTTGTTAGGTAGGACAAGCTATAATGTTGGTCCTTCATAGCACAACTAATGTATGCAATTTGAATTCTGACTATTGAAATACAATTATTCGTAACAGGTGAATGGAATGATTTGTCAAGAGGAACTTAACAAAGATTTATGCATTAAATTTGATTACATTACGAAAATGGCCTTTTCAATATTAGTAGAGTGACATATATGCATCAAGACTGCTGAAGGAAACTAAGAGAAGCGGTCTTAATACTTAGCCAGGTGGTCTTTGTGCCCTTGCTGTGGTCAGCAAAACCCACCCATTAATATTTGTTTGGATTAGGATTTTTCTTTCCTCCTGAAACAGATGCAAGTATCATCATTGGACTGCTAAAGTCTAGAATGAAGCAAAGGTTTTATACTGCCCTCTTGTGATGAGTTTTTTCTCTTTTTTCTGTTACAGTATAATTGGTTGGAAGATGTGTGTTGATTCTGAATTTGTGTATTATTTCTATTGTTTATTGTTTATGAAGTACATGTAAGTATGTATCAGCAATTGACTTCATTACAATAGAAATAACACATACAGAAATAATACAATAGTGAATATTTTGTAACAAAGTTCTGAGTTGTTATTTAGGTGTATTGCAATATTGTATGTGATTATTGTAAGGTAAGGAGGGTGCTTTTTTTTTGGTTGTACATGTATTATACTATCTTTATTTTGGCTTTGTAATTATTTCAATCTTTGGAAGTTTAATTCTTGTTAGGGCAATGTTACACCATGTTTTTAAAAATTTGATGATGTTTGACTTAAGGTTTAAACTACATGTATATGTATGTACACATGGAGGTATTATAAGCCAATGTAAGTTGAGCAAACTTTGTGTCAAAATCTGCCCTACATTTGAAACCCCCCCAAAATGTAATAAAAGTGGAAAATCAAACCAATGATATGGCAGTTGAGAGAGAGAGAGAGGGAGAGAAGAAAAAAAATTAGGCAATATTATAGGCCCTTTGAGACCCCTCCCCCCAAACACATGCACACACACCCATCTCCAGTGCATAGGGTTAATTGGCAATTGGCAACTTGTCAGGAAAAAAAGGCGAGTGATTTGTTGTACATTCTATTTCTTGCTGTAAATTGCTTTGCTAAACTTGTTTTAATGGATGTCATAAAAAGGAAAGTTCAATCACCACTTGCTTCTCTCGAAAAAAGAAAATAATCACCCCCCCCCCCTCGGATTTTTGCTTGACTAAGTGAATAACCTTATGATCACCGTCACAGTCAAGTAAATTTTATCGGTCACCCAAAGTGCAGAGTTTATTCCTCTCTAGGGAATATGTGTACCAGTTGATTGCAGCAGTGGAGGTTATACTTACTGAGGTCCCAGGCATACGCCCCTCTTCTCCTTTTCTCTCTCACTCAGTTTATCTTTCTATCCTTGTTTCATTTTCTCCTCTAGAGGTCATCTTCTTCGTTTATCTAATTTCTCCTTTCACTTTCTCTCTTCCTCTCTCCTTTTTTTTTCTTGTTTCATTTTTCCTCTTTTCTCGTCTATCTGTCTCTTATTCTTTCTCCTCTCTCTCTCTTATTGTCTTCTTCCTTTCTCATATCTCCCCTCTTAGCTACATGTATCTATTTTTGTTTCAATTTTGTATCTCTCTCTCTCTTTCTCTTGGTATTTTCTTCTATGTTTGTCCCTTTCACCATCTCTCATCTCCCTTCTTTCCTCTCCCCTCACCCATCCCTCGACCTCTTGTCTATTTTCATATATTTCACTTGTTTTGTTCCTTCAATCTCTTTCCTCATCCTCCTCTTCCCCTCCTCCTCTATCTCCTCTTTTTGTTACCTTAAATGCCTTCTTATATACATATATCTTCATTCTCAAGACCCCCCTCTCCCCTCTCCCCTCCCCCTCCCCTCTCCCACACCCTCTCTCTCTCTTTCTCCCTCTCTCTCTCTCTTAACCTCAACACTGTTTTCTTCCTACAATGTATTAAACTTGAATTTGTTTTTTCGTGTTGAAAAAACTGAAGTAGGCCAACATGTGATCTCCCTCATCATCATTTAATACCTGCAATTGTTTTGTAAGCATTTAGGAGAGCGTTTCTGTAATATGATTGATGTTTTGTTCTTCATGTGACTTTTTAGTGACACAACATGTGTATGAATGATATACTATCTCGTAACCTAGATGCAGTTCAAATATTGAGAGCTGATGCTGTCACTAAGCATTCAATTTCAGTTTCAAAACAGAAAAACTGTAAAGCATTCCTTCTCTCTCTTTATGTGCTCAATGCTTTCCTTTGTGAGTTATGTTTGAATATTATAACTTACCTGTATTTGCAGTGTCTCAGTTTACACATTACTTTACTATAAATCATTCAAGCTTGTAAGATGATGCCACTTTGCTTCATGTATTTATAAATAGAAGTTTTCTTAATGGGCCATAGTTTCAAAGAATGTTGAACTATGTACCTTTTTTTGTAAAGGCAGTTGAATACAGCCAAATTCTGACATCTTACATTTTCATGTATCTTGTAGTTTGTGGACTGAAATAGCCTTCCGTTTTCTTGAAATTCAAAATGGGTTCCAAGATCATGGAGTTCAGCATATGATTGTTTTCATCATTATGAACCATCACAACAGGAGAATCATGATTCAAATCTTCTCTGATAAAACCAATACCTCCTACTATTAAATAGGACTCTGAGGCAAAAGTTATTGAGCGAAACCACAGAATGTGAAATAATTGTCGTGAAAGGGTTAAACAAATCGGTAATGACGATTTAACTCGTACTCTTGTCACAATTCCTACCCAGCAGATCTAGAGGCTTTATAAATGTTTAGGCACATTCACATTTGATTTGGTAAACCTCCATGGTTTACAGTGGCAATTTCTGACAGTGATGTAATCAATTCTTTGTATTACACAAATGAGTGAGAAAACATACATGTAAATGTTGGACATTTTTTGTGTACAGCTACAGCGTACTTCTTTTCACATGCCATTCATCCATACGTAGGAGAAAGAGATAATGTTGCAGTTTCGTGCATGTGTGAGCGTGCCTTTAAGGCCGCATAAGACACATTTATGGTCTACGATGATCCTGTTCACAATGAACTCCCTCTCTCTAATTCCATTCCTTATTGTTGATTTCTGTTTTTTCCTCTACCTCTTCAGGGTGATCGGGACGTTATCAAATTCAGAAGAGTTTGCCGAACAGTTCAAATGCCCTGTTGGGTCACCGATGAACCCCAAAGACAAGTGCGAGGTCTGGTGAGGTCATCAGAGAGGTCAAAGTTCAGAGGTGAAGACGGGTGCACTGTACATAAATTTGTAGATAAATGTACACATGTTCACAGTATGTATGTTCCTAGCACTGTACACTTGTATGTATTATATATACTTCTGTATTTTCTGCAAGATCTTTGACCCCCCACCTACCCACCCCAAAAAAGAAAAAAACTTCCTTCCAATCATCATCATCGAGAAAGAAAAAAAGTGAACCTAGATGTCATCCTGGTGCTTAAAGTTTTTTGACATCTTTTATTTTGCAAGGTACCTAATGTAGCTGAAAAGGAAAGATTTTTTTTAAAACTTCACTTAGATTAAACATTATCATGCCTAATTGCACAAATTACACTGTATCTGGTAATAAGTGAGATTTAAGAAAGTTGTTTGCTTTTTTCATTTTCTAATGCCAATAATCCATGAAATATATGTACATCTGTATTATTACTTCACTCAAACTGTTAGGAACAAATTATATTTTGTTATTACCGGCTTTACTTTCCTTGGGGCAAAAAATAACATTTCCTGCATAAGTATGCTGTATTAATTCATGTAAATATGAAAACCCACTTGTACTCTAAGCTTATACTGTAACATGAACATGATAATTCATTGTAGTCAAAGAAGCAGAAAGTAAAAGAAAATCAGGGTACATGTATAAAGTACTCATATTTGGTACATCTTTATCTGTAATGTATGAAAGATTACATGTTAATGTGATATGTACAGTTATATACCTCTGCTTTGAAGCCCTTGCAATGTGCCAACATGAGAAGACAGTGGATAAGATATCTATTAAGATCATGTTACATTCCTCCTTTACTGTTCTTGCAACAATGTCCAATTTTTGTTTTTGTAATTGTTGATTGATACAGCAGTTCATTGAAGAATCGTAAACTATAAACTGTAATTTACTGCTATATTGACTCCCATCTCTCTCTCTCTCTCTCTCTCTCTCTCTCTCTCTTTCTTGCTATTGTTCTCCCACTTCCTCTCACTCCCTTTTCTCTTAATCCTCCTCTCCAAATCCCTTTTCCAAATCCATTATCTCAGTAACTTCTATAGACCCAAACAGCTTGATTACTGCTATTTCAAATTTCCAATCTGTGTTTCCCAATGTATGTTAGCCAGTAGCACTGTGTTTTGTACTCTATCACCTTAATTTTTTTGAAATCCTCCTACAGACAATTTTGATGATCACTTTCATCTCATTAGGTGCACCAGACAACCAAATTAGACCAATCTTCCTCGTTTTGTATAAACTGTATATACGCACACTACTTGTAAATAACATGCACAAATTGTGAACTACCAATCAATTCCTTCAAATTAAGTAAAAACGATAACATTCATAAGTGTGAACACATCATCAATTGAAATTCACATGTACTTGTGGTACATGTTAGGTCATGTGACTGTTATATTTTTAGTTTAATATTGAACAGTCTCTTTCTTAAGATTTCTATCTGTATGCTTGAATCTGAATGTTTCCTTGGTTATGTCAATCAAGTACTTCATCCCTTCATTTTTGTTTTAAATTTCTTGTTGAAATAGAAAATATTACTTGGATGCTGTACTTGATGTTTCATCTTGAGGTTTCTTGTACCGTTGAGAAATGAATGTTACATTTACTTGATAATACCAGCAAGGTTGTTTGGCCATCTCGACAGCTATTCTAACAGCCTTGAATAATTATAAACATGTTGTCCCATGAATGTATATGAATGTCAGTTTGTGTGAGTTTGTTTATATTTCCGAGTATATGTTTTCTGATCCAAGAAACACACCGACCTATATCAGTGCAGAGTAATTTTATTCCATTTTTTAATGGAATGGTTGTTTCATTTCTAGAACTTACAGATCTCATTAGATTTCAAATGAAAATTTGGTGAACCAAACTATTCATTCACTCATAAAAGTAACAGAGCACTTGTCATTCCAATTTCCTCGAATGATGGAGTGTAGTTCCATCTCCAGAACTCAAAATGTTCTTTGGATAGTAGAGTTTGAAAGAAATAATCCTGAAATATATTAAGGCTGAATAAGAGACCAAGTTGATCTGCTGAAAGCCAGAAGGGCGTGTTATATGAAATAACTCCCTTTTAGCTCTCAGCTCAGCGAATGATATACTAGCATCAACAGTAGATATACAGAAATGGGTTGACATCTTGTTACTTTTTTATGTTTTGAAAATAGTAGCCAACACTATCGTTAAGTCCACCATGTACTTTTAAAAGACCTGACACATTACAATGCAGTGTAGTTTGAAATGTGAGACATGGTATTGTCTTTTTTAACTGAACTTGAGCGAAAGATAACTTGCAATAGGAAAACTTTTTTTGCTGTTTGGAAGTTTGATGACACAGAGTTGGTGAGAGGGTATTTGGAAATTATACAGTAAAAAATTTGTGAAAATTGTAAATTTTGTACAGAGTTGTGTAAAATTTTTATCATATGATCATTTTTGTTTCCAGTGTAGGATTTTTTTAGTATATTGTAGTAGAGTAAATGTTGAACATGAGATGAGATTTGCCACATGGGTATTCTGTACATAGGACACATGGGCATGTTATTTGAAGTCAATTCTCTGAACAAGATACATGAATCATCTGCTAAGCGCCAGAAGGGAATAAAAACCTTTAACAGTAGAGCTATTGAACACCCTTCTGGCTCTCTGCAGATTTGATCTCGTATCTATGGAATGCTGTCGTATGTGCATGTGAAGTGAAGATGAAAAAATATCAAATATATATTATATATCTCAAAGAATATATCATCATATGGAAAAATGTTCCTATTAGTGTTGTTTCACATATTAACGTATAACCCGGTTTACTATCTTTTTATGTGTGATATATAGTATGTAAGCATGGATATATTTTGCTATGAAATTCAATATATTGTAACGTAAGTGTCACAGCTGAATATCTCTTATAATATAGAAAACTGACAGAAATAGACATTGTTGTTACATGTACCTCTCAAATGTGATAGATTTTTATTTGTAATCTCAAACGGTATTGAAGTAGGAGCCCACTTGTTGGCATGGTGACTTAGCTTAAAGATGTACAAGAAAATGCCAATGTTCCATTTTTTGTCAATGTTTGTGATGCAGACTTTTTTTTCAAATTAAAATTCGGTATAGCAAACATTTTTTCGAAAGGCAGGGAGAATACATCAAGTGTTTGAAAAGTTTTTTTATATTTTTGTTTAACTTAAAGGCCAAGTCCACTCCAAAAATAACTTACTTTCAATAGAAGCAGAAAAATCAGACAAACCAATCAAAAAAAGTTTGAGCAAAATCAGATAACTAATAAGAGAGTTATGAATTTTTGAAAAAGTATGTAAAACTATGGAACAATGAGAATCACAACACAAATTGCCAATTTGGTTATCAGTTTGTGAAAGTATTGAAAGTAAGTTATTTTTGGAGTGGACTTGGCCTTTAATCATCCATTTTGCGGAAAGATGTTGAGGAAGCAAAATTTGAGATGATATTATGATAAAAAAACAAAAATGACTAGCTCCCAAAGTAGTTTATGAAACAGAAGTATTAGCTCCAAATAGTATTACTTGTATCTTGTATGATGTTTCTACAGCAGTGGTATGCATGGTTTCACTATTGCCTTCACAGTACTGTACTTCATATTTTGCGCCTTTGCCCTCTCCTTTCTTCTTTTCTTCTTTTCTTTTATTAAGATGTACAACTCCTCACCGATCTGCTGACAAAATGTTTGTAGTGTGAATGTTTTGGGCTTCAACATTTTACGATGTTTTACCCTCTGTTTCTTAAGGAGATGGTTGTACTTGCTTCGAGTGATGACAATTTACTTAAAATTCCATTTAATTAATAGGCCTATGCCTAAGTTAAGTAAGATATATACAAATGAAAGAAACAGTACTGACTATTTTGATAGGTAATAGTTAAAAAATGCATATGATTAATAATTTTTTAACAAAAAGTAAGTGAATTGAATCGTCTGCTTTGGTCTTATCATCTACGAGTGATTTTAATGACATTTGCAAGACTCATTTCCTCTTTGCATACATGTACTAATTCAGCAGTCCTTTCTTATAAAACTAATTTTGGGGGAATAAATGAGAGGTATGAAATGACTTGCAATCCCAATAAATCATAGCACGTCAGAGAATGCGTCACTCGATGAGTTCCAAACTCTTTCCAATACAATTCTGCTCCAATTCTGCGTTTATTCGTTAATTGTTTATCACTGCAGCAGTCGACATCCAGATTTAGACTCTATTTGCAAATGTCATACGGACTATTCTTATCTCCGTGTCATGTATCAATAGACAGGAGACTCAGCTTTACCCGTCTCATTGTGCATTAAACATTCAAGCACGACTGACACAGCTTTACAAAGCCCACCAATCGTAAAAGGTCACAACCAGATGATACTCCTCAGTGTAAATCCTATCAACTCGATCTAAAACACTCGAGGCTAACTTACCATTTCACATTTCCAAATCGCCCCTGAGCTTCGTCATTCCTCTCGAATTACCCCCCACTCAATGACGGGAGGGTGTCAATACTTATCTTTGGAATGAATTTGACGTAGTATCTATCTCTCTGTGGATAGTTTTTCTTTTAGTAAACATGAGCTGTAGACTGGCTATACTGTGGAGGATTATAGCGAGGAGTAACGATGAACTCCGCTGAGATTGAGACTCCTTGAAGTACGTAAACGCTTTTGCGATGCTCTCTAAAAATTGTTAGTTTAGACTGGTTATAAACACGTCATTTTCCTGGTTCGAACTTTTGTAACGCAACAGTAAATACTAAAATAGCTCATGCAAAATATATTTTTAGCAAATCGCGAACGTAATGACAAAAGAGTTGTTTTTAAGAATCGTAAATATCACACTCCTCGCTAAAAACAAGAAAGAAGTCGTATTGTCATATTATGTTTTTGGCAGAGTACAAAAGTTGACCTTCCAAAGAACATAACTTGTTTTTAATGTTTCAATATTGGTACCCGTATGTCACTGTTTGAATGTAAATGAAACAGTTAACTTGTGTATTGTCATTGGGAACCATATCATGTGTTGAGGTATCAAACATGTGAAAATCCGAAGTTTGTGAAAGATACGTAATGCGTGCCAATACAATACCATCCTAAACAGTCACTATATATACTGCCTGTGTAGAGGACGAAACGAACTAGTTGAATCCTTTTCGAGAAATTTAGTATTTCCTTTTAGTTTGATTAAACAAGAAAACTATATCTCCAGGAAATACAACTTTACTGATTCATGCGGAAAAGTATGACTATAAACGAAAAACATCAATCAATTAAAGCATAATTCATTAAAAATATGTGTTCCTATTGCTTGCTATATTCGAATGCACATGTTCTTTTTATCTAGAAAAGCTTTTACCTGAAATTATGCGCGCACTCTCTCTCTCTCCTGTGTGCCAGAAATATTGTGCCGGAAATACTTTGATCTTTATATAGATTCGTTACTAGCAAGTACTAGTAATTTTTAGCATCTTGTCCATATTTTACGTGACTCAGCTTAATTTTTAAAACTGTTTTTAAAGAATTGAAGATGATTTTATATTGATTGTAGTTTAAATATCTCAATATTCCTACTATCCATCCACTTCATGTAGTACTATATATTGGGTGTATGGGCGTAAGTGACATCAGTAGATTTTTTGGTACTTTTTGTGACATTCCTACTTATTATGTCAGCTTTTATTATGTAACTCAGTTTGAATGCAGTTGTTTCTTATTGTAATGGACTGTCTACCTGTTTTAATAAATTATTGATGTGCAACAAAAAAATGAAAAGATATCGTTGAATATGTGTGATATGTGAATCTCAATTTCTTTAAGTTATATTCCATTTTTTTAACTCGGTTTTTTCACGTCACAGAGTTTGTTCATTCTCTGTCATTTTGTCACAGTCTGTCTGTGTTTATCTTCGTCTATCTTCAAAGATCTTCCTCTCCATTAGTTTCCGATTTGTTTTCCCGTTTCTATGTTATGTCTCTCTCTCTCTCTCTCTCTCTTGCTCTATCTCACACACACACACACTTTCTCTCCCTCTCTCTTTCTCTTCTGCGCATTTGTTATTATTTAATTTATTCAAATTCTGTTCTATTCTTAATTTTGCACAATTCTCATTCGTGTTATTTCTTCATTTTGTCTTCATCTTCTTCTACTCCTCCTTTTTGTCTTGTTCTTTTTCGTTTTTTTCTTTTCCTTCTTTTTCGGCTTTTCCTTCTTCACTTTCTTGCTCATCCTCCCTCTCCGCTTTCCCCTTCCCTCCATTTCATTTCATTTCCTCCTCCTCCCTTCCTTCTTTTGTCCCCTTCCCTTCCTCCCTCCCCCTGCCCCCTTCCACTAAAATCGACCCCTTTTCTCCAATCCGCATAACTCGCGTAGGCGGCGATGCTTTAGAAAAACGGATAAGCGGGATGCTTTTAAACCCGTCTCGTTTCTTATCAAATCTATTTCAATTGACGTCTCTCTTTCCTAGGGCATTCCAACACCCTGCGCGGTAACCTGAAATGAAATCGTAAGAGGATCTTTTATCTCTACTTGTCATAGTAAATAAATCATAATCGCTTTGAAACAATCCTATCCTCACTCAACTGATCAGACATCAAAGTATATTTTTGAAGACGGAAATATGAATTTAACTCAACACGTATGTCGTGCGTTCGTTTTTCTTCCCGGAAAACACACCATTCCAGTGTCTGATTTTGATATATTTTTTTTAAATAAAAAGAGATATCATATTTCTGTTTATTACCCAGGACAATTTGAGGGGGTAACTGCCTTTAGGTAGGTGTAAATGATATACATATCTCTTTCTGAGATTTACAATTATGATTGAAATTGGCAGAGGGCGAAATTGATATCCCTTTAGATTGAAGACAACTGACCTATTTGGGTCAGAACGGAAACCAGGGTGTTGGTGACGGAATGCAAAATGATCAGAAGCTAAAGATGCCGAATACATCAATCTATTGTGAGAACTACTACATGTATATTTCTATATAACTAAAAACCTTCTCTCCAGTAACATCAGTGAATAATAAGGGATTCGGGGTCCGTAGATTCACGCACATTCAGATGCCGTTTTTGAGGTTGAGCACGTGCTATAACGATTCCACGACCGTTGTTTTTTGGTATAGCACGATGTCAGAAGACTTTCAAGATATCAACCGAAGGCAATGAAAATAGCCTTTGTATTACTTTCTGAAACATGTAACATTGCATAATTCGATAATGGTTTTTGTAGGCAACACAATATGCGCTGTTCCCTTTCTTATTCTGGGGGTGAGGATGTGCCCATCCCCCGCCCTCCCTCCCTCCATCCCGACCACACCATCAGTGTCGTTACATCGGTTCACCGATTGAAATATTGTGAATAGAGGAGCTATAAATAATGCCGGGTTTAGAATTACGTACTTCGTATTTTTTGAGTTACTTAATTACTTAAAGGGATAGTTGAGTTTTGTTGCAGAGGGCGCTACACAAAAAAGTTTTTTGTGAGATAATGAAAAACTGAGTTTCAAATTTGAAAGAATATACAATTTAAATTACAAAATCATCTTTGTCTGATCAAAATCGGTTCACAGACGGCTGAAATATCCATAAATATAACCATTTCTAATATTTGTGGTGCCCCACAAATATTCGGTAATTTTGAATCAGTTGTTGAAAAACTAGATAGCGCCTTATACGTTTTATTCCAGCCAATGCCAATATTGGCTTTTTGTTGGCTTTTTCGTGTTGGTTATAATACGCACAACCAGCCGGCCCGTGTATTTTTTATTAATTAATGAATGAATTAATTAATTAACGGTCACCATATGTTTTGGAAATGTAGCTGAATTGGTATGATCGTATTCAATCTAAATTCACACATTTTGGGGTCTAAAATTACCTTCATAGCAATTTTAGGTTCTAAAAGGCCACTAGAAATGTCATAAATAAGAATAAGAGCAATAACCATGCACTTTGAAGGCATTAGCGGTCTTAAACAAGAAATCAACCATCCCTTTAAAGAAGCCCAAACACAGCAAGTTTGACATAATGTTTTGTGTCTGTTCACTCTAACATTTAATCTGTTATACTAACATCTAATTATTAAGATGTCCCTCGGTAACTTGTTCCGTTTTCACAGCGGGTGTATATTGCTATCATACGGACGCCCCATTTGAGAGAGAGAAAGAGAGAGAGAGAGAGAGAGAGAGAGAGAGAGAGAGAGAGAGAGAGAGGAAGAGAGAGAAAGAGAGAGAAGGGGAGGAAGAAAGAGAGAGAATAGGAGGAAGAAAGAAAGATAGAGAAGGGGAGGAAAAAAAGAGAGTGAGAGAAAGAGAGAGAGAGAGAGAGAGAGAGAGAGAGAGAGAGAGAGAGAGAGAGAGAGAGAGTGAGAGGGAGGGAGAGAGAGAAGGGGGGGGGGCTGGTTACGGGAAGAAAGAAATGAGAAATATGGCAGTATTTATTTTCAACCCTTTAGGTGGTGGTTCGTTGTCAGTTTCACCCTGTTACCCGAACCAATCTGCTACCCTGGAAAATTCGATGTTCAAACTGATGTCAAAAATCCATCTCCATTAACTCCTTCCATCCCGAGAAGGAGAAGAAGAAGAATACAAGAATGATTCTAATATGATGATGATAACGATGATGGGGATGATGATAACTGTAGAAAGAGAAGAAGAAGAAGAATACTAATAAGATAACGATGATGATGATGATGATGGTGATGATGATAACTGAAGAAAGAGAAGAAGAAGAAGAAGAAGAAGAAGAAGAAGAAGAAGAAGAAGAAGAAGAAGAAGAAGAAGAAGAAGAAGAAGAAGAAGAAGAAGAAGAGAAGAAGAAGAAGAAGA
Source organism: Mesocentrotus franciscanus (assembly GCA_037976565.1). Taxonomy (NCBI): domain Eukaryota; kingdom Metazoa; phylum Echinodermata; class Echinoidea; order Camarodonta; family Strongylocentrotidae; genus Mesocentrotus; species Mesocentrotus franciscanus. The sequence goes on from CP137682.1 coordinate 27,060,094, forward strand.
AGAAGAAGAAGAAGAAGGAGAAGAAGAAGAATACTAATAAGATAACGATGATGATGATGATGGTGATGATGATAACTGAAGAAAGAGAAGAAGAAGAAGAAGAAGAAGAAGAAGAAGAAGAAGAAGAAGAAGAAGAAGAAGAAGAAGAAGAAGAAGAAGAAGAAGAAGAAGAAGAAGGAGAAGAAGAAGAAGAAGAAGAAGAAGAAGAAGAAGAAGAAGAAGAAGAAGAAGAAGAAGAAGAAGAAGAAGAAGAAGAAGAATACTAATAAGATAACGATGATGATGATGATGATAGTGATGATGATAACTGAAGAAGAAGAAGAAGAAGAAGAAGAAGAAGAAGAAGAAGAAGAAGAAGAAGAAGAAGAAGAAGAAGAAGAAGAAGAAGAAGAAGAAGAAGAAGAAGAAGAAGAAGAAGGAGGAGAAGAAGAATACTTCCCATTTGTTATTTAAAGAAAGAAAAGAAGAGCATAATCAATAAAAGAAAAAACTGCACAAAATACGGGGCACTGTGACAGTTAATTTTTTTTAAATATTTTTTATTAAAATGCAGTGATATATAGAATACTTTTCAGTAGCTGTCATTTGATAGGGATATCGGATTTCGAATGTCCAGGGCAAAATCTGAGGTAAAACAAAGTGGGCCAGTTGACATTCTGTATTTCTTTATGTTTAGAGGTTTGATTTGTCTATATATCCTTACAAACCTTTTCTACTTTTTGCCATAACAATAATTGTTTCCACTGAAGCATTTATACTATTTCTTGCTACTTCTTTGTCTTTATCAGTTTCCTTTTTATTGTTTCTGTCTTCTTCGGGTTTTTTTTCTTTTCTTTTCACTTTTTGTTCCTCTTCGTCTCTGTCTACATCTTATTCTTCTTATTATCATTATTTTGCCTTTTCTTTTGCCTTTTCCTTTCTTGGATGGATTTCTCTTTTACAAATATTATCCTACTCCTTGATAGTAGCTTTCAAGGTAGTGCATCCATTTACAAAATTGTATAAACATCACGGAATTTGCCATGGATCAGCATTATACCAAACAATAATGCGTATGAAATAGTACAGTCGTAGGTTCCGCAGGAGTAGACGAAACTTTAATTCGTTGACGAGATCAGTTCCGAGACCGATTTAGAGGATGAAACCAACGGGTAGGATTGATTTTATTAAAGAATCTTGATTTTCTTACAGATCTCAAGTCATCCAATTAGCAAAATGATAATCAATTGGCGACCTGCCTAAAATTCTGTTTAAAATCTTACTTTGTAACACCAAAAGTCGGTTTCTAGTTCCTGTATTCGGCAGAAACTTCTCCCTTTTTTCAGTAGAGATGAACGTATGCTTTTTCGTTCATACTATTTTATATTCTTGGCCTGCAAAAGGGATACAACACCTTTGAACAAACCATATATCTCCCTAAAGATTCAATTTCTGTCTGAATACATGTTCAACCCGCTATTATTTTCAGCTATTACTTCCGGCTCGCCGCCACCTTCGATTTCAATTTCCTGAGGCGATATCTTGTCATTTTGCCATTGAGTAAGAGGGGGGTCCGCCTTTTAATTGCCCTTGATGTTTCTTCCCTCACCCTCACCACGAATATAGGAATAGTGGCATTATGTATATGCCATAGTTATACAATAATATATTTTAAATGTCATCTTCTTATTATTATGGAAATAAAAAAGAAACAATAAAACACCATCCCTCTCTCTCTCTCTTTCTCTCTCTCATTCCACCCCTCTCTCTCTCTCTCTCTCTCTCTCTCTCTCTCTCTCTCTCTCTCATTCCACCCTCTCTCTCTCTCTTTCTCTCGCCTCCCCCTCTTTATCTGTCTTTCTCTATTCGATGAGAAGCGGTACATGTCCCCCATGTCCGCGCCACTAGATTCCGTAATTAATATTAATTCAACCATTTCCAGTGTATTTCAAAATCCCAGATTCAGAATTAATCATTAATTAACGGTTTTCTTCTTTTGAAAAAGGGGTTAGCAAACTTTCAGCGTCTCTAACAAACTTCTAAAATTCTCTCAAATCAATTATGTATATGTTGTAATGCCATTCTATTATCATTGTGCGAATAAGTATGAGATATTTGGCATTAAAAACATTTTACGAAGACAAGTTCAAAGACCTGAAAGCTTCTAAAATGTTGTCCTATGAATATGAACCTGATGAAGATGATCCCATGTTTTCCTAGGCGTAAACAAACAACAGGCTTCTGAAATGTTCAAAATTACTAATCAATCATCCAATCATGCTGACAACATCATTGTGGGAGGGGGCGGCGTGCCCTCTCTCTCTCTCTCTATCTGTTTTCCCCTCTCTATCGCTATCTATCTCTCTCTTTCTCTCAATCTCTCTTCTCTCTCCCTCTCTCTCTCTCTCTCTCTCTCTCTCTTTCTCTCTCAATCTCTCAATCTCTCTCAATCTCTTTTATTTTCTTGCTTTCATTATACATTTTTATTGGGGGGGGGGTGCCCCCGCCCCATTACAGGGTCATTGCGCTGATGACTTCCCGAATCATGAACAATACACAACCTCTACCCTAACCAAAATATTGACTTGACCCATCTTGCGCCCGACGATTGATCAAATCAAAAGTTATGGTCTATGTAATAGTCAGGCATCATCTTACAAACATTGACATTAAGGTTAACGTTTTATGTCGAAATCGAGAAATAGAACTTTGCGCTTTGCACGGGGAACGTTTAGAGTTATAAGGACCAATAAAAATGGATAAACACCCAACTAAAATTTCGTTATCAAAGTTTGAAGTGTAGCCAACCCTAGGTAGAGGAAATCAGAATGATTTATAGTTAATGTAAATGTAATACAGGAGATTTTCTTTCTAAATCTCGCTTCAGGCGGGATGTCTTTATCTTTATGAGTAACGCACCCCTTGGAGCGTTGTTCAATTGGCGCGTTGTATCATCGCTACATGTCGCATTGCAGTGCCCTGGCTATCAGGAAACTTGAGATGCTAAGCTTTTAGAGGTAAGAAATTGGCACGGAGAAACGTCTTCCGGTTATAGTATCTCATCTTTATTATTTGTTACATGAAGAGAACTAAAACAATCACTAATATAAGTATTAAGAGCAGACAATATGTAACGCTGATTATTGCCCAGTGTTCCACTTTCATGTCTCAGGGGCCACTTGCGGATATTTTTCGGGGGGGGGGACATTCGGCCCTAGGCCCCATTTGAGACCCAATCGTGCGTACCTTGATAAAAAAAGTGTCATCCCTTTTGTCACCCTTTAAATTTTGAAACCCAAAGGCACCTGAAAATATTCTAACCCCACCTCTCTCTCTCTCTCTCTCTCTCTCTCTCTCTATCTTCTCTCTCTCTCCCTCCCTCACTCGCTCCTCTCTCTCTCTTGCCGGTCACAAATTTTAGGGGGTATTGCACCCCCATTTAAAAAGAAATCCTAAATCTGCCCTTAACATTTTTAGTTTCATACCCTAGTATGTTATTGTTGCCATCTTCCTGGAAATCTGCAAGCTCCCGTTTTTAAACTTTCCTGGATTGAAGACGTCCCTCTGTGCTGGAAATATCCAGTGGCGTTTCCAATAGATGGTTATATCAATACAATGTGTAAACGGTCTACAGCACATGGGGTGACAAGTTACAATTCGCCCCCTCCGCTAGTTTGTCGTCGCACAATTATTAAATGCTATGAATCACAACTACGGGTTATGGGGAAATGTCCATGTATATTATTGTAAGCGCTAAAGAGAAAAACAAAACTTTTGAAACAAGTCAAAAGGTGTTCTAATGTTAAGTACATTTAATCAACATTAAATCAGTCTAAAAATAAGGATTCGAATCAATCTATTTTTCTGAATGTTTTACTCCATAAAATCAAGTCAAATAATTACACGATCGCAAAGACTTTCGAAAATCAGCCTTGGGTAATTTACGCATTACGTGGTTAGAACATTATTTCTATGGCATGTACATGGTATGAAAATTGCCCTTGAATTGATTTCTCGAAAGTATTTTGCGATTGTATCAAATCTAAATTCTCAAGTTAAACTGTCATAGGCTACAAGCAGAAGTCACGGAATAGTCAAACTGGAATCAAAGTCAGATGTTTGATCGCCGATTTCAAACATTCCAAGACCCACTTTCTCTGGATCTTGATGGTGATAAAGATGGGTTCTGCTGACGGGATACGCCCCTGTGCGGTGAGGGTCACCATCATTGGGCGTCGATTGCTGCATGGTTTATAGATCAATGCCCCTTGAGTCCCCTTTGAATCCCAAGTTTGAAATAGAGTCAGTGGACCGACAATTATAGTTGGACAGAAGTTGATTAAGTTGACACTCATAACCAATTTTTGAAACATGTTTAAAGTTATTAACTCGCGAGTACCTCATCTCAAGGGGTATCGTTAGGGTAAGGGGAAACACCCCGTAACCGAAATTCCGGGCAGAAATTGAAAATCAGATCCTTCAAATGTATGGATTATAAGGCATATTTTTGTTATTTGCGTGAATTAAAAAAAATAAGAAACGGCTCGCCCCTTAAAATTGTTTAGCGACGCTCTAGCTATAGTCTATCTGATTTTCCCTTATTTTTACACCAAATATTACTTGCTTTCTTGGATGCCCAGTTAAAACAGGCTTCCAAAACAAAATACTAATAGTTTAACGTGAAATTTAGAGCGTTGTGGTCGGGCTCCTATCCACATACCTTAAGGGCATGTGTGTTAAGTCTATAATGGAATATATCTCGAGTACACACAAAAGAATTGCCCTTCATTGCGTATTTTTCTGAAGAATTGTAGTCCCCCTCCCCAGCCTGTTTTTACAAATCCTGACTGGATCCACCCCGGTACTATTAAGATGCATAACCGATTCCGTATAAATTTGGGCAAATAGACCCCTCCCCAGATATGCCGCCTGCACATAATTCTGTAATAATTGGAGCAAACTACATGCCCCAGCCCCCTTACTCAATTCTGCAATCATTGGGGGCTACATTGCAAAAGCCCCTTTCCCAATATGCAACTGCTTGCCCCCCCCCACCCCCACCCTCACTCCAACACAATCGACGCCCCTCCAACTCCCCATCCGCGCGTCGACCTGATTCTAACTTAAACGCTCGTCTCCACCACATGCAGTGATAATAGATGCCCTCCTAATCGAATCTTATAAGATGCTGTTGAATCGACTAGATGGGGCCATTCTCTCATCAGACAGTCGCGGAGGAGAGGAGCAGCTTGCGCAATGCTCTCCATTATCTTTTTTTCTTCTGGAGTTTAAGACTTGGTCGCTTTACTTGCTCACAGCGACAATGCTCAGCTGAGGAATTAGGAGGTATTTATACCATTTTTGTTACGTAACTCGGATGAAAGGAGGGAGACGTTTCCATCTTGTTCTGGTAAGTCTTTTAAGACATAATTCTTATTTTCTACACTGAAAAAATATGTTGCTTTTTTCGTTGACATCTAACAGTACCTAGGTTCATCATGATAACATTTCTGCCTCTACAATCTGTATAAATGTTTTACACACGCATTTAGCAATTTACTGTTACAATCCTAGGATGCCGGCCGGGGGCTGAGGCTGGGATGCTGACCCCGGGAGCTTTAGTTTGATATTACTGATGTTCGGGTAACGGCCACCCCATATTCGGACAGCGATGTGATCTTATTGTAACTTTAAAAGACTACCTGGGAAAGCTGCAATGTTGGGGCCTGGGGATTCTTTTTTTAAAGCGCTTTTTAGTGTTGTTTTGTTGTTGTAGTCCAGCTTTGGCAAAATGCTTATTGTATATAGATATAATTCACCGCAGCGTTTGATTGAAAACGAATCAAACATTGTTAATAGTTCTAGACTTCATTCTTACCTTTATCAGTTTTTATGTACAGATGTCTTCAAATAGTTGATAGTGTTTTTAAAATGATCAAATTTGGAACATCATTGTCATCATCTTCGTCATCATCATCTTCGTCATCATCATCGTCGTAATCGTCATTATCATCATAGTCATCATCATCATCTTCATCATCATCATCATCATCATCATCATCATCATCATCTTAATTATTATCATTCTCATCATCATCCCCATAGCCTTATTTTTTTATCATTCTCATCATTATTATGACTGTCATCATTATCATCATCATCATCATCATCATCATCATCATCATCATCATCCCCATCGCCTTATATTCAATCATTCTCATCATTATGACTCTCATCATCATCATCATCATCATCATCATCATCATCATCATTATCAAATCACTCCTATCAGTTTTACCATGTAACCCGATTATCAACCACAACCGAAATATTTAATACAATCCATTTGTATCTGCTAATGTCTTGTACGCAGAGCAGTATCTAGAGAGGAGGTCACACCCCATGGGGACGGTGGCCACTCCCAGATACATGTATAATGTTTGTGTTTAATGGCTTTATACCCTCAGATCAAATAAATAATCAAGATCACGGTATCACCTTACCTGATATCGTCATCATCATCATCATCACCACCACCACCACACAGTCACAATTTATGATTCACTATTTCTGCTGTTACTACTTAAAAGAATCATGAAAATACGACCTTCAATACCATCATTGCTACCATCAATTCCACCATCTGCACAATAGCATCACTCCAACCATCATGACATCCTTCCCGTCGCCATGGCAACTACATTTACTTTGATTTTTTTTTCCACCAACACCTGCCTTCGTGTACTTTTGCAAGTTGTTTTTTATTTTCCATTCAAACTAGGCCAAAATGTGATTCTCATCGAATGACAGCACGGACATTTCGCATATTCCTTTTTAAAATTGCAATATTGCTAATGCCGATTTTCATTGTGTTTATTTTAGGGATATATATATCTATACATTAATTTATATATCTATCTATTTATCTATGTTTTTACTTGCTAATTTATTTATTTAATTACGTGTTTATTTATTCATTTATACGTTTATTTATTTATTTGTTTTTGTTTATTTATTTATTCATTATATATATATATATATATATATATATATATATATATATATATATATATATATATATATATATATACATACATTTATTTATGTAGTTATTCATTCATTCATTTTATTTATGTATTTACTATGATTCTGTGTTCTTTAAACAGATCTGTATAGCCCTGTCAGTTAAAATAATATTAAACACATAACAAAGTAAATACAAATACATCTATGTCACATGTGAAATAATTTAGGAATATTTTTTCGAGGAAATCCAAACATTAATACATACAAATTAATCAATCATTACTATCATAACAAAATAAATATACATTAATTTGTCACTATGATCCCGCGCATTCAACCCCTAAACGAGCACCCCCCCTCCATTAATATCATGGAATATAGCCCTACATCACTCTACTATAATTAAGTAATAGTGAACTTCCTGATAAATACCCTTTCGTTGAAGCCAGCGTTTCCGTGTTGAAATATACTAAAGTGAGATTTGAATTTAACATTTCTATACAGGTAACATTTTCAGTGAAAGTAACATTCAGATCATATCAAAGAATGACAAACATCAATAGACAAATTGAGAACTTCGGTGTGACTTACTCCTGTCAAACCTAAATTCTGAAATATGAACGTGGTAGTACAATTATTTATACACAAAATAGCAGAAACTGTTTACTGTGTGTCATAGCAGAAATCGTTCCTCGGTATTCCACATTCCCTAATGATGTCATACAGAGATCGACCTGTAAATTGGGGATCCCTGATCTCATCAGGATTCTGATCTTGTACTTTCACTCTGTCTCTTACGTCATCATCTAAGAACGGTTAATAATGGATTAATATGATGACGTCGGATGAGAGATGGGTGATGAAAGAGATGACGGATAAATCAAATATAGAAAAATACCGTTGAGCGATGTGAAATAATTGATTTGTTTGTTATTCCGATATCATGTAAAGGGGTTAATTACGTAAATCAGTCAAGGTAAATTTCGACTTATTTTGTTTGTTGGAATTATTGTTTATTTCTTTCTTTTTTATTATAATCATTGTATAAAATTATTTTTCTATTTCGCTTTTTTTTTGGGGGTAGTTTCACGCACTAATTAATAATCAATGTATTTAAAGGTCGTATCCGAAAAATTATGGTGGTTGCCTCTTTATAATTGTTTGCAAAGTAGGAGGGGTGCTGCTGTAATGACACATATAATCAGCTTAATATACGTCCTTTGTCCGTGTATAAATGTTGTATCAAGAGAATGATTGTGTTGTTGTTGTTGTTTTTGTTGATTTTGTTGTCAAATTGAATTGGCAAACGTTTAAACAGCAACGTAACAAAATGTTCGTAAATCTTTGCCAATCATTTCCCTTTTGTTTATCACTAAAGGATATCACCTCTCACCGACGACGTAGCGTAATTCCAGCATTGAGGGGAACTGGGTCGTGGGAAAGACGCACTGGTCTTTAATACTCGGTGGATGAAATGAGAATTAAAATAGGCCAACAACTGGGGAGGGGGGGGGGGGTCTGGGACCGGTCTTGCAAGGCGTGTCACACCAAAATAGTTGACTGCGAGGATTAGAAGATAAAGATCTCATCTTCATCTTCATCCTCAGGTTAATAGAACTATTGTCATTTGTAGCATTTTTTTGCCATAATCAGTTGTTTTTTTAAATGACAGTCACCTATCATTTAGAGCCCTAGGTCAATTTTCAATCTTAGACTGTGTTTAACAATCAAAATGTTAAGTGCTTATTTCAAGTGAGACAAAAAACGACAGAATTGTCTTTTCTGGGTCTTATTTTCTCCTCAGAAGTAGTCAAAATGACATGGGCAATTATTCTATTTATACGGCGCTATTTCGAACTTCTGCCAGACATGCAGGTACAAGGAAACGCTTCAGATCTCCAAATTAGGTTCCCGGATTAAACATCATGGATTTGTTCCCGTAAACTTTGGATTTCGTGTGTCGGGGTGTTGCAACCCACCTTCCCCCTCGAGCGCCGCCCCTTCTGCAATGGGAGAATCAAGTTCATGCTAATTGAATGCTCCTATTTTTCCTTCAGTCTGAATCCTGCAAACATCAATACACTGTTTCGTCCTTTTTCCACCGTGACCGAGCCAAAATGCTCCACGAACATCATCAGACACCTGTGGGCCTCAGGCAACCTTTCTACTCTTGTTTACAATGTTGGCTTCATACCATGTTTCAATGTTCCGTAACATTATCTGGTCGACTGAACTTGGCTTCGATTTTTCCCTTTCCCCGAGGGTTGTCGGTTATAAAAAAAAAGGACAAAAAAACAATGTCACTGAGGTTTTTTTTTTCTTCTTCAAAGTTATAAAACCTGTACTATGCTGTAACATTTTATTCTTTATAATTATATTTAAAAAAACTTGTTCACACGATGGCGGTAGCTAGGGGTGGAAATGGGGCTACTCCCCCTACCCCTCTATCGAATGACTGTAAGGGCGAATGGGATAAATGGAGAAAGAAGATGACAAACGCGAAGGCCTTGTTTTTCTTGAACTTCATGGACCTAATAAGACCGCCCCACACACAGACATACACACGCACATACACACTGCCCTTTTATGACTTTATCCACGCCACACCAGACCCTTATACGTTATAATGACATTTGTATACCGCTTTTTACTACATTTCTAAGCGCTTTTCATTGTAATGTAATCTTCATGCAATAGTGCACACGCTTCTTCCCTTTGGGAGTATTCCGGTGAGGCGCCATTTTAGAGGTGTCGTGGTCCAGTGGATACGTTACCGGACTGTGGATCACATGGTTCGCGGTTCGATCCCCGCCGCGGCACTGATGTCATTTGGCAAGACATTAATCATCACTTGCCCCTCTCAAGGTGGGGTGCGAATGTTAATGTAGTTGTAGGAATGTATTGGGAAGTCATGTATTGCTTGATTTTTTTATTTGAATGGGAAAAAAATAACAAATCGCCGGGTGACGATTTAATGAGGTAACTTGGCCAGTGCCCCACCTTCCAATACTCGGGTATATGTATCTGTATTTATATCCATATATGTTGTAGGCAAATGTGGTTATTTTATTAATTTGTCAGTGTTTTCATCCAATCGGTAGATTTAAACAACATTGGCTGGCAGTTATTTTCAAATCTGAAATATTAATCATGGCTATATTTGGAAAATTATTTTCTTCTGTCGGTAAAAATAAAGGGGAAGAAAGAAAAAAATATAGGAAAAATCTTTCGATACCCCAATTCAAGTTGCTACAGACCAGTACCCATACTAAGAAAGGACCGGCAGAGGCTTCATTCTACTGGGTTGTTTTTCTTCTTCTTTTTCGACTGTTCTTAAATGTCCAGCCCATGCATGACTATTTTAAATTTCTAAATGATGACTTTGATATGTCCAGTCTTCCACAATTTCGATAAAGATTAAATTACCCGATCTGTATTAGAATAACATCGTTAGCTGAAAATTGGCACAATATCACCGTGATATTGGGTGAAATATATCGAAATTTGAAGCAAATGAAGAATTTCCTGAGTTGTGATTTGCGGAAATATCTGCAATCATAAGCCTCTGGCTATTATTCAAAATGCAACGTAGCTGTCTTATTTAAACTGACTTCAATTCAAATATATAATCTTTACACATGGGTGGTTCCACGCTTGTCAAAGGGGGGGGGGAGGCGGAAACATTACTATTTCCTCTTTCCCCTTCTTTTTTTATAACTTTCCTTTTCTTATTTAAAGGTTGTTGGGGTGGCAAGCCTAAATTTGCGCTAAAATCGACAATCATTGCAAGGTCCAAAAGCTAGTTTACAAATAAATATTAAGAGCATTGATTTTCTCATTTTAGAAAGGCAATGCCATTTGATGTCAATATAGTCAAGTACAACCAATAATGAAAAGGGTCCCGAAGTTAAACAAATTCACAGATATCGGCACGGATTTGTCCTCTTTTTTCATTATTTAGCAAGGCTATGTCATTTCATTTTGACCCGAGAAATGAAATCAATTTACGTGTGTGGTATGACGGAATATTCCTAAATGCCCTTTCCAATTTTCTTGAAACTGTTCGATATATTCAGTCGAATTCACTTCTCATTTTGTAAAGTGTAACCGAATCACTGAAAGGCCCGTCTTCTGACTCGGGTATAGCACCTGCCATGTCGATCAGCTCATGAAAGTGGCGGATCGGGACGAGGAGGATGGAGGATGGAGGATGGAGGGGGGATGGGAGGGGTGATGACGCAAGAGGTGCCCCTCTGATATTTTACAACTTCTGTCGCATATACGTTGAAACTTTTGATCGCGCGCTTTACTTTTCCTTTTACAGGCCAATTCCACATACGTGTGCTACGCCATGAACACGAATAACGTTTGCAACTCGGGTTACGCCCCCCCTTACTTCAAAACCCTGGATCTGCCACAGCATGACTTGATTACAAGTGACATATAAAGCTAATGTAATTGTTATATGCAGTTCCGAGTATAAGAAATTGTGGGGATAGTATTCCATTAGATAATGAACCGTTCTAGATATGTGATAGAAACTGGTTGTCAATACTAGTTCGAGAACAATAATTGTATATGCTCTTGTATTATTTTAGCCTCATAGCTGGGAAACGTAACAGAGATAGCTGTGGGAAATTAGGACATCTTTGTCCCAGAGGGGTTTCGAAAACAAAGTTATTTATGCTATATTTTCCCAGTTTAAATGTACCTCCAGTAAAGCTTTAAAGGGATCCGGTAACTTTGTCTCAGATTCTGAAACAAAATCCTGGATTTAGCTCATGCTGCAATGATAATTATAAACCTATAGGTCAGTCAGGAACCACATGACTTTTACGAGCCGATCGCCTGTCTGATTATCAAGATATTTATGATTGGAAATCGAAACCAAATTTTGCGTTTTCCTAACGGTTTTCATAACACTATAGTCTATTGGGAAAAACGAGTATGGTAAAACCGGTCACTTAGAGATTTTTACTTTTTTGAGGCACTTCTTGATCATTTTGAAGCGCAATCTTTTTAGGGCTTCAATATTACACCATATCACAGACACTGATAACACGTAGGGCCTTGCATCTCAGATTTAACATTGTTAAACGATGCCTTTAAAAAAAGATGCTTTTTGTTCTTTGATAATGTTCATCATAGTCAGGCATGAACCTAGTAGGACAATAATATGTCAACTCCCGATAATGCTTTAGAACGTACATATACCAGAGAAAATGCAGAATGATACATTGTGAAATCTTACACAGTAAATCCATGTACTTTATACACATATGTGAATATATACTATAAAGCGCATATGAGACAGATACACATTTCTCTCTCCATACGTGCCCTAGATTATATTATGCGTCAGTTGGGAGAGAAGAAAAAGGGGGGATAGATGGAAAGAACTAGCTGTGAGGAGGGGAAGATCGATGGGGAGAAAGAGAGGGACCTATTGGGAGAGATGAGAAGAGAGAGTTAGATCTAGAAGAAGAAGGGAGAAGGAGAAGGTGGAGAGAGAGAGAGACAGAGACAGAGAAACAGAGAGAGAGAGAGAGAGAGAGAGAACGAGAAAGGTAGAGAGTGGAATAAAAGAGAAAGATAAAGCAGAGATGATTGTGACATATTTAAATGGAATCGTAACCCTGATATTGCACTTGAGAGTATTTCTGGTACGGTAGACTGCGTATAACGTAATCAGCGACATCATGCTGACGAAGGAAGGAGCTACCAATTGCGTTGCTGATGGCAACGTACTTTCCTCTTCCAAACATAGTACTACCTATGCCTAGTTGTATTAGTGTATAAGACATTTTTAGGAGGTAAAACCTTTCTGTGTAAAACCAAATGAATTGTTAAGTTATTAGTCGAAGAAGGATTAGGAGGAGAAAGACTTAATTCAATCATGATCTTGATATACAAGGGAGAGAGAGAGAGAGAGAGAGAGGGGGTGCCGAGGAGGGGTAGGGGGTAGGGTAGGGAGATTTGAGAAAGAAGCTAAGGCAAAGGGGAGGGGCCGAGAGGGATACAGACATTGAAAGAGAGAGAGAGACTGAGAAAGAAAGCAATGCATAAAGAAAATATGTTTTCTAATAACGGTAGACATATATGAAGAGAAATTAATTGGAAGAAGAATTTCTGATATATTGAGCCTTAAATTTAAAGCCTCGAAAGATTATTTAAAGCAAGGATTAGACCTAATTTACACAAAATAATCATATTGTCATAAACGACTTCTTGGTATATTGAGTTTACGAAATTCGAGGTTATGTCAAAAGATATTTCAATTGTATCGATCACGCTATATTGTGTAGTCAGTAAATATCAGAAATTTGAACAAACCTTTTAACTCTATAATATGTTTTCCTTTCAGATGTCATTATATTTGTATGTGGAATTTAATATCTAATAGTAAATATTTGGCTCCGACCTTGATAAATTTGAAGTGAAGTTCATTATGGAGTATTTACGTTTTATTACAAAGATGAGAAGGAATCGTGATATATTGGAATAGGATATGTATACAGAAAGGCGGATTGCGTAACGGTGTCTAAAGTTGAATTGCTAAAATTCAGTTGACAAAATAATTTCACTCTGTCTTTTTTACTTTGATGACTATGAAATTACACTCCTCCCCCTAAAACAGAAACAAAAATCAGATTCACCAGCTGCTAAAAAATAAAGAGTAAAATATTCACCATCATAAATGACATTGAAAGATCTTTCTCATTCTACTTGAAAAGTGGAATAATATTTATAAAATAGTGGATTAATAATTAGAAACGTAGTGATCTATTTCTTTTCTATATACTTTTCTTCTGAATTACAGCTTTCTTTTCCCTCTTAAAAAAGGCTTTCACATTCCTATATGTACATAACACCCTTCTAATCAGCATGGCCATTAAAATCATAATTTCTATCAAAAGAAAAAAAGAAAACATAGCTGAGAAAATCACGAACATGAACAGCAAAAACTTGAACTGTCGATAAACATCCGGTCTTGAATTTTGTTTGTGGGGGAGACTAGAAATGGTATTAGAATTCAGAGTGACTAAGGAAGAGTAACATTAAAGGGATTGGGTAACTTTGTCTCAGATTCTGAAACAAAATCCTGGATTTAGCTCATGCTGTAATGATAATTATAAACCTTTAGGTCAGTCAGGAACCCCATGACTTTTACAGGCCGATCGCCTGTCTGATTATCAAGATATTTATGATTGGAAATAGAAATCAAATTTTGCGTTTTCCTAACGGTTTTCATAACACTACAGTCTATTGGGGAAAATGAGTATGGTAAAACCGGTCACTCAAAGATTTTTACTTTTTGAGGCATTTCATGATCATTTTGAAGCGCAATTGTTTCAGGGCTTCATTATTACGCCATATCACAGACACTGATAACACGTAGGACCATGCATCTCAGATTTAACATTGTTAAACGATGCCTTTAAATGATCGTGAATATGATATTAATCCATGTGACTAAATATCCAAAGTATTCATTTGTATTTCTGGTGATAGGGCAATCATTCAATATGTGATGGTGAAGAGACTTATCTTTCTCATAAATACGTTTTAAAAAAAATGTTTTTCAGCGCATTTCATAAGCTCACAACCAACAACAACAAACAAACAAACAAACTTATGCTTTATTTATTTTAATTGTTGTCTTTTTCTTCCTACTGTTATTGTATGATTTTGTTTTGTGAATTTGTATAATTATATGTGTATTTCTAATGAGACAGGGCTTCATGGAAGACTAGTTTTTAATCTGAATGAGATACCCTGTATAAAATATGTGAAATAAATAAATAAATAAATAAATAAAAACAAACAAACAAACAACAAAAAGTCAGGGTAAAAACTTAACTACTTAGATGAAAACAGAATTGCTATCGAGCGAGATTCCTCTCAACTTTTATTTTCCTGAGGTGGTGCGATTGCCTTGTCCACTTTGGAATTCTTATTCATAGCTCCCAAAATGTCAAAGACTACCTGCAATATGAAGCGCCGTGACGAACATGTTCATGACTAACATATATAGTCGCGAGTAAAACCTCTTAATTCACAAAAAGCTGTCACAAAATTAGCTCAGAACAGTGTCTCTGTATTTTGCCAGGCAATCCCGGTCGCGTTCACACGCACTGCCAGACAGACAAACACTTACCTATACAGTTAATATTATATATTTAGAATAATAACCGAATTCTGAAATTCAACCTTGGGCCAAACACTATATCTTTAATAGCCCTAGTCCTAAACGTAGTTTAAGACCCTATTTCAACCCTAACACTAACCGTAAACGAAATAAAACCCGGGGCAATCGTCGCCGAAACTTTTGTCGGAGCATTGAAGATGTACATAAACAGCGGAGGTGCATTCACACACAATCAATATTGGGTTCATTTAGACGACGAATGGTGTGCATTGACGGAAAGGGCGTGTTACGAATAGATTCCCTCATATCGGAATGACACTCAGCGTGTAATTCATGCAATTTGACAGAATGTATCACTCTAAAATGCGTCACCATGAGTTACATAGTGTTTGATCAAGGCGGCGTAAGTTTGTTAATGAAAAATAAAAAGGGAAAAGAGTATTTCACAACATTTATAATAAAACAAAATGGTGAACACAACATGCAGAGCCAGTTAACGCGATGTTTAATATATAAATAACTAAACAAGCCAAGCTTGGGCAATGTTCATCTTGAATGTCACAATATTATTTGCAGATAACCTCATATACGAAAAACATTGACAGATGCATGGGCGCTATTAAAAAAGTGCACTATTTGGTAAAATAATTACGTGCAAGTAAGGAAGTACTCGTAACCAGATTTGAAAATTGTTTTGAATTATAGTTTAAAATGACAAGAGTGGCAGAGAGAAAGAAGGAGTGGACGGGAGGAGAGAGAGAAGGGAAATAAAGGGGAGGAAGGAGACAGAGGGGGAGAAGAAGAAAAAGTATATATAAAATTTAAAGAAAAATTGAATAGAAAATGACTAAGAAATTAATGATAAACCGGAGAGGTAAATATCTCTAACTATACAACCAATTCTTAAGCTTTAAAGATACTATGTCCCTTTTGCAGCCAACATCAAATTCTGTAGAACTTTGCAGGAATTATGAATATGTCATGTATGTCCTATCTGTGAAATTTAAACGTTAGCAGTGTCCTAATATTCAAATTATGCAAGGAAACCCGTTTACTTGCTAGACTTCACTGTCAGACACTATTGAGTGACTGACTGGCTTTTTCATCTTTGGTAATAACATACATAAAATGAGCTGTAAAGGGTACATGAGCATTTGTCTACATCAATAACCCACTTCTTGTAATGGCCAAAATTAAACTGATTGAATCTTTGCGCAGCATAAAACGTACGACCATTCGGTACAATGGTCTGAAAAATCAGACTATTACTTACTGGCTCTATAGCTCCTAAGTCGATTCGACAACTAATAGTCGTTATTTTCCCACTTAAAGACATTTTCAAGCCCACTTTTTTAGGGAAGTTCTAAATTAGTATTGTCTTTCAAATGCCGTTGGAATTTAACCTTTCCATTTGTTTGGCCTGCAAATAGGACATAGTACCTTTAAATAACATTTCTCTCAATATATTAGTTAGAATGATATACAGAATACAGTCTATACAAGGAGGAAATACGAAAATAAGAAAGACATAAAAGATGAAAAGAATCGGCGAAGGCAATGATTAATTCAAAAACAGAAAATGGGACGAAGACGTTCACTATCTCATCGTATTTTACCAGCCAACGTCTGGAGTAAGACTAGTCATTATGAAAAGTTTTATATTCTTTCTGCTAGCCGCCTAAACTCGGCTCAACTCGTGCCGATGATTAGATATGATAGTACCTACTTATCACGCACCGTGCTGCTCATATGACTGTACTATTTCCCCCTCGCACTCTAGTACACAGAAGTCCAATAGAGGGAATGTGAGGAGATATTTATGGACTATTAATACACGATATTTAGCCTCATTTTGAAGATAATCACCGAATGAGTGAAATACTGGAAGCTTTTTGGAAGTCCGCAGTTTGGCATTTCGTTGCAGGACGCTTGACTGATCTTACCGTCGAAAGAATCGGCGGGTTTTTAATATTTTCTTCTGAGAGCGGGCCAAGAAAGTAAGTCATAACTTCTACGTACTTTGCGTAGCATAATGTCTAAACCCAATGAGGAGAAAGTTATCATTTTAATTGGCTACTTTCGGAATATTCGATTTGCATACTATGCCCTCCTAATTGTAGGTATGTGCATTCAATTGATTGTTTCACTTCATTAGCAGCATGCAAGTTGTTCCTGCTTTGCTCCTGATGTTTTTTCCAATGTCATCTAGAATTTGTATATATACAGTAAACAAGCATTAACCATTTGTGAATGCCTAATCATTATAATCTTTGAAACTTTGTCCTATTTGACTTAGTCCATACTGGATGTATACAAGTACATATTTTCTAGAATTATTTTTATTACTGTACATGCATGTCGTACATTTTTAACTTAAAGAGTGACCGAAATTGAACCGGAAAGAGTTGATGTGATGTGCAGAACAAACAACAGTTTTTAATCTGCATGATTGGGTCAGAAAGTTAATAAGCTCAGTAACCTAATTAGATAAATGACTTCCTGAGGTTCATATAACTCTGCAGGAAATAGAAAATGCTAAGGAAATAACACAATGTGTCAGTTCCGTCCGAAATAAATGAAGTTTGATTAGAAATGTTGCCATATGCATCAAAATCAGACGTTCATTTTTTTCTTTTTTAATCATGGTCTATCATTTTTTTTCTTCTTCATGATCCGTTGACAGAAATGTTGTTCGCCATTGTCTGTAGTATATAGATGTATATAATGGTGAAATTCTGTCCGATTGTTTCTTTTATACGTTTTTGTGCCAGATATTCTATTTTAATTTGTTATAAATATTGTTCAGTATGTAAAGCATTGTCTCATAGCCTATTTGTTAGTCTTATGCATGCAGGTTTTAAAATTGATACCCCTTTGACAGAAGTGGATTTTGATATTGTTTTATTACCTCAAGACAGTAACGAAGGGGGATGATGTCCTCTCCAAAGGCAGTTCCAGGATTTTGTTTAGGGGAGGGGGCACCATTCCTGTTTCAAAATTTAGGCCTGGACAAAGCTGTTGTTATATACTGAAGTTACACGCTAATTGCAATGGGTTCAAGCTAGTTTTTTTGTGTGTGTGTGTGGGGGGTCGCGCACGGGCCGTTTATGCCCCCTCCCAAATCCATCACCGTTATGTAGTATGTACAACATGAATGGTGTACCTTAGACATTCAACGCGTGAACAAAGGAAAACAAAAACATGTCATGTTTTAAAGGGTTGCAGAGGTCAAGTCCATATTGAAATTCACAGGACCGCCTACAGTGTACTGCAGCAGTAATCCCTATTCAGATTGTGTGCCAAGTCATTATTATGTTGGGTTTTGTACAATAATATTGGCAATGGTGTGACAGCCCCCTTTAGCCCTTGAAGTAAGCTTTTTTTTTTAAAGCTATTTCCCCCCTACACAAAGGTATCGTCTGTAGAAATGCATGGCATCAACAATTTCATTAGGGACTGACGTCTCTTTCCTGAATATCAACTTCAACTTTCCAAATTTTTGTTAGCGAGCCAAGCAATTGAAAAAAAAAGTTTTTACACCGTCTGACAGTGATGGTACTATTTTTGCCATCAAATTAATTATGCAGAATGAGATAAGAACAGCAGAAATGGACAACCTCGCTGCCTGGGTGTTTATAATTTCAGAATTATGGGGGTGCAGCCCCCTCAACCTCGCCTCGTACGTATAATGACAGCACAGCAAGATGAATCTAACATTTTACGATGGCACGTTCGCGGTTCAAACACAATGAAAGATTTATTTCATAATAAGCATACACCATCGATAAATTGATGGATTGGAAGTGTCTAAAACTGGAGGCCTACAACTTTATGACAATGAAATGATTCAATGACGTTATAATGGGGATAGACATACGTGATAAACTATTTCAAAACGTATAGTCTAGAGTTCAAAAGAAACGAATCATGGTGGTCAATGAGGTGCTTTAAAAGAAGGATTAATTATAGATGAGTTGTGTAGGTTACACATAGAAAAACTTATATATATTTCGAGTTAAATGTGCCTCCTTTGAAAGTCTGTATATGAACATTTTTCTATGCGTTCTGTTCATCATGTTATTCGACGTGTAAAACTTATCAGAATTGCCTACACATGTAATTATTGAGGGAAACATATCACTTAGAATGCTCAGTGTTTGTTTGATTTGTTTTCATAACGTTTCGAATGGAAATTTAGTACTAGCCCATAAACTGTCTGAAGGAGTTCCTTTAACACTCACTCGTGAGTTATATTAATAAATACACTTTTCATGACGAATGTGATGGGCAAAGTCATATAATTTCCGTATGCCATTTATAAACCATGTTATTCCCCACCGAACTCATACATCACGGAAATGTATGCGGAAATCATAAATGGGATATCATGAAGAAATTTAAAGCCATGATCTAAATCTCTCTCCAAGCTTAGTAGACAGATCTAGATTTGTATACAAAATATATCATTGATGTCTGCCTAACATCATGTAATCCAAAGTTTTTAATTGATCGACGGTATAGATTTCAATCATGCTTATTTTTCTATACTTGATGACATTATACATATTTTGCATTTCACAAAATCCTTCCCTTCCCCTTTGACGGGGGCTGTGTGTAATAGGAGGGGAGGCTTAATGTATTTTGGTCGTCTAGTGCTAAATGTAGACCCATCGCAAGATGTACTGATTTCCTCCTAGGTAATTATTAAGCAATGGGTATACTCCTGCTACACCCGATGCTGCATATGATACATTGACTACATTAAAGGGTGCCATCCAATTAATAAACAGTGAGCAGTTTCCTATTCATTGCTATTTTAACCTGGTAAGTGAATTAATGATTTTTGTTTGTTTACCTCGGTGCTGGTATCCCAAGTTCATCATAAACCAGATCAGTGTTCCGATTAAATAGGTCAAAAGTTTGCATTGAAAAATATAAATTAAAGAGAGAATGAGAGAAAGAGCGGAAGAGAGATTGGCAGACATGGGGAAAGAAAGGCAGGGCGGGGTGGGGGAGAGAGAGAGAGAGAGAGTGTGTGTGTGTGTGTGTGTGAGAGAGAGAGAGAGAGAGAGAGAGAGAGAGAGAGAGAGAGAGAGAGATGGGGTGGGAGAGGAATGGAGATGGGAGAAGAGGGAAAAGGGAGATGACATGGCAGAAAGAAAGTATTTCAAGAAATATTCAACGGACGAAGAAAATATTCTGAGAATATAAGAATTTATAAACAAAACTAAACACCGACTTAGGATTTTTAAAGGTTTTCACCTGATTTTTGTCTGTTGAAATGATTTCAAGAATTTTGTTTTCCTTTTTCCACAGACTACAGTTAAGTAATATTGATTATAATTTTGTAAAATCAATAATACCTTCGATTACATAGCATATTTATGTAACTCAGTGTAGAAGAATCCCAATCCCAAATCATAAATATAATTGTTCATGCTCATGAACTAAAACTACTTTGAGGGGTGGAACCCAAACAGGCCAAATAAATAATTGGTCTATTATTTGCAAAAGAAATATAATACTAGCAAACAAACAAAACAAATCATCCATCCAGAGAGCCGACTGTTGACGGGAATCATGTTCTATACCTGTGAAACTAAAAACTCTTAAAAGGGGAGTAACCGTACATTATATCCACCATACCATGTATTTGCTAAAGGAATAATAAAAGAGCGCTATTAAAGACGTTGCAATATTGCTTCTTCACATGAACCGCCCTATAGGCTTGTTGGTTTCACAAACCTTCATGCCCAAAATATCAATTGGAGAACAAGGTTATCTAAATATTCAATTTTAATTTGTTTGCATGGATCACAAAATATTGGATTAGAGAATGAAATAAAACAGGCGATACAAAAATAGATGAGGATTTGATAAATATGATTAACAAAAATAAAAGTTGAGGATATGACAAAGGGGGTTGTTTATTCCTTTATGTATGTTATGTGCGTGCTTCAAGCATGCACGTAACTTTGTATACAAATAGGTCCACGGAAGGAATGGCACAATTATGAGAAAATAATAATAATAAAAATTAGAAATAACATAAAAGGAGGTAACAGCCAAGACGGATTATATCTAATGCGTAAAGATTAAAATGAATCTGTGTGTTGGCGGAAGTTTTTCATTGTTTTCATTTTCAAGCGATTGCTTTCCAGCAAATCACCTTGATGTTAATTTTAGAAGAATCATCCCTCAAGAGAATGTCGTGACTCATTTTGGTTGAGACGATAAGTATACAATGATAGTTATAGGAGAGAGGCTATGGGAGTGGGAGGGAGGGAGAGAAAGAGAGAGAGATATATATATACAGAGAGAGATACAGGGAGATATATATATATATATACAGAGAGAGATACAGGGAGATATATATATATATATATATATATATACACATAAAGAGATACAGGGAGAGAGAGAGAGAGAGAGAGAGAGAGAGAGAGAGAGAAAGAGAAAAGAACATAAAATAAAGTGGATGAAAAAGGTAAAGAGGTATTCTTCAGAGATTTTTTAAAGAGTTGATTTAATGTTTATATTAAGGTCCCTTTGAAAGTGTCTCTCAATTAAGTTTTTTTTCGTATAATTATGAGGATAATATATTGATTGTGGTTTCAAATTTGTGTAAAAGTATGGAAAATAAAATCTGAAGATCATAACATCACTCCACCTATGACCTTTCCACCTTTTAATGACTTTCAGAAAATTCAGCTGACTGAATTGATTTAGGTATAGAATAAAAGGTCGTGTTGCCTTTATTATGTTTATATATACATGCACGTCTGTGAATCCCTGCCAACACATCTCAGCTATAATTACGGGTTTTAAAAATATACACGTAAAAAATAAATGTGTGCAAGTCATTGACATCACATACCAATAACAATCCTCCCCAAAAGCATATATAAATAGATTAGATAGATAGCCTATATACATAAATAAATAAATGAATAAGTAATATAGTAATAATACATAAACGAATGAATGGATACACACAAAATGAATAAATAAACAAAACAAAAAAGTAAATATACAAATAAATAAATATACAAAACATAAACGAATCAATAGTAAAATATAAATTAAAGAGACACGAAATCAACGAACACGAAAGACGTCTTGTAGGAAAGCTATAAGCTGTCACGCAAGACCTTAATCTCACATTCGAGCGATCATTGTGAGTTCGAGTGGAATATTCGGAAGGAAACTTTTGAGGAGGAAATAGCAAAATTCAAGAGTTGCCCCTTAAAGGGGGTCGTGTGGTGTATGAGGTGCAGCCTGGGAGGCCTGTGACCGACATCCTTTTATTAGAGCCCCTTTCCTACAGGGGCATAGAAAGGTCTGTGGGATATAATAGGAGCTTGGTTGGGGGTACTGTTTATTTCAATTTAAAAACGTATGCAAGGGAAAGGGTAATGCAAATATCACATGAATAAATACAAAGTGAAAGTCAATATAATTGTGCGCATTCAAAGAAACGCACAGGAAGACATGTAATAAACAGATTGCATGAATCGGAGGGAGATGGCCGGGGGTTATTAGTCTACTAAACAAATGAATGCATAAATGCATAAATGCATTCATGAATTGGCACCAATTTATCTGCAAGAACTAATCCATGAATATAAACCCTCACGTAATCTTCGGTCATCTTCTTAAATAAACCTAATGTCTACTTCTGTATCAACTCTTTCTTATGGCCATCGCTCTTTTTCCAAAGCTTCTGCTGAACTTTGGAACAAACTACCTTTAAATGTAAAAAACTGTCAAACTGTTAACCAATTCAAAGCTTCTCTTAAGACTTTATTCAAAATTGCTTTTAATGATTAACTTTACTCTGTTCACATTGATGTATATTTCATATGTATTGTAATTTGTAGGTTTATTTGCACTTTTTTGTTTTGTTTAATATGTAATTGTTTATCAGTCTATTCTGTTTGTTATATCGCTTAGAGACTTCGGTGGTAAGCGCTTTATAAGAAACATTTTTATAATTATTATTATTAAACATAACTTAATTTCAGCTTTGTCCTTCGAACTGGCGGAAATACATCTAAAATCCGATGAAACGCAAGGAAATAAATGAATTACACTTCCTTTCACGTGAATTTTTGATATTGATGCAAACAGCGGTCTGAAATATGATATCCTCGCAACAATTCTGAACAAGTATCCTCTTTTATGATTAAGAAAAAAAAAATCAACCATATAGTGCATGTATCTCTGTATTTTGAGGTACTATACATGGAAACGGTAAATCGGGTGGGATTAACTTAAATCATTAATGTTATAAAATCATGAAAATGCAATATACCTAATCTGCATGAAAAATTGAATGACAGAGCTGAAAATGTTATCATGACTTGCAACAAATCCCTCAAACCCTCACAGCTACCAAGATGCCCACTTCCGTACTCTATCGTTTCCTGCTCAGGGAAAGCTAATTTTGAGTAATTAATTATCCGATAGTCGTGCCATTAATCGCATGGGATTAATTCAAGGGATTAATTAATGTTCATATGTTCGCTGGTTAATCCTAATCCCTTGTGACGCAAACTGGTATTTTGTTCTTTGGTATTTGGAAAGCTGACCAAAGCGCTTACATTTTAATCTTTACCCCGGTCACTGGATTCATTTACAAGTGCTATTCTGCACATGACGGTGCACATTCTCCACTCCCTGGTGGGCATTCCAGCTAGTCGCCTTTTACGGCGCGCATATGCTTATCCAACCACAATGACTCTCGCATCCTACCATTCAGGTAGCCATTTAACTCATGGGTGGGGAGGAGCAACGTAGATAAAATGAATTTCCGAAGGACATAAGTGACGTGCCGAGGCTCGAACCCACGACCTTTCCATTTCTAGTCAAGTGACTAAACCACTAAACCACTGCCTAGGTCGCACCTCAGCTGGCGAGTGGTCTGGTCCCCGGGGGCCGGGGTTAGGTCCAAATGATTTTATACTCTTTTTAGAAGAAAAAAACAAGTTTCCATACAGATTAAGTACATCATCTGTAATCATGTCCTATTCATTCTCCTAATCCATCGCATATTATAACCGCTTATAGAAATTCAGATTCCTAATCCAGAAAACTCGGGATAAAAATATTTTATTTCATCATCTATTTCACCGTGGTTAGATGAGCGGTTGAGAAACATAAAAGGTATATGGACAATGTGAGCTGTACTTATACAGATGACAATCGTAATTCATCGTTCTATAAATGTTCACGTCTACTGATTTCATTCCTCAGTTTACAGAAGAGAATACATTATGTGAAATGGATTAGAGATATCGAATGACTTTCAAGTTTATTTTTCTCTCTCTATGGGCTCCTTTAAGAGCACTTATCGTACTTATCCCAATCTACGGACACAATTTATGAAGTACGTGCATTGAAGCATGGAAGGAAATGTTTTGTCTTGCGACAAAATGAACAATTGATCCTTTGTTTCGGCGGAAATAATAATAGATATGATTTTGTTATTGTCTGTGCTGTTTGTAATTTCTGTATAAAATTAAAAAAAGAATCAACACTTAGGTTTTAAAATGAAATGGTCTGGATGATATGAAAGTAATAGAATAGATATAGCTAAATGGCGGCATCATAATCATATCACGTTCAAATTGCCAGTATCAAATTTCCCAGATTCTCTCAGCGATTAAATAGTCATAATTTTGTCATTGTTTGTCCAATTTTTGCTAAACATTATTTTGCCCAAACATTTTCTGGAATTCGAATCCGATTGATCATCTAAGTTACGAAACACTGTTATTATGATGCTGATTGATGTAGGCCGACTGTACGGGTGAAAAATTTCATCCAAAATACAAACATATAATATTTAGCTAGCAGCATATTATCATTGTTGCGTGAAATTGGTAATATCAAGCTTCCAAAGAGCAAGTTGCATTGTATTTTAATTTCTTCTTCGTGTCCATTGTGCACTTTCTAATCGGTCTCTCTCTCGCATACCTGACCAATGACATCGAGTTTGCTTGAGAATATTGCTTTATTTTGAAGAATCTATCAACGCTTATTCCGGCATACCCGCAGGGTTTGTTTCTTCGCCTAAAGTCTCCAATTTGCAACATTGTCGATGATGTGAATGGCAGTGACATTTGAGGGAAAGTCGGGAGTTTGACATAAATAAGAGTTAGAAGGAGAAAGAGAGAGAGAGAGAGAGAGAGAGAGAGAGAGCGATCTCCTTAATTTGTCTTCTTCTAGTGTTTCTAAACGAAAATAAATTTCAAAAGTATAGGCCTACATTGAATTTTGAAGATGCTACAATGTATCTCGTTATTGAATTTGAAAGAATTGACGTATCCTATGGTACTAATGGATATTAAAGGTACTATGTCCCATTTGCAGGCCAAAAAAAATGAAAAGGTTAAATTCCAACGGCATTTGAAAGACAATACTAATTTAGAACTTCCCTAAAAAAGGGGGCTTGAAAGTGTCTTTAAGTGGGAAAATAACGACTATTAGTTGTCGAATCGACTTAGGAGCTATAGAGCCAGTAAGTAATAGTCTGATTTTTCAGACCATTGTACCGAATGGTCGTACGTTTTATGCTGCGCAAAGATTCAATCAGTTTAATTTTGGCCATTACAAGAAGTGGGTTATTGATGTAGACAAATGCTCATGTACCCTTTACAGCTCGCGCTCATTTTATGTGTGTTATTACCAAAGATGAAAAAAGCCAGTCAGTCACTCAATAGTGTCTGACAGTGAAGTCTAGCAAGTAAACGGGTTTCCTTGCATAATTTGAATATTAGGACACTGCTAACGTTTAAATTTCACAGATAGGACATACATGACATATTCATAATTCCTGCAAAGTTCTACAGAATTTGAAGTTGGCTGCATCATAGTATCTTTAATACAACGAAAATAAAGTCCTCAATAAAACAAACAATCAACAAATGAACAAACAAGGAAACAAACATTAAGAAACCTGAGATGAAATACTTTTAGCGTGATTTTCTGTTGAGTGCTTGAACGATGAATGACAGGAATGCCATATTATTGCACTTACACGACTGAGAAAGGTTGGACACCATAAATTATGGGAAGTCCCCATTTTAGGATTGACAAAACAAAGGAGGAAAGAGCAGACAGACATTTTGAGCTGACATGTCGTATGCACCATGTACTTCCTTCGTAGACACAATCACTCTCTCCAGTAATCTCAACTGACTCAATATCTGAGGGGCAAATATAAGAAGGTTTCTATTTTTAGACAATTACTCGCTAGGGAGGGGATCCATGCCATGGGTTCAATTGGATTTATTATGAAAGACATGCCGGGATCATTAATGAGCTCATTTGAGGTTTTCGTAACAGGTGGATTTACAGATCACACGATGGAAAAGAATTCCTTTGTATACTATATACAGGATATGGTTATGTGACGGTGACTTAGAGCAAAAGTGTTGATATTGTCTTCAAAGATTTTCATGAGGCGCATACGAGAACAAAGAAGGGTACAATAAAGACGTGATAAAAAGGATAACATCAATTATATGATCCGATATTTGCTCCGCCGGCAATTACCCGGTCTTTATTTCGTCTGAAGTAGGGGTAAATGGTTAGGGTTGCAATTTTGATTTTATATTATATTTAAGGCTAGGTATATTATATTATTATTATATTAGGTATATTTTTGGATCCATGTTTGAAGTTAAGATTTCAATTAGTAGAGTATATTGTCGTAGGGGCATGCGTCGCACAACCAATAATCATATACTTGCATAAATGAATGTGTATGGAATAATCAGTTCATTATGTTTATTATCTATTCGTGTGTACTTTCAAGCGCTAACGATTGTACATCAGAATCACAACAACACATTTGAGATGTACATGTATAACATAGAATGTCCTAGAATCAATATATCGAAAACGTGTAAGCCCAAGGTGACCGTCACATTATGTTGTTGTTCGTTACCCATGTCGTAACCGAGTGGTTTAAAGCCCCACTGCACTACTTGCAGCTACTTGCACCCTCTATATAGAAAACAATGCCTAAGCGGTGCCCGCTGGTCCCCCATGATCCTCTTTTCTTATGTTAATTGAGAGCTGAATTGATGAGATAACCACCTGTCAGTGACCACGCTGGGAGGTCTAATCCCTCCTGGCCAAACTAGTGCAGACAGGCCTTAAGTACTTGACTTGAAATTCAAAGGTCGTGGGTTCGACCCCCGACACGGCACTAATGTCCTTTGGCAAGGCATTAATCTATATTTGCCACTCTATACCCAGGAGAGAAATGGGGACCTGGTAGGATGACGAAAGCATTTGTGCTAGTAATTGCCCTCACGGTACGTAATCTATGGTAGGAATACTCCCCATGGAGTGGAGATGGTGCACATTGTGCGTGAATGAATCCGATGACCGGGATAATAAATATGTAAAGCGCTTAGAAACGGTATTTCGTATTATGCGTATTCAGAAACATTCCACAAGAACATCCCTGATGCATCCGAACATATAAAAATATAATAATCATTTCTAGTGATAGGCCTAAAAGCAAGAAACAAGCCCCTCTTTCATTTTATAAATGATGAAATCAAGGCATTCAATTTCTTATGCAAAGTTATAAGAGGCGCGATGGCTCAGTTGGTAGAGCAGTGGTCTCGTAATCCAGCGACCCGGGTGCGAAACCAAGTCGATGCGCTAGTGCCCTTTGGTAAGGCATTAATCCTCATTACCAGGTCCCTCGGAGAGAACCTTAAGCCGTCGGTCCTCTGGTTGCTTACTAACAAGCATTTTATGCTTTCTTAGCAGTCAGGTAAAATAACCACTACTACTAGTACTAGTTATCATCTGTACCTATGACTATTTTTCTTACCATTCCTAATATTTGACAACAAACTTTGATGTTCCTTCTGATTGCTCAATAGCCAATAGCATGCACTTGCACCTGCCATAACGTTCCCTCTTCTTCTATAGTTAACCCCACCCAGCCCAGTGCACACAATTTTAAAGATTACGAAGATTTCTTTAAGATGTTGACTATGAGGGCCTGTCTAATAACTTCCCTGGCAGTGGCCTAGCGACGGGCCACACGGGGCATTTAATATATATAATATATTTACCCCCTAATCGTATGACGAAAATATTTTTAACAAATGAGAAAAAAAGGAAAGAAGATAATCGAGGGAAGAGGGACGTGAAAATAGACACTAACCCTCTAACATCACAACCCACTCGTGTTTTCACATTTTACCCTCTTAGTTAGATACCCCCCTCCCTCTCATGTTACCTGCACCCCCTTAATGATTGAACGCTATCTACGCCATTGACCGCCCCATGGTATATTCCAAAGGACATTAAAGTATGTACAGGTGGGAGTTGATAAACGATTTACAGTGAATTTGGGAATCGTTGCACTTGACTTTGTAGGTTGGTATCTCTTCTGATTTATGGTACCATGTTACAGTTAGGGTACTTTAGAAGCGTCCTCTACTGTGGGTGCAGCCTATGAGAGAGAAATTGAGAGAAGGAGAGAGTGAGTGTTTGTGGTGTGTGTGCGTGTGTGTGTTTATGTGTGACAGAGAGACAAAGATCCATGCACACAGGTGAGATTCGATGAAGGATTTAGTGCAATTTGGGAATTATTGCAATTCACTGCAATGTGTAGGTTTGTCATCGGCTCTAGCTCTCTGATTGATGGAACCATACATTTTGGCCGGACTACAAGGAAGGGCGCTTTAGAAGTGCCCTAAATTTGGACGAAATCTGAGAGACTGACATAGAAAATAAAACAGGGAGTGTGTGTGTGTGTGTAGAGAGAGAGAGAGACAGAGACAGAGAGAAAAGAGAGAGAGAGAGAAGGGGAGAGGGAGAGAGAGAAGGAGAGAGGGAGAGAGAGAGAGAGAGAGAGAGAGAGAGAGAGAGAGAGGGAGAAAGGGAGATGAATGGATGAAAAGAGAAAGAGACCCTTTAACATTGGTGAGATTTGATGAACGATGTATTTGAAGTAAAGGATCCAGTGCACTTTACTTTACTGTATAGGGCTTGTATCTTTTCTGATTTATAATACCATTTTGAAGGTTGTCTTTTGACGACCTTCTTTAAGGCTTCTGGTGTGTTGTAAGGGATCTTTTCTCTTCAAGCATGAACTTTCGGCACCCTCTTTGGTATATCGAGACTTTTTTTCTGTTAACCTTACTCGTTCTTACCACGATCTTTTTCAGAATGTCCGAGTTTATTATGAAGAGTCACGGTGGAAGAGAAGGTTTGGTGGAGGGGGGAGGGGTTGTACGACACATTCGCCGGTGAAACTTTCCATGCGGTCAGTATCCTAACTTCAGCCCAGGACCAAACACCAGAGCTAACCCCACCTATAACACTTAACCTGAATTAACCACCTAGATACAACTGTAATGCTAACTCTGTATTTTATCTGTAATGAAATGCTACCCGGGCCAAGTGCCATCTACCACGTCTGCTTCATAACATTGTCTCTGATCTGAACGACTTTGAAAGAAATTGGACAAACTGTCGGAGCCATCTTTAATCTTTAATATCCACAGTATACATTTTCCATCCATGTAGCCATGTATCTATCTAAATATTTTCTATTAATTCTATCTATAAATATTAATATACATACATATATATATATATATAATTATATTTTTCAATTTTCTTTTCTTAACTCATTAAACTATTTTGATCTTATTTATACCATTCTAATTATTATACCAATTTCTACGTTTGGCAACCAGCATAGTAAGTCATTTTCTAATGAATGACCAATATCTATTAACAGTTGCTGCAATAATTAACCAACGCTAATTAAGGAAATCACACTTCCTGCATTACGTTCAATGGTACAGCCTTGTGAATTGATGAGGTTGCACATTGAAAAAGTGTATCTATTGGTTCAAAGTAGTCAATTAGTCTGTTCTTGATTGCCCAAATTAGTCTGGGTTTTTTTATTGGTCAGGGAAAAATGTGTAGCCCTTCCTAATCGATGCTAACCATCATTGCACAATTATCAATAGCCACAAAAGAGGTGTATTAGTCGAGTGGTCTAATCACTATAAAATGGGAATGCAAAGGTCGTGGGTTCGATCGCCGGCATTTTCAAATGCAAAAGGTGAGATGATCTGGTATCATAATCGTTGTACTTCTCGTTGCAATCAAACATATCATATATACATCTATATTTTAAGGTATGCACAATATATTTATCGAATGTAGTTCAACAGGGGAAAACAAAAGTTTCATATTTCCCAACACAAATGTGACCAAAAAAATCTCTACATTCTACCTTTCGATGGGGAGGGGGCGGGGGGGGGGGCTCCCTCGCCGCCCCTTCCATCTTTGGCTACGCCAATGGTAATATGCTCTATACCTGTACAGCCTTCATGGATGACAACTCACCTCCCGAAGTATATATAACATAGACTCTAATCTTTATCACTTGACCAAAACAAAAGCAAAAGAGAGAAAGAGAGAACGAGAGAGAGAGAGATGATATAAAAGAAAGACAGGGGTAGATAGAGAAAGTCGGAAGAAGACAAAGAGAAATAGGGAGAGAGAGAAGTGGAGAGAGAGAGAGAGAGAGAGAAGGGGGAGAGAAAAAGATATATATATATATATATATATATATATATATATAGAGAGAGAGAGAGAGAGAGAGAGGGAGAGAGAGAGAGAGAGAGAGAGGTGAGAAGGAGGAGGAAGAGGAGGAGGAGGAGCAGGCCTATGGGGGATGAATTGGGGGAGGGGTTGGAGTTGACATGACCCATCTCACTATATTCCTCTACACCTGGCATGAACGAGTTTGCAATCATTACTTACGCAAGTCAGGGAACTCGCAACTTCCGAACTCACACCATTTCTAATCAGATCTGTATTTTCCCTCGTTCAATAAAGGCTATCTTCTCTTTACATCCGAGGCCACTTTCGGTGAGTACAAACTCAATTTGCAATGCCAAATTTGTTGCTATCTGTTTATATCTATTTGCTATGACTTGCATAGATTCCTGCCGTTTATATGGCTAAAATAAACGAAAGGAAACAATAGGTTTTTGATTTTTATAAACGAGCGTCAAGAAGGAACCAGATATATCGCCTCTGATAGATTTCATGACGTGTTGCTCGTGTTGTTTTTGCAGGGTCCTTCGTTATTATGACGACGAACGGATGTACTTCATAAATAGGGTAACATCGGCCGGGTACCGTCAATTGATACTACAGAGTTGTAACCACACATATTACTAACCCAAAATAAGCCTTGTTTATTACAGTCATGTGATCAATGTTACGTGAAGAGCTTTACAAATCTGGGTGATGTGTTCATAAATATATCCATCAATTTTTTTTTATTGGAATTGACTTTTATTATCATCATATTAGTCGCATTTGTATCGCGCTTAATACTACGTTTCTAAGCTCGTTACATTGTAGTTATTATTACCCCAATCATTGGACTCAATTGCTAATCCGCACATGATAGTGCACATGCTCTGCTCCCTAAGTATTATGGCCATACGCCATTTTACAAGCACACGCATGACAATCCAACCACATTAGCGTTCGCATCGTCCTGGGTCTCCATTTAACACCTGGGTTGAGAGAGGCAAATCTACTTTAATGACTTTCCAAAGGACATTAGTGACGCGCCGGGACTCGAACCGCGAACCATGTGATCCACAGTCCGGTGACGTATCCTCAGAATCCACTTGTTCACGCACGACAAATGCAGGCCGGAAACAATAATGATAATAACTTTGGGCCTCGTGGTTTATGCCGTTGTGTTACTCCACTATAATCATTGTCAACTTTTTATATCTACAGATCGATGAAAATCAGTACGCTAATTAGGTCAATGGATCGAAGGTCTTAATACTTTCCCGCTCGGATGTTACCATGGTAACAGGATGACGATACCTGCCCCTATTCAAAATTTCGTCAACAGTGTAGTTTAACACGGGTGTATCTGGTTGTTGTATCTGTATGGTTTTGTTTCTTCTATTTTTGCTTATAATCTATTTAATGCTCTGGAGTGATGCCCATGAAGTTGATATGTCGTAGTAAAACAGTTATGATGGAAATAATAATGTTGTAAATTCGTTCTAAAATTGGCTCTAGTTTAAACTTTGACGAACCACGCTGGGCACCCCTTCGCTAGACCACCATGTACCTATACGTGGTAGTCTAGCCAAGATGAATGCGTGCTGTGATTAACTGGTGGTCCAACTGTCAAGCAAATATCATGGCATTACCATTGTTTGATTGAATTATCACTGGTAATGGTATTCCAGGGGGCGTCTCTAGATATTTTTTAAACGGGGGAGCTGCATATAAAAGAACATGGGGGTTGATTAAAAAAAAATTCAGTAAGCATTGAAAACAAACAAACAAACTAGCTAAATAACAAACTAACTACCTACATGTAACCTAACTTACAAATATAGAAGTGCAAAATTTGCAAGCATTGCTGACAAAAGTCAGGAAGGGGGGGGGGTAGGATCACATCCTTACCACCCCCCAATCAACGATTCCAAACTGACATGAATTGATAATAATGGCAATAGTAATATCTTATAAGTAATTCTTGAGCCTTACAACTAAGATAAGATGGTGACCATTGCAATACAGCTATAAGTAATACAATGAGAGGTTACACATCTTAATGATGATTATTATGACTTTAAACTGCTTTGGATTTTGTTATGCAGAATAACATGGAAATATTTGTAAAGGTATTATTTTACAGGTTGATTTATGTACATAAATCTGTTTCATACTATGACAATACTGAAGAGTTTTCATGCATTCAGATACAACGGTTATTTGCCTCCTTCCTGTGTTTTCACTTTGTTGACGCTTTCGGTGGGGGAGGGGGGGGGCTCAAAAGCAAAATTATCAATACATGCACTTTTGAGAGAAATATATCTGAACCTTAATAGTAATAGTGATGTCTACAAAACTCTGAATGGAATTTTAGACATTACGAAACAGAAATGGCCAAGAGTGTCTTTAAACGTGTGATGGAGCATTGCGAAGTTGGACAGTGAAGATATACACATGTCTAGTATTGAGAGAGTGAGGAAAGAAGTACATCGATGAAAGAGAAATACCCTCGGAAATAGAGAAATACAATTATACCTGAGAGACCTAGTCGGGCCTGAAATTATTTGATCAAGCGAAATAATAATTTCCCCTTACAGGAACAGGAAAAAAGTTTATCATCATCCTCGTAGACACATATACTTCACCATTTCCAATTTGCGTTTCGAGTCACAGGAAAACATACATCCTATTTCATGGTTTCAATGATAACAGTTGGTTTTTCTATAGAAGATAAGCGGTTCTCATCAATCATTGCCCCAAGCAAGTGGAAGTTTGGAGTGATTGTTTTGGCTCTTGTAATATTAATATTATCGGTTGGGAACACAATGTGAAGTGATGTATCCATCGAAGGGTGTGCCCCCCTCTTTCTATGACCATAGGGAACTCAATTGAAATCACCCCCAAAACGAAGAAAAATAAGGGGTGCCCAAAATGGCAGGAAATAACGTCATAGCTATTCGGCCCCCACTCACAAATTATCTGGATACGCCACTGATGTAATGCTGATGTTTGCCTTGCATCGAGTCTTGTTCGCCTTTCCATCCTTTCAATGTACTTTGGTAAATATTCCGACGAAGACATACACATATTGTTATTATTTATGTTTTTGTTGTTAGTGGTTTGAGTCCCACCACGGCACTAATGTCCTTTGGCAAGACATTAATCTACGTGTGCTACTCTCAACCCAGGCGTAGTAAATGGGTATCTGGGAGGAACTTATTCCTTAGACGTCTTTAGCGCCACGGGGCAGCTGGGCTATGGCCAGGGTAATAATAGTACTTTGTAGGCGCCTTGAGCATCTCGGATGGATACATGTGTAATATCATTAATATGTCGTTTTTCACAGTTACGTTGTACGTTTTATTCACTTATTTGTATTTGTATACTGTGCGTGGCGGTGTGGGTTAGAAATAGGACATGAGGGGCACATTAATTTTGATATTGTGCACCACAATGATAAATACCTGTGTGTGGGGGAGGGGGGAGCGCCCATATTATGAATGCTGTTGAAATTAAGGGGCACTTCATTTCAAAGATTGCTATAGGCTCCTAACGTTTCTGTACAAAACAATAACATTAATATCTAAAAACTTAAAATCTAGCAAATTTACATTCGACTTTTACACTTTTCTAGACCTGGGGTCTAGAAATATTTAACGATCAGGGTCAAACTTGATAGTGTTAATCAGGTCCGTCAAATCAACATTCCTTTAAAACAAGATGCAAGACAATTATCAAGATACCCCATGCAGTTGTTTATTTAACACCTTAAAACTTTCGTTCAAAACAAATTCCCTTTTCTTCATTGTTATCTGACATACCTGTCGCCAACGATGTGATTTAGCGTTCAAATCTGTGTCTTTGTCGCTTTCATGATCATAGCAAGTTGTACATGTAAGTGGATTTAAGAAAAATAAATAATGTAATAAATCTGTGACATCCCCTTTGCGTATGAGATAGAGCACGTTCAAAGCGCTACATAGTAAGATGTATATGTTTTTGTTGACCTTTTGGTTTGACCCACATTTTGACGAATAACACAGGCAATACGTACGCTAACAAAAACTATATTATTGTTTTCTTTTGCAATGTTTCCTTTCCATCTTCCTGTTGGATGTCATCGGAGTCAATGTTTGTATCAAAACATTTTCAAGTTCATATCATTCATATTTCGTTCGCATAAGATTGAGGAGCAAATCCAGGATGTGAGATGGGGGTGAGGGTCACAAGTCAGAGAATTTGGGGGCTATCTTACTACGTGGATAAATTATAAGAGAACGAGTGAAGGGACAGACATCTTTACATAAATCCCCTCCTTCATTCTCCTTCCCACTCTTTCTCCCTTCCTCTCTCCCTCCCATACCCCTCTCCCTCCCCCTCTCCCTCTCCCCCCTCTCTCTCTCTCTCTCGCTCTCTCTCTCCCTATCTTTCCCTTTTGCTGCATTCTTGCACCTATAGATGGGAGGCGATGGGAACATGCCCCTATGCCGCCCCCGTATACTTCGCGGGACTACGCCATTGCATGGACATACGTATACGACGTTGCAGGTCCATGCCAAAATGTACCAAATTTGTTCGCATGGCCAGAAATTAGACACAAACAGTAAGCCGACGTGGTGAAGAAACCATACAGGTTAACCTTAAATGTCAAAGGTCATGGTTAAGGTTGTTGTTGTCAGTCTTAATCTTATTCAATTAAATCTTCAGTTTTTAACCCCATAGCTACCGTACACAGAAAACAGTGTTCATGAAAATCCATCCGTTGGAGCTTGGAGGTATAGAAATCGAGTACAGGGTGGAATGGAGGGGGTCAGCTAGGGATGGAGGGAGAGAGAGAGAGAGAAGACGGAATAAGACGAAAGGAAGGAGAACATAGATATAACATGGTGCGATTTCTACGAGAAAAAAAAAATCCGTAGATGATGTGATTGGTGACTTTCATTCTATTAGTAAACGGAAAAATAAAAGAATGAGATAATCAAAGTGCGAAAAAAGAAAGAACGGGAGAACGAACGAACCAATGAAAGAACGAAAAACGGGCAAATGAAAGAACAAAAAAAAACTCACGAAAGAACCATTTTTGAAAAATAATGAGGCAAAAAAAAACACTAATTCGATTCCTCCCCTCGGAAGTTTACTGAAAACGTGCCCACACAGATAAAGGCCGATGACCTTAAAATGAGTGCCGGATTTAGGGAAAGGACAAGCCGGCCTGTGCGCCCCACACACACACTATCCACTTCGAATCGAAACGAATTAAGCTTGTCTTAATTGATGGGACGTATACTATTTCTAAGAATATCAATTACCCAAAATCTTGACCATTAGGTCTATGGGGGAAAATTGTTATAAATTCAACTAGACATTCAATTTCAATGTAGAAGATGTTGTAGGTGTAAGTACACGTATATAGAAAGAGCACCTTTTAATTGCGTGATTTTCGGAATTATGCCTCATTTACGAATAGCTGTATTTGCCCTGCTTAAATGAGTATACGTTCTTTATTGTGGCTACATCGGCCCCTTGCCTCGCGACAATGACCGCAAAGTGCCTAACAATGAGCCCTATATTAATCAATGTTCCGTGAAGTAAATTCCTATTTGTATATTCATTATCTTTATTATCTCAAAATTTAATGAACATAATTCTACGTAAAATTCGTACTATAAATATCTAATTTTAGACAATATGTGAACTCATGTTTGTATTTGGTGATATACCAAACAAGAAGAAACTCAGGAGACAATTTTGGGCAATGAACTGCAATTTTGTCAGACGCAGAAACCCGAGCATTCCTGGATCAACATTTTGTACTTTATACAGAAACTATAATGATAATGCATTTGTTTGTCATCCCTTATATCAATCACTTCGCGGATTATTTCTTTTTTCTTCAACTAATGCTTGAGAACCTTCTTTGGGCCATAGTTGGACCAAGTTGGACTTTTGGTGATGGGGTCAAACAAGGTCGTGTTTTGACAGGCTCAAACACCTGTGAATATCCAGTTAAATACAGTATCTTTTCTTTCCAGCTTGGTGTTCTAATGCAGTCAAAGGTTAACCTGGTTCACCAGACCTTGATCACCAGCGAGTAAACCATCTAGGCCTCACCAAGAAAAAAAAACCGAAGAAAAAACGAAATAAGGACGGAAAGAAAGAATTGAAAAGAAATGAAAATAACCGGTCGGTGAAGGACGATTAGCTAAAATTATAGGGAGTTTTCTCCTCAAGTTGATAGATTTAACACCAGTGAACATTTTCCCTTCACTTTCATTTTGTTGACCTAGACCTTTGTAAATAGACAGGGTTGTTCAGGTTCATCTATCGTAAAGCTATCATGGCTGCTTAAATGGTACAAATGGGGGCGTCGCCACGGCAGGGGGTGAAGGGACTTTTTGAGAACCATTAATTGCTCGTTGAACAATTTTTGGAATATTTCGAACCGAGATCCTCCTTGATTCCCAGATTCATTTTTTCCCCTTTGGTTTCAAAGCAACGAATCTAAATATAAGGAGGTGTGAAAGAGAACGGATATATATATTTTTTCCTTTCTTTCTTTCTTTTGCACGATTCATCAGAAGTGTGTAGCGGATGTACAGTGAAATCAGTTATTTTTACAAATTTGGCGAGTTTTGAAGGAAAAAAAAATGATACGCACACACGTACACACACATTGCTTGTATCAATTCACGGTTATTAGATGTTATGGTGTAAAAAACTAAAGGTGAGACGTAAATCATATCACTTTTTTATAGACGTCTTGATTATCAATAATTTCTATCAGTAGGCCTATTATGTACTTGACAAACTAAATGTAGAGAGCTTCACGAAACATTTAATACATTTGAATTAAACTGAAAAAAAAATCGAACTTGACTCGAAACATCAAAATCGAAAGAGACAATGATAACTCTCTCTCTCTCTCTCTCTCTCTCTCTCTTTGTGGAAGAGACTTGTGGGAAATCTTGAGTTTGACACATTTATTTTTCTCCTAAAATTGATAAAATCCTCGGTAAACGTGAGATTTCAAGGAATTTTCAGATTTTTACAAAACACCCGCAAGCAGTTCCCTAGATATTAATTCCAAAAAGAACCACCAATTAACGCAAATCCGCTACCATTTTACACCAAAGCATCGCTGGTTCTTTTTGTCTCCGATTGTTATAATTTCTTCTTCATCGTCGTGACATGTCATATTTGAAAGGAAAGGATTTGATGTGTTGAGGCAGTACGAAAGCACGGGTATCTGTGCTGCCAGCTCTGATGTCTTGGTGTTGTGTGTGTGTTAGCTAGCCAAGCAGAAATGATCGAACGCGGCTTTTTGATTCGATTATATCATGTCATCAACACCAATAGCGACAGAAAATTCAATCATTTTTCGGTTGCGCGGGCAAATTGTGTTTCGACATTGTTTCTTATGTACAGTGAGAATTATTTCGTTAAAAAACGAGATATGTTTTGGCTACTGTGTGTGGTTGGTAAGGATGGGAGGATGCGTGTTTTATCACGCAAGTCTACTTTCTGTCTCGTCGCATATTGTTATTCTTCATTATTTCCCCTCCCTTTATTCCCCCCTCTCTCTCTTTCTCTCTCTTTCTCTCTCTCTCTCTGTCTCTCTGTTGCTTACCAAAATCAAGCTAATCCTTGTCTGCAATCAAATCTCTTGTTTTCCTTCCCCTTGTGTCTATTTGTTCGTTTAACAATCAATATATCTTCCTATCTGATTGTCTTTCCCTCTGTCAATTCATTCTATTTTGTTTAACCCTTATATCTGTTTGTTTCCTTTAATCTATTATTCTTCTATGATATCTCTCTCCCACTTCTAGCTATTTATCGATCTATCTACTGATATTTGTACATAAACTCTCTATCTGTATCTAAATGTCTATACATGTATATCTATCTGTCTGTCTGTCTGTCTGTTTACCTATCTTGTTCCCTTTCCTCTTGCTCTCAGGTTATGTATAATCATATTCAATATAGGGTTGACCATCCTATTTTGTGTTTGACGATGAAGAAGAAGAGTTACAGTCACATGTTTACATGTTTAGAGAGAGCAAGAAAGAGAGAGAGAGAGAGAGAGAGAGAGAGAGAGAGAGAGAGAGAGAGAGAGAGAGAGAGAGAGAGAGAGAGAGAGAGAGAGAGAGAGAGAGAGAGAGAGAGAGAGAGAGAGAGAGAGAGAGAGAGAGAGAAAGGCTGGTTATGAAGGGAGCCGGAGATTACAATACGTGAAAGAGGGTGTTACTGTTAGGGACCGCTACGTATTACAGACTACTTTGTTTTTCTTCAAACTTATTTTTCATTATCAAACTGATATTATTATTTTATTATTATTGTTGTTATTATTTTTATAATAATCATCATCGGCATTGTTATTCATATCATTGTTATTTTTATCATTACTATTATTATTTTTATCATTATAATTATTACAACTGCTACTACTACTACTACTACTACTACTACTACTACTACTACTACTACTACTACTACTACTACTACTACTACTACTACTACTACTACTACTACTACTACTACTACTACTACTACTGTTACTACTACTGCTGCTGCTGCTCCCCCACCCCTCCTCCACCCCTCCTCCACCCCTCCTCCTCCTACAACTGCTTCTATTTATCATCATCACCATTGTGCTAACTTCATATTATTATAATCATTATCATGTTATTATCATTGTCATTATTGTTAAGTCCAATCAAATCAGTGATACTGTCACATGTCTGTTTTTGATCCCTAGATCGGATTAAATGGTGCTAAACGGTGAGATGACGAGTAGTCAGGCTAAACTCGCCGTCGATGAGGGTGTCGTTGTCAGACGGAAAGCCCCAAAGGTCATCACCAGGAATCTGGTCGTCATCGTCGTCGTCTTGGCACTCCTCACCGTGTCTCTAATAGTAGCTACCGGTAAGATGATCTCTATGAAGGTGATGAATGCGAGCTGGAAATGAGAAATACAAATTCACATTCATTTCCTTCTCATTATACATATTATATGGTTAACAATTAACAAATACAACAGTAAATAAATTGAAATGCACAAGGTGCCAAAACACGGAAAGCGAAAGCTTGCGTTTGGGAACGCCCATTACATATAAGAACAAGTTACGATAAAAACTGAAGAGAGAATTCCATAAAAATTGGTCGATTACTTTCGATCATGATTTGAAATTTTGGAGTATAACATGAATAAAATTAAGTTTCAATGGGGGATACAGTGAAGCGGAGGGGCGGGGGGGGGGCAGATGTCCCTAATAGTGTATAGGCCTATTAGAATGTTTTGTTGGCACAATTAGAAATAAATATCCTGTCTTTCATTTTAAAATGATGGGGGTCGGGTGTCAGAAACTTAACAAACATAAAGATTTCTCTTTTGTCTCCAGATTGAACAGAAAGTTTTCATCAAATAGCACTAACCATCATGAAAGTTTGTTCTTTATAATATGGCCTAAGATAAGTCTGAGAAGATTTATGAAATATTGCTTGTAAACTTCTTCAAATTGCTGTTTTTGAATCAACTGTCCGGATACACAACCTGTCTGGACACACAACGTCTGGTTATATACTGTTTTGGCTAATGTAGGCTTTTGCTACTGTAATCGAAACATACTCTGTAATCATGTTATTACCCGGATGTAGCCGAGATACGATGATCACTCAATAAATTTCTTCTTACCAGTTACTCATTTACTTCAAGGGGGTGGAGAGTGGCAATATAGATGGAGTTTATCCAAAGATTATGAGTGCCATGGTCTTACCATGAGCTTCATAGTCCAGTGAATTACATCAAAACACTTCCACCTCGGTGTGAGTGTGATATGATTGCTTTGCATTTGAAGTCATAAGAACGAATCATGATAATATTGCATGAAATATGTGATATTTCTATTTCCTTTTTTTTTTTTTTTTTTCTTCTTCAATTTCTTCAGTTGTAATCGCATCAGACCGGGATAACCTTTCTTCAAGATTACGAGCAGTTACCAATCACCAAACCTCACCATGCCCTCAACCAAAGGACTGTCTCACGCCCTCTTGTGTTAAAGCAGGTAAGAATTACACACCTGCGTATTCTCCGTTGGCATTGCACACGAGGCGTCATTTCGATTGCGTAATCCCCTACAACAATTAAAACCCGCGAAGGCACAACGGAGATTTAAAAAAATTGTCATTTTGCATTCAATTTTTGTCAGATTAAACTCTGACATAGCGCCTCAAAGGCTTCCATAGGACCTTTTCGGATATGACGCGGATTCGTAGGTGTAAATGAATGGTTACTGCGCACAACAAAGTTCCTGCGCGTTTTCACTGAGCTCTGTGTACGGATCCATTAGAAGGCCATTAGATAGTTCATGAGACCTTTTATATGTTTAAACATCTTTGGGTTAATTAACAGAAATGTGATGCGTAATTCACTTTACCTCATCTTTGAAATACAACCGCCGCAGTTTTACCGCGTCACAGTCAGACCGCAGCGCATATGCTAATGAGGCTTACAGTGAAGATTAATTCAGCAGCTCGTTCGCGAACTTGACTGATTTGCGTGCGCTGAAATGAGCGTGATTTTCACGGTGATTTTGTAGAGTCGCGCTTTCGTGACGATAGAGAGCGTTATCTTCAGTTGTCATGGCCAAATACAATAGCTTCAGTTTTTTTCTCCAGAATTCGCTCTTTATTTCTTTTTCCAATTTAACATAATCCATATTTTTTAAAGTATTGTTTCACAAATAATGAATTGACTGTAATTTTGCAATTTTTTATCAGCGATTTTGCATAGTGATTTATGTTTGTGGTTCTTGACCCAACTACATAAAAACAAATCGCATAATTCGAATGGTTTAGTCGAGATATCATTCCAGTGTACTGACAAAATTTGATCTTTTCTTTTATCTTATCTTCCGTGGTATTTTCAACAAAAATTACAACTGTTAGAGGCTTTCGTCTATCTTGGGATGATAGCAACTTTTCTAGCTCAGCATCAGACAGTATGTTCGACCAAAAAGAATGAGACCTTCTTTGACTTAAAAATCTCATCTTTAAAATGAGATCAGAATCATACAAAATGAGCAACTCTAAGAATCAAAATCAAAGATCATAACAACACTATGCATTACTCATTACGTCTGCACGCACCAATTATTTATGAATAAAAAATGAATAAATGGACGAGAATTATTACGCGCTGCGGATTGACTGGTCATATCTGAAAGAGGCCTTAGTCTTTGACGCAGTCTTACGTCATAATATTAACGCCTCGTGTTCAACAGGCATTGTTTCCCTCTTAAAGCATGCCGGACAGGCGAACTTGAAATGATGTAATGATAGCCGCGTATAAACACTGCTATAAAAAATGTAGCAATTATTGACTTTTAAATTTGTAAATTATAAATAGTGTTTGGGAGTCACTCTCAGTCCCACTACGGTTGTACGCTGAAGCCTGTACGCCATTTTGTGTTGAATAAGAGAAAATCTTCCTAACCTAACACCAAATTTTAAGTTTCGTAACCGTGGAAAAGGTTTTTTTTCATAATTTTTTTGGCAATGCATCCCCTCCGGCATGACTGTTATTGCGATCTCCATGAGATGGCGCTGTCTAATACCTTGTTGTGATCCAACTGGTTGATATAGCATTCGTGAAATATATAGTTATCGAAACGTCTTGGTAAAGAAAATGTCATTTTATGCTGAAAGAATATAAATAGATCCTATGAGTCAATCGAGATTGTTATGTAATCAGCTGTCTCCATGCGTTTGCCAAGTTTGGCCAACTTGGGCATAAAACCATTGGTGATAATTGTTTTCAAAGTGTTCTTGCTTCAAATCTTAATTTTGAACTAGTCAATTATTAAACACCAAATTATTTCTTGCATTTGATTTAAATTAGACAGTTAAGAACTTTTGAAGAACTTGGCATGTATGATTTTTTGACAAAGTATTCGATTAGACAAATAGTTTAAACGGAGAGCATATTAGTCTCATGAATAATTATGCAATACAATATTTCAAATAATATTTTTGAAGGGAGTGAGAAAAACGAAATCTTTAAAACAAGACGTTTATATTTATTTGCTTCTCACCCCTTTATAACTAACAATAGCTGCAGCATTGATCGACAACATGAAGGCGGATGTTGACCCCTGTGATAACTTCTTCGAGCACGCCTGCGGAGGATGGACAGAGAAGAATATCATCCCTGAATACCGGAGTTCATTCTCATCATTCTCAACGCTAAGAGAACAACTCCAAGTTACACTCAAAGGTAACCATGGAAACGGGAACGCTGCTTTTTTGGTGTCTTTATATTGGCTTTCTTCACTGCTCTTTTTTGTTCTACGCCCCTTTTCAGTTAGAATGATCATTCATGTATAAGTTTATTAAAAAAGCCTTATGTTTTTGTTTAAAAAAGGAAAGAGTGAAAGTATATTTCCAATTATGGACGTCATCGCTAAGATGAGAGAGAAGGGGGAGAGTTGCGGAGGAGTGAGAGCGAAGGAAAAAGAGCAAAGGGAAGACAGAAGAAAGAGAGAGAGAGAGAGAGAGAGAGAGAGGGAGAAGATGGTAAGGATAACAATCAAAAGACATCTGTATGTCCAGTCAAGTATTTAAAAGTAGTATACGCTCACATCTCGTAGAAAAATAATTTCTAATGTTTACTTCCCTCCTAAACATGTATTTTCCCTAGCTTTATTCGAGGCAGAGATACAACCTAGTGAAACAGAAGCTGAGAGAAAGGTTAAATACTTTTATTCAGCGTGCATAGATACAGGTAAGACTAGAAATAAATCTTGGAATTTTGTTTTTAGCTTGCCCAAATGTTTTTCTGCAAATATTTCATGTTGCTCCTCAATATACTTTTTTATGAATTCGTACAAATATTGCAACCATTATTGTTCTTGTTTTTAGGGCGAGAGATATGGGCAAATAAATTGTTTAAATACTGATGAAATAGGCCAGTAACTTCATTACAGCCTAACGCTCACTGTAGTTGGTTTCATGGGGAACTTGACACCATTCAGGGTGTTTACCCAATCATAGGTATCGTCAATCACCAAGAGTGGACTTCACTTGTACGACAGACATGTATTGTGTAATGCACTGTACCCTAGCCTACCACAATTAGGAATTCTCATCATATATATCAAATTTCCCTCAACCTCGAGAAAAGAAACCTGGTATTTTCTGGTGGGACACCGGGTTCGCTGCTATTGAGTGACCCATGCACACACAGGCAAATTGTATTAATCTGGTGTCATCGAATTATGATGCAATATACATGTATACTGCTGACTACTATATGGCTGTATATATGGGAGGAGCACTAGCATATTGGTGTCTTTCTTCACTTCAATGAGAGGTCTCGGGTTTGACCCTTATTTTGGTGCCATTTGTTCGGTGCCAACTTCCTTGGACTATGTGGTTTGCAACATTTGTCCCTCTCGGGCCAGGTGGGTTTCATATAATTATGGGTTTAACTGGGGTAGTAACAATTGCAGGACGATCGGCCATAGCAGTAATTAAATACTGATGATGCAACCCCTAGCAAATACATGTACGACCATATTTAATGTCTTCGTAATCATATTGCTTTCGAACAGAAAGAATAGAAGAACTCGACGACGCGCCCATACGTGATCTCCTACACGATCTCCGCGGATGGCCGGTCCTCGGAGATACCTACGGTGGTCGATGGAATGAATCCGACTTCGATTTCGTCTGGTTGTTGGGAACTCTCGTCAGCAAGTATAGCAACTCCATGCTCATCGAACCGTTTGTTGGTGTCGATGATAAGAATGCTTCAAGATATGTCCTCCAGGTAAGAAACATGGAATAGTGTTGAGATTGCAAACATATCTTACCTTATCGAAAATAATATCGCTAGTGATATTCGTTTATCTTGCAATGCATGGTCAACAAGGGATCTAAAATATCGATACTACATCCGCAATGAGTAATATATTTAGCATTATATCTTACCTTATACCATTGCTAGTTTGCATCATACCTCAGCATCGACAATCATAGTCACAACACCTTTTTGCCATTAA
Organism: Mesocentrotus franciscanus; assembly: GCA_037976565.1. Classification (NCBI taxonomy): domain Eukaryota; kingdom Metazoa; phylum Echinodermata; class Echinoidea; order Camarodonta; family Strongylocentrotidae; genus Mesocentrotus; species Mesocentrotus franciscanus. The sequence goes on from CP137682.1 coordinate 27,104,902, forward strand.
TTCTGGAGCAACAAAATCAATATCAAAGACAACAAAAACAACAACAACAACATCAAGAATAATAAGAACAACAACAGCAGTAAAAAGTATGGTTGCAGAGCACTGGCATGTAAAGGTCCGAAACTTTGGATCATTTCCCCAGTATGACAGATATCGAAATGTTTAAGAAAAGCGTTAAAAACCTACTTATTTGATAAATGTTTATTGTGATTGTATAAAGTATAAATTTTAAGGTACATTGAGAGGGACTACGGTCACGTAGTGCGCTACAGAGGAACAAAGCATTGTTATTATTATCATCCTGCAGAGGAAACTTAACATGATATTCATTTTATTCAAGCCGCTTGGTTTAAGAAACTGTTGAATTTTGGAAGCGATTGATTGCAAACGGAAATGAATTATAAACTTTTGGGCTGGAGTAAGTTTTGGAATTTTAGAAGAGATTGTTGGCAACGTGACCTAAAATTTTGTCCATTTAGGACGGAATACCTACTGAATTTTTTGGCAGGAGTTGCTGCTAAACGAACATAAAGAATTATGTCTGTCTGGACCTGGCCGGGTTACTACTGAATTTATGGAAGTTACTCTTGCCAAACGAATATGAAATGATACTAGTTTCTGCTTGAGTTAAAGGCCTATGTACCAAATTAATCAGCGCATTTGCAGTTAGTAAGTCATATAACAAATTGAAAGAGAAATAGTTAATCCTTGTCTTTTTATCGCAGCTTGTAATTCATACAAACTAAGACAAAAATAAATTATCTTTGTCTGTTTATGATCGTATAGGATTAAACTATTTGTACAATGTACCGCATCTAATACATGAAGATGATGATATTTGACGAAACCCAAGAAGATCGCCAATGTATACTTTTGCTCCTAGGTCCGCCATTTATTATATCAAAGTTTGAAAATAGTGGATTTTGTCCTTTGATTGGAAAAATGTGTATTTAGTATCTCCAAAAAAAAAAATCGACGATTAAAATAAATTTGTTCGACATTTTTAATTTTGTCTCTTACAAGATCGATCAGTCATCCCTCGGCATTTCCAGCAGGGAATATTTTTTGAACACGGAAAAATATCAACAGGTGAGTGAAAATGTGCTAAGTGTATTTTTAAAGATTTTTTGCAACGCTGTATGTATCAAGATGAATAAAACAAATGACTAAAAACAAAAAAGCCACTACGTCTAATGCCAATTTGTTTGTCACCATCGCCTTTTTACTTTGTATTGTTGTCATCCATTATTATCCATTTAATCTAATCTCCAGTTGATCTAATGCGTATTTGTTCCAATGAAAAATACTGGCAATGGCCGAAGGGGTCTTTGTGGCTGAACTAGAATATTAGACCAGTATGCAATAGGTTAAACGATGCAAAACCCAAATTGTCATTAGACCATATGTAAAACTGCGGTATAAAATGACGTTGTCTAAACCCATGGGCTTGTCCATTTTCAGATTGCTTATAAGAGCTCCACAGAGTATATTCATGGACCTACTTCTCCATGGTATATTCATTATCATCATCGTGAATTTTTGTTTGTTTATTCATTTAAATACGGTGATTAAAAAACATGCTTTCAGCTTGGCATAGCTGTTTTTCAGCATGTCCGTTGATATATATTTTGATTTTTCGTTGAGTCCAGGTTCAAGATGCCTATCTGAAGCTCATGGTGACGATAGCCAAGTTACTAGGAGCAGACGCACAAGCAGCCGAGACAGATATGAGGGATGTCTTTAATTTCGAGACAGAACTTGCCAATGTAAGATTGTGAAATCATATTTTTCCATATCTAATCGGTTTAGGGCGACACTGCCGTCCATCCGTATTACGAGAGAGGCAGAGAGAGAGAGAGAGAGAGAGAGAGAGAGATCACAGTCATCCACCCTCCTCACCCTAGATGCCCCTTCCCTGATTGCCTTTCTTGTAGAATTGGTGCTGCAAGAACGAAAATTAATTAAGTCAATTCTAAAGAAATTAATATCAAAATGGGTAATTATGAACCATAACAACAACAACAAAAAATTTGAGACGTAGATGCATTGTGAACAGAACAATTTTAAGTGGTTTACATTACTTGAAATAAGTCAAGTTAACTTTATTTATCATGGTCATTCTGTGTTTTCTTTCCTCCTTGTATTATCAGATATTTGAGTTCACTGTGATACACCTTCCATATTTTTGTAACTGCACCATATTATAAGCTGTATATTTTTTCTCTTACTGTTTTGTTGTTGTTGTTGTTATTGTACATGAATTATCGCCTGTCACGGCAATGAAGTACAGGGGGGCGTTTCATGAAATAAGATGAAATTGTGAAAATGCCTTCTTCACCGACTAATATCATTTTCACCGACTATTTTCCAGGCCTCTGATTGGTCAAATTTAGTCAGCGCTGACAGTTGTCGGTGGACAAATGTTGATGAAACGCCCCCCTGATCTTTACCATCTAAACCGCAATATTACATCAGCATGTAACATATAGTTCCAAGTCTAGTGTTTTGAACTACGTTGTGTCTATATTAAACTTCGATTGTCTGTGAGAAGTTTCTTCTATTTTTATCAACAGTTAACTGTACCTCCCTCAGACAGGAGAGACAGTGATGCCCTATATAATCCTACAACCCTTACCGGCTTGATACAAGACTACCCACTGGTATGTACTTCAGTCAAAACCGTAGACACGTAGCTGAGGGAAAGAAAATAACCATAATAATGACGTTTATTATGATGTTTTTATAGTCTAAAAGCTTAGGGAAAGATTTGCGAATGCTTGGTATTTCCAAATGATGATTACTGACGAATGTTAATCAAATTTGTATTTGATATCTATTGGTCTCATTATTCTCGGATTAATTTGGCCTTTTCGTAATTCTTACTGCATGATCTTTTTAAAACAATTAACAAGCGTAGCTTTTACCTTAGCTTATTTAATTTAATCTCATTTGAATTCAGCATTTCCTTCTTCATGTATACAAATTGATTTGATGTACTCACTTTCTGCCTTAGTTTCTCTCAACAAAACTCACTTTTAAATCAATGTAACATTTTATTTGGTAAACATTCTTGCGTTATTTGAAACGTGAAACATAACTGAATTTAACATATCAAAGATTTCGTTTAACCTAGATGGATTGGAGAAGATTCTTTGACATCGTATTACCCAACGTGAGCAAACCCTTAGCAGACGATGAATTTATCAACAATAAAGAGCCAGAGTTCGTCACTGACGTTCTAGCACTCGTTGAAAGGACACCGTTACGGTGAGAATGAAATTATTTATTGGGGAGGGAGCTCCTCTATAAATTGTGACGCCCTTTCGTTTCGACTCCCTTATGTTCTAATTAGATACCCCTGTGTTCCGACATAGCTATGTTTTGATATCACCTTAGCCACCCATCTGTTTTACAACGCCGATGTTTCGACATCCTCTGTTTCAATATCCTTCTGTTTCGACATCTCTCTGTTTCGACACCCCTCTCTTTCAACATCCCTCTCTTTTGACATCGCTATGTTTCGAAAAACCTCTGTTTCAATATCCCTCTGTTTCGAAATCCCTCTCTTTTGACATCGCTATGTTTCGATACCCGTCTGTTTCAACATCCCACTTTTTCGACATTCCTATGTTTTAACATCCCTCTTTTTAATATCCTTCTGTTTCGACCTCCCTCTGTTTCGACACCCGTCTGTTTCGACATCCCTCTGTTTCTACACTTGTCTGTTTCGACATCCCTCTGTTTCTACACCCGTCTGATTTGACATCCCTCTGTTTCGACACTCCTCTGTTTCGACATCCCTTTGTTTCGTCACCCCTATTTTTTGCAACTCCTGTTTCGCTACGTTCGATGTTCCGAAATTCTCCGATTCTACCCTCTATATCTTGACAATTCTATATTCCCACATCCATATACTCTGGCAACCTACTTTTCAATAACCTAGGGCTGTCAGAACATACATATATGGAAACATGGACTTGTCGAAAGAAAATTATATCTTAACAATTATAAGGATATCGAAGGATAGGGGTGTCGAAACATAACGGTGTAAGAACATAGAATGTCGGAATATAATAGCGGGTGGGATCATCGACGGTCCATATTTATGGGCGTAATTATACAGAAAATTCAAAGTCTATGTTTCTAAATGATTAAGGATATTCAAGCCTCTTTACTCATCTTGATACAACATTGCTGCATCATGAGGGAGATGAAGTAGTAAGTCTTTTTAAAATATTTTTTTAAATAAACGACCTGTTGATAGTATGTTTTACTTTGTCGCATTTATGAATAATTCATTGGCCCAATTCGATTATGACTCCTAGAATCCTCGCGAACTACATGATCTGGAGGATCACCAAGCTACGAGTTATGAACCTCAGCAAACGATTCCAGGCTCCAAACGACGAGTTTCGCGCCGTCATCTTCGGCGTCGGAGCTGACGATGCAAGGTGGCGACTCTGCGTCGACGGCATCAATGGCGCCATGGATTTCGCCACCGGAAAGATGTACGTGAAGGAGAATTTCGCCGGGGAGAGCAAAAACAATGTAAGATAAACCGATTCCCCATAATATAAATCAATAATTATATCTTTGAGTAAGGAAGAGGGCAATATGACCTGGGTAATATTTCGTCTAAGATGGAAAATAAGGCAAGAAAACGATGATAGCAAAGACACCCCCAAAATATACACTACAGTAATCATGTTCGTATTACGTCATATTTTGTTTGATGATGATTGTTTTAAATGACTGCTAAGAAAGCATGTATATGCTTGTAAGTAAACAACCAGGGGACCGACGGCTTTAAGTCTTCTCCGAGGGTAATGTGGATTAATGCCTTACCAAAGGGCATCGAACCAGGGACTTCCCGTTTACGAGACCACTGCTCTACCACTGAGCCATCACACCTCCTTAATGTATGTAATTGTAATGTTCACACATGACATCAGGTAACTTACAAGCGATCGTGTACAAGAAAGTCAATAATCCCTTTTTATGACGAAGATGTGTGTACGTCACAATGTGATCCACTTCCTCCTCCCTACCCTGTATTTCTCTCTCGTTTCCTATTAACCCCACGTCACCCAAAGACCAATCTCTCCTTCACTTCATCTTCTCTCAATTATATTCTTACACAAGAAGGGGAGTCTTGAGCTGGAATGCTCATCTTTGGTATAAAGCTAGACGACGAATATGATGCGCTCTAACCATGTTCACGGATCGCTTTCTTTGGCATCGCTGCATATATCAAAAGGGACTTGAAATAACACTTAAATTACCCTCCATGTGTTTTGTAACCTGTATTTCCAGACTCTACGAATGATCAAATATTTGAAGCGGGCTTTCAAAGAGATGTTAAAGGAGAATGAGTGGATGGATGACAACACACGAGAGGTCGCGGCAGAAAAGGTAAGATACCTAGAAAACACACGATCCAGCCCTGAAGTGAGGGTATATTAAACTATCCCAAGCCTCGTTAAGATATGAGGTAATAAACCGATGCTGTTTTCCTTTTATGATTTCGTTAAGTTAATACGTTTCACATTATATTATAAACACGGAGCTTTATTAGTGGATACGCGGATGACCTTTGCTTTGTTGCGTGCAGTTGCCATTCATTTACATATAAAAGAAAAGAAAACCGCGTCGTTTTTTTTATGCGGCGGTTTACCGCATCATATCTGAACGAACTTTTACTTCTGTTTCGGACGTGCCCACATAAAATTATGTCACGGTTCTAATTTTTAAACGCTTTCCCAGGTTCCTTCGCTGAATGCTTGACAGCACTCTTGAAACAAATACACTCCCGCCATCTCATTTCTGATAATACCATTTGATTGAAATGAATTGTAGGCAGTTTCAAGATGAATCACTTTCATTCAACACATGCCTTATCCAAGTATCGTTTTTACATTTAATTACTAAGTGATATACATTTGTTTTCTCCTTCCGGTTACTTTTTTCTAGTGCGATGCTATGCAAGAGCTTGTCGGATATCCGGATTGGCTTTTTGATGAAGAAAGGCTGAACGAGGAGTATGAAGATGTAAGTCGGTTCTCCCTGCTTGAAAATAAAAACACATATTGTAAAGAATGTATGATACGAGTAATTTATCTACCTGAAATTATCAGGGATGTTCTTCTTTTTCATGTACTTTTTTTACATACTAATATGTTTTAAAAGTTGAATTTGGTTATGTTTTCGAGGCCTACTCATTTCGACGCCTTTTCAACCAAAGGGAAAAATGAAATGCTATACATTTTCATTTAAACAAAATTTCTTCTTCTATCGTAGCGGAAGTTTAATTCACAGATCTACGTAAAACCATTACTAAACAGCATTGTATAAATCTAGATAATGTGCATTACAAACGTAAGCAATATGGTTTTGAGTGATTCTGTCAAAGCATAATGTCAAATAGCAAATACCTTTAAAATAAATATTTATATATACACATTTATATTTATATAAAATATGATAAATTTGTAGTAATTATTTTGAATTATTTCAACAGCTTGATTTCAGACTAAACGATTACTTTGGTAACATTCTTCGCTATGTCGGCTGGTCGGCTAACGAGAATTTGAAGAAACTAAGAGAGGAGGTAGATCGAGATGGGTAAGCATGATATGATTCGTAACACTTATAGTTCGAGATGGGTAAGCACGATATGATACGTCACACTTATTGAGATTTGTTTGAGCTTGGGATAATCAACTCGTTTTGTAATATTGACTTGATATTGACTTCTCAGCTATTATCACTGGAGCGCATCAGGACAATTACCCCCTGGACAATCACCCCCGGAAAACTACCCACCAAGGAAAAATACCCCCCGGAATATTACCCCCGGAAATTTACCCCCAAGGACAACCACCCCCGAGGACAATTACCCCCGGAAAATTACCTCCGGTGGACAATTACCCCCCGAGGACAATTACCCCCCGAAAAAAATCAGGGTGGACTTCCCGTTTAATGAAGAGTGGGGTAATTTTCGGGGGTCATCAGGTATGGTTGTCCTCGGTTGTCCGGAGGGTATTTTCAGGGGTGTTGGTAATTATCCTCGGGGGTAATTATCCACGGGGGTAATTGTCCGGGGGTAATTTTCCGGGGTAATTGTCCTGGGGGTAATTGTCCGGGGTAATTGTCCTCGGGGTGGTTGTCCTTGGGGGTAATTGTCCGGGGGTAATCGTCCTCGGGGGTAATTGTACTTGGGGGTGGTTGTTCTTGAGGGGGGGGGGTAATTTTCAGGGGGGTAATTCTCCGGGGGGTAATTGTCCTTAGGAGGTTAGTTTTCCAGGGGGTAATTTTCCTGGAGGTGATTGCCCAGGGGGAAATTGTCCTAGAACCCACTTGAGTATCCGTCGGATATTCCGTTCTTATGCACAAAGAAGAAGAGAATACATGCGGGGGACAGTGATTTGTTTTGTTAAGAGTCTACGTATTAGACAAAAAGGAAGAGATTATTGATCTAGTAGAAACAAGCAAACAATCAATCAATCAAACATACAGACCAAAAAAGCTACTTTATTAATACTCCTTCTTAATGAACGATTTCAACATTTTGTCAGTGTCACTGTGAAATACATTTTGTAATCATGTTGATGTGCTATAGAACTATTTCCTACTAATTTACGTTTGTCATTTCTTTTTATTCTAGATGGCTGATTGGACCCGCAGTAGTTAATGCATACTATCGATCTAACCAAATCGGTAAGATTATTGTGTATACTCGTATAACAAAAATTAATGCTTTTGATGATAACAGTATTCAGAATAATAACAGTTTAAGTGTAATGGAAAAAAAATGTTTAAATGCTTTTCAGTTATTTTCTAATAATTCAAACAAATGTCCATAAAGAAAATAGGTTAGATAAACACTTGATTTAAATTGACGATGATACCTTGACCGTCAGTTCTTTTGGCTATCGATGTGACATGCTGATTGATACATTGTGTGGCTTCATATCAAGTGGTGGCGCTCTGTCGTTGAGCTTCGCCAACACTGTTCAGTGATTTTGAAGATGGCAATTTCTGTCAATGCTTTGTTGCATGAGCTTTGAACGCCTTTCGAAGCGGTGATAATGAGAACAGAAATGTTGATTATAAAACACAAAACTTAGTATAGCTATTGCCAGTAGTTTACTGTTAACCGTTTTAACAGTGTTATTGAATGACTGTATATAGGCCTAGTCACGGTGATTAATTAGGTTGCATAGGAGCGGGTGCTAGCATTGTTGTCGGCTGGAGGTACGGGGGGGGGGGGCAGGAGCTGGTAGCGATCAACTCTATCCTTTACCAATCCGCCTATAAGTTAATGAGATCTGTATTTAAATAGTACTACTTAAAGTTTTCGAACATTCTACAGTATGAGTACTTTTCTTCCCTTATTTACAGTGTTTCCTGCTGCGATTCTACAGCCGCCATTTTACCATTCTGAACTTCCGTGGTATCTGAATTTCGGCGGCATTGGAATGGTCATCGGACATGAGATCACACACGGCTTCGATGACAGAGGTAATGTAACAAATTCATTAATTACATCACAAGACGTCACAGTATCACAATAGTCAATGACAGAGAGAGAATGATAACACATGTCACAATGTGTCACGCTATTACAACAGTTGATGACATGGAGAACATGGCTAAATGATCTCACATGTCACAGAATGTAACGCTTTCACATTATTTAGCGAAAAATGAAACGTAACGAAATGATCACACAATCTTGTTAAAATGTGTAACATTTACAATTATATTCTACGACAAAGGTGACATAACTTAATTATAACACATATCACAATATGACTCACTATTACAGTTATCATATTCGATGATAGAGGCAACTTGATGATGACACTCTTTCAATAGTACAATTATTAAGTGTCGAAATGTAACGACACACTAACTCTTTTGTCCGTTTTCTTCTTCATTTTTTACTCAGGGAGACGATATGACATGGATGGAAATTTAGTACAGTGGTGGAGTAACAGCTCTATTGAAGCATTTAAGGGCAGGGCTGAATGTATAGTGGATCAGTATTCAGATTATGTCATGCCAGAAAACGAGATGACTGTAAGTAGTTTTTCACAGCTATTGCACCTTTGACGGTCTGTACATTGATATGCATTCTCTTAAAGATATCAACCACAATATATAAAGGGGTCTAGAGCTCCTGCAATATCGTGTTTAGCACGTACAAATATCAGCCTTAATCGTAACGCATTCTGAAAAGGTCGAACGTTTTGGAGCTGATGCCTCTCGCCGATTTTCACAATCTCGATTACAATATTTTAATGTTCTAGCTCCTTCATTACAACTATTTAGCACGTACTAAACTCGTGATAAAGTCTTGCTACATCCTGAACAACTCGTGATTCTAATGGGTGATATCTGTCACCAATCGCCGATATGATGTTAAACGCGATACAACGAGCTTCGAAGCTTACACAATACATTTTAAGCACGTACTAATGTGATTAGCTCAACAGTAATGGTGACATTCCATGAAGAGCCCGTATTGCTGTGACAAATTTACCAGTAATTATGTTAAACACATATTGGGGACACATTCCATTCTGTCTTGATGTGGACGTGATGTGGACGTGATGTGTTCGGTGAGGATGAAAGTTGAAACATACGTATCGTATCTCGTATTAAATAGATATGCTGAATATATTTCACGAAAACCTCACGGACACAAAAAGCTCAATTGAAATAAGCGTACTTTTTTTACCATGGTTAAATGTTTTTGATGAGCTATTTAAAGATAAAGTTGAGTTCTGGTCATGCGATTGCATTGTGAAAGAAACGATGTGGAATCGATCAGAAAAGGTTGATCATCTAGCATATAAGTATTTGTGTGTACTGCAAGGTTCTGGAATCATCAAAATGATAAGAAATTTGGTCCAGTCTTGGTAAAGTTACAAGCACTGTACACAGAAAGATGTATATGGGACTACACAAACATGTGGCATAAAAATCCGTCCCGATTTTTATGCTGTTACATGCCATATTTAGAATATTAAGGCATTTGAAGAGCCATGCTTTTCAGGGAACATTTTTTATCTCGTGTTCTTCCACACTTGCATAATAACAATGATAACGCTCACAAATTATTTTTCACCTCTTCCCAGAACTCAACCTTCTCTTTAAGAGTCTGGGAAATTTTGTTGTTGCATTATTCTTTGTTTATGTTTAAAGTCGTGAGCTACTTGTCTCTCTATCAGTTATTGGTGTTTTCTTATTCTTTCCACTAATACTTTACAGCTAAATGGCAAATTGACGCAAGGAGAAAATATAGCAGACAATGGAGGCCTCAAACAAGCATTTAGGGTTGGTATCACATTATAAAGACTAGGGGTGTTGGTGTGTATGTGTGTGTGGGGGAGAGAGCGCGAGAGAGAGAGAAAGAGAGGTAGAGAGAGAGGGGGCAGAGAAGAGGGAAAAGGAGAGAGAGAGGGGAGAGAGGGGGAGGTGGGGGAGGGTGAGATAGAGAAGTGGTTGAGGTATAAACAGACTGAGAAAAGGGAAATAGAGGTGTACATAATATCGAAAACAGAAGGGAATTAAGTATACTAAGAGAACGGCGTTAAGAGAGGGAGAGAAATAGAAAGATGACAGAATAACAGAGATGGATACAGTAAAAGAGAGAAAGAGAGAGAGAGAGAGAGAGAGAGAGAGAGAGAGAGAGGGGGAGTGAGAGAGAGAGAGAGAGAGAGAGAGAGAGATGGGAGAGTGAGAAGGGATGGTTTATGAAATAATAATAATAATAATAATAATAGAGTAAACTTATAGAGCGCATACACCGTCTAGGGGCGCTCATGGCGCTAGCCCAGCAAAAGTTCTCTTATCACCATAATAAGATAATGTTTAATTTAGACAAGTAAAAAAAGGAATTTTACCTAAACACGTGCAAAGTCCATTTGTGATATTGACTGATTGACTGAAAAGTCTTATTTAAAGGTTTTACTGGTTGCGCTAACACTTTTTATATGTTTTCTTACATGACGTCATCCTAGGCGTATAAGACAATAGTAGCAGACACCGGAGAAACACCGCTCACGCTCCCAGGGCTAAACCAGACGCAGGAACAACTATTTTTCCTCAGCTTTGCACAGGTTCGTGTCTTTGCATCTCGACAGTGAATTATGATTTCACCCTCAATAACGATCTAGGGCAAGGGAGTTACATACATGCCTTAGGATATATTTATATTTTTTGCCCTCTTCTTTGAATATCCTGGATGGGGTGAAAAGTTGAATGTATTTCATCTTCAAAATCAAAATATGTTATATAAAATGTAAACATGGCAAATGAACAAAATCATTGACCGAATAATCAAATAAAATTTTCTATTTTAGTCTAATGTTTGAAACATTGTGATGTTCTTGGTAAAATCATATCATATATCATATCAATTCAGATCATATCATATCAAATACAAACAACCAGAATCATTCCAACTTTTCAATATACATAAAATTAAAATAAACACCTAACATAATATGTCAGGTGACGAATTCTGAGACATTTCAAAATGTCTTTCATCCCTTAGATCGTATTAACCCTTTATTTGCCATTGGTGTCGACTGGTACATTCATTGCGTTCCATGTAAGCTGATTGGCGCAATCAACTACTAGGAATGAACGAAGGGATTTCAGGATAAAGAATTCACCACATATTTGTTTGTTCGTTTTTTCTGCTCCACTCATGCAGGTATGGTGTAGTTCATTTCGACCTGAGGGTCTTACGGCAAGAATATTAACAGCATCACATGCCCCCGGAAGATACAGGTGATTATTATGATGTCATTTCTATTTTTAGATACATGTTTTACTTTGCCTCAACTGGAGTTCGAATCTGTTATGAAGTTGATTTTCGTAAAACAGAAATAGATGAAATTTTGACGAGATGTATCATTTTCTTTTTCTTTTTTCCTTATTTCACACGCTAACGTCATCCTATTGTGGTTGAAATTGGAACCAATCAAAGCTTTTTTATTTAGGACTTGAAAATATTATTGCCTATTACTTAAACTATTTGCGATGTGATATACATGCGCTTCGACAATGCTATTTAAACATTGCATCTCCTTTGTGAAATCTCAATCATTCTTTCACAGAACTATCGGGCCTGCGCAGAATATGCCTGAATTCGCCCAGGTGTTTGGGTGTAAGGACAACGATTATATGGTACCCAACAACACCTGCACGGTATGGTGATGACGCAGTCAGGAACTAAGACTACTACTACTCAATCTTTGTCAGGGAATTATGACATCACAATCGTGCGAGTCTGATTGATGACGTATGAGAAAGGGAAAACCAATCATCAGCGTATGAGAAAAGCATAATCACGGCCCTGCTATTTCATATTTGATGAAAGTGAAATATATTTTAAATATTCACAAATGTAATTTTCAAAAGGCAAATCAATGTAAAAGGGAAAGCATTTGCAACCATAAAAGAATGTTTTAATGGAAACTGTAATATCATTTTAGCTCAGGAAGTTGTATACTTATGATGTTCTTGACATAAAAGAAACTTGAAAGTCAGCATTTCTATATTGTTGATGGGCATGATAATAATAGTTATGATAATAATAAGAATGATGGTAATGATGATAATAATTATGATAATAGTAATAATGATTATTTAGGATGATAATAATAATAGTAGTAATATTAGTATTAGTAATAATGATAATAATAATAATAATAATTTTGATGTTGATGATAATGATAGTATTCATAATAATAATGATAATAATAATAACAACAATAATAATAATTATAATGATAACAATTGACAGAATATAATAAGACCAGTAGCATTAATGAAACAGTGTTTATGATTATATGAATAATATTATAATTGATATTAATTGATAGCGCCTTTTCCACTGGATATTAAGACTTTGAGAAGTCAAAATTTGTTTACAATTGGAGTTGAAATCTTTCAAAGCAGGTCAGAGCAGCGGTTGATAAGGGGATTAGTGGTAACGGGGTCCGGATCCCTCTCTTTTTTAAATTTTTGTTTAAATTTGGGTCTTCCCATTTTGCCCGATTGGACCACCTTTTTTGACTTTTTTATATGTGCATACTCCCGGGCTTTTTTTTTTGGGGGGGGGGGAGGGGGCTTGTCAGATATTTTTGGTATTGGACCCTCTTTTACAAAATCCTAGCCCCGCCTCTGAAGAGTGTTTTGAAATTATTTTGGATGAAGAAGGCGTTTTAGAATAGGGTGAGTTTTTGAACCGCTGCAACCGTACTGATATCATACTATAGTTACATCGACTGCTACGGGAGGACTAGCTGTTTCTATACGCTCCCAGGCGCGCCTCAGGGTGATAGCAGGGGATTCAACTATCCCGCGAGCCAGTATAGAAACAGCTAGTCCTCGAATATTAAAGCAGTCGATATGACTTTTATATGCCGAATTAAAACAAAAATCTACCAAGAATTCTTACCTTAGCCTTTTAGTGAGTAAAAATTTGGTAAAACATCACAGAAAATCTGAAACACTGTCTGTTAATCTTCGCTTGAAAAATGAGTGAAAGTTTCAATCATTTGGGAATCGCAGACAAAGAGCACTGTATGGCGTCCGCGCTCGCACAAAGACAATTTTAACACGCAAACCAATGGGGATCGCAGGATAATGAGGATGAGGGTAGAAACTTTTAACTAGGCCCTGTGGGCTATTGCTATGCCCTGTGAGTGGGGCATGGCTTGAAATCACGACTCCAATTTCGACCAATCAGGTGGCTAGATTTCTAAAATGAGGTATATAAATATAACTATAATCATATCTGTATCAGAGGCTCTTTACCTGTCTTAGATCATGAATAAGAGCAATTATAATTTTCATTAAAAAAAAGATTTTGTTTTTAACCCAAGTTCATTGTTCACAATCGTAAGGAAAACATACATATTTGTGTGTTGTTTTATTTGATTTAACTGAAACTATGCTCCCCCTTGGAAAAGAAAACAATAGTTGATCTATATTGTACATATACAAGGTCGACTGTTTTTTCATATACTTTTGTGATTGAAGCTATTATACCAAAATCTGCACTATGTACATTACAAGTATGAGAAAATATGAATCTAATGCTGTATAGAATGCGATTTTGATGTTCGATCGTGATATTTTGTCGCAAATTAAAACTATTGTTTTGCCCATTTCCTACATTTTAATCTTTACTTTTTACACCAAATATTGGTCCAACAGAAATTACATGCCTTGAAAATCCAAACGTCATAAAGATATATTACGTGTGAAAGTCTTGGTTGATATACCGATGATGTTTTGAATGAAATTGAGACGAGAAAGGTACCTGTATAATGATGCTTTTAAAGACATGTGTGTTGATGATACACTATTTTTTTGCAGTGCGTGCTCAATTTAAATGAGTGTTATATTTTAAGGAGCATTTACGGTTGAATTTTATTTGATATATTTTGCTTGAATTAAAACATGTATTGTATTCTTTTGTTACTATTAGACTTTCGTTGGTAGATTGTAGAATGGCCTAGAAATGAACTTTTTCATATTAGAGAATTAATCAAATTTTTATCACCAATGCTGATTTTATTACCAAGATAATGTAGGTCATCGAAGCACAGTGTATTACCGTGGTTACAGGATAATATACATATATATTTACCACTCATATTCATGACTTGGTTCCACCGTAGAGGAGGAATTTTTTTCATAGTGTAGCAAATTTGTGATAGATTTGTTTGTCTTTTGAATTTTACATACATATTTATATATCGCTTGATTGAGTGATTTCAGTGTAGCGCCTTTTGCTGTTTTTGTGGTATTATTTAATTTACGATTTGAATAAAATCTATTCTGCAATTTCAGGCTGAGCACAAGCAAAACTGGTAAAGGTTTTTAATCATTTGCAAATTTTTAGTTTTTGTCTAGCCTTGCGGTGAAATAAAAAACTCCTAGCTCTTTCTGTGTGAGAAGTGGATTCGAAACTCTAAAATACTCGTTGTAGCTTTTCCCGCTTTTTTATGCGACACCTTATACTCTCCTCACTGTTTGCACCTCAGCTAATCATACTATCTTTATTGACGTGTGTAAATTATGTACTTTCAAGTTCAAATTCAGAGATGTTTTCATACACTTGTATATTTATATCATTTCTTTTGGTAATATTAATTACAATTATATCGTTATGTATTATTGCCTAGTCGGTGAAAAGTTGTGATTTGATACTGAAAAAGAAATTGATATTATAACCGATATGACAAAAAAGAAGTTTTGATTGTAATTTGTGTTTTCTAAAGTATGAGTGAGAAGAGTGGTTTTACAAGTGTGAGTAAACTTATTTTTAAACCCCTCTTGGGAAACATTAACGGTACGGCAACTACCGCCACTACTACTACTACCACCACCACTACTACTACCACTACTACCACTACTACTACTACTACTACTACTACTACTACTACTACTACTACTACTACTACTACTATTACCACCACCGCTACCACTACCACCACTACCACTACCACTACTACCACTACCACCACTACCACCACTACCACTACCACCACCACCACCACCACCACCACCACTACCACACCACTACTACTACTACTACTACCACTACTACTACTACAACCACCACTCATCCCACTACTACTACCACTACTACTACTACCACTACTACTACTATTACTCCTAGTACTACTTCTGCCTAGTACTACTTCTGCTACTACTACTACCACTACTACTACCACTATTACCACTACTACTACTACTACTACTACTTCTAACACTACTACCACTACTACTACTACTACCACTCCTTCTACTACTACTACTACTCAAATCGTTACATATGCAACTGCTTCAGCCTCTATTTCAGCAGTATGTCAATTTAAGTAGTCCACTACTACTACTACCACTGAAATGATAAAAGATAATAAAAATAGCAAAAAATCAAGTATTTCTACAGCTCACTTGTTTATGAAGTACAGCTCTGGGTGAAATAAAAGCTGCTTGTAAAAAAGACTACTATACCGTGGGGAATGATACAAACTAGGATGAACATGCTTGGAGATTAGCTTGACCTTTCGGATATCCGTTTACTGACACGGCCGAGACATCATGGATTTGATTTAGCAATGGCTGGTTGCATGATTTAACATGCCACTTCAACGTTGCATCTAATGAATTACAGATCACATAGCTTGAATCTTTTTCTGCAGGACTTTAAGGGGTACCAATTGGAGGGCACAAGGGCAGGGGCGTGTGAAGGGGATAGATATGAGAGGATAGAAGGGTAGAGGATATAAGAAGGAGGAGAGGAAAGTGGTGTGTCGTGGGTTCGGCCATCGAGGGGGGTAACTGGATAACGGGGGAGCACAAGGATAAAGGGGTGTGTGAGGGGTATAGAGTTGAAGGTGGAGGGGAGGGGGCGAAATGAGAAGAGGGAGTCAGAGGAAGTGAAAGGAATTAAGAGCAGTGGCGTATAATGGTGGGTCCACACCCCGAGGGTGTGTGTGTGTGTGTGTGGGGGGTAGATTAAGGAGAAGAGGGTACTGAGCGTAATTAAGGGCCCTGCCTTGGATTGGGCGTCATGATTGAGGGGGTGGCGGCCGTATACTCGTTGAATGGAATGCGATGTTACAATGAAAATGATTGATCAGGAGGGTCCGGTTAGATGTCCTATCGTCTCCTCTCCTCGTGTTACTCTCTTTAAGCTTTTCTTTCCCTTTACATTCTTTTCTTTCTTTTTCCTCTTCTCATTTCTCCCTTTCGACAATAAAAAGTAGTCACCTTTGTATAGCGTTTTAATATTAAAGTTCATACGTGGTTCACGTTGTTATTATTATTACCGAGGTCATTAAATACGACTGCTAATCTGCACATGATAGTGCACATGCTCCACTATCTGGAGAGTATTCCGGCCAGGCGCCATTTTGCCGCGTCGGCACTCCAACCGCGAACAATAATCCGGTGACGTATCCACGACCCCTCTATTTTACTTTTGTCTTTTCCCCCACTTTTCCGCCATTGGTGGGGGCGGTGGCGCACTACCCTCCCCGACGCTTTCCCGTCACTCCGCTCCTGATGAATAGGATAGGAAGTAGTGTGTGAATACAATGGCGCCGTATAAATCGCGTGTATTTGGCATCAAAGGATTAAAGGTACAGTTTTATCTCAGTGCAGACAGTCAACAGTCAAGCGGAACGAAAGAGGGAAATATAGATAGATATAGTAGACAGATAGACAGAAATAGAGAGATAGAGAGAATGGCAGAGAAGCAGAGAGAGAGAGAGAGAGAGAGCCAGGGAGAGATATGTTCTCGTGTAACTGTATTTCATATATTGAATAAAGAGTCATTATTTTATTTAAAAAAATAGATGGCTAACCTGCCCAATTAAATCGCATAATGTTATAAGACCAAAATCTCTGTAAGTAGCCAAGACCATGGGCTGATTACTTTTTTGGGATGTGGGGGAAATGGCGCCCTCGATACAACGCCACTTAATACGACATGGACTCCATTACTAACCATTAATAACTAACCATGATTTATCCATAATCAAAAGCTTTAGGTTTTACCCGTCGTGTATGAGGGGTGTGTGAGGGGCGGAATGGGTGTGGCTATATGACAGTATCGGATTTCAAGGGGGCAAAATAAAGATAAGGAGAGGCGTAACCAGCAAAATAACCCCATTTCAAACAAATCTCTTAATCCAACCGCCCCAAACCCCAAACCCTTGTCAGATCTTCTTTTTTTTTGGGGGAGTGAGGAGATCGTGCTCTCTTTTTTTTTGTACCCATTTCACTTATATATATATCTTATTTATTATTATTATCATATTTATATTTTTGCTTTTTTTAGAGATGGTGCCGTGCTACGTACCCCTTCATTCTTCAGAGAGCCATTGAGCCGCCTTTTCCTCTGGCACCACTTGAGCGGCGCCGTCTTATCCAAGATGGGCGTCATAAATAAAGTAATTCCACTTGATATCTGGTATCTGGATTACCCTGTCAATATATCACAAAATGAATAAACATGAAGATAATTATTAATGTCTTGGTTGACGTTGATTGAGCTGTCCTGTGGTAGGTTGATCTCCTTTCCTGATAACCGTGAATAGGTCATTAGTTCGCCAGTCTTAAAGATTTCCAATCACTGCGCAGATGAAAGGTAAACGTTTTGGAAGCAGATGATACGGGCTTCGCCCTAATGTGCAGTGACCAGTTTAATGTTCCTACCAGATTTAGTTGTAATTAGCCGCCAATATGTCACACCGTGGGTCAATGATGTAGCTCCATGGCGGAGGCAGCAAAGGGCACGTGCTTTACAATATGTACTGGTGCAGATGGGAAAAAATAGGATATAGAGAATATAGAAGGATGGTGCAGGAGAATTCGAAAAGAAGATGATTACGACCTCTCTCCCAGAACATCCCCCTAACCAACAACTTTAATATTTCGCATGTCATCCACCGAGTGGCTGGTGCCCCCTCATTGTCTGGATCCATGCTGGATCCTGCAAAGGGCCGTTGCTAGACCATTGTGAATGAGGACGTAGGACCAAATATGTCCTGCAATTTAGCTCAACGCTTTCCAACAAACAAAGAAGCAACAACCAAAATAATAAATAAATAAAGTCCCCTTATTTTCTAATATGCCGAAAATGGGAACATTTGAAGCAAAAAAGTCATAACGAGAAAGGAGGAGAGAGAGAGAGAGATAGAGACAGAGACAGTAAAATAGAGAAACAGGGGAATTCTTTTTTAATGGGGTATTACATCCTCATGTACCCCTCCCCATCTGTCGACGTCCCTGTTGATGGTTACACATTGCGTTATCCCATCCATCTCCTGTCTTTAATTGGAATGTCGTCACATGTCAACCTATTCCTGTATCCTTAACCATCCTTAACCGTCGGTGTATCAACCATGTATAAGGTGAATTGTATTTTCAAATGATGGTAATAGGAGAGTTAACGGAGATTGTTTCTCCTTGGTAATCGTCAAGCCATCTATTCTAGGGGACTTCTCGATAAGCTTGAACAGTCATGTCACATACACAGCAAAACCGTGGCGTAGTCCCACCCAACCATTCACGATGTATTCAAGATTAAAGGTATGCTCTTTTTTTATTTGTCAGTGGTTGAGTTATTCAGAGCAAATCAATCTTTAAAACATATTTCAAAGACTAAACCTTAGATGTCTCCTCCTTAAGAATTTCCCCCTTTTATAATGCTTTCAAAACATTATCCCCGTTTTTGGTGTTTTTTTTAAAACTGCACCACCACCAAAAGATTCCCTCTAGTACATACACATGCAGCTTTAATCAATCAACAGTACATTCCATTAACGACTATAGCTTATTCATTCATTATGACTCTTACCAGTACCACTAACATCGCCACGTAATTACCACTTACATCTATTGCTACAAAATTATATCTCTACTAAATCATTTGACCTTAAACTCTCTTATCGCTACTTTACGATCTAATCAAGATAGTAATAGTAAAAACGTCACTTTGTGTTAGAGGAAACATGAGCATGCAATTAGATTTGTATAGAAGGGAAACGGAAGCAGACAGATGAAGGGGCAACTAATTATGATATGATTGGGGTATATCCGTGGTTTGGGGAGGAGTATTGTGAAGAAAAAAAACAAGCAAACAATAATAATGTAACAAACAAACAATGAAAGTTGATGTGATAGGGTTAAATCTATGATGAGGAGGGGGTGTTGTGACAAACAACAACAACAAATGATTGTAAAATGTATCATGCTTTGTTAATTTTCCATGGAATATGAATAAAAGCGATCAAAAAGATATCTTGTATTGGAGGAAACAGGAGAACATCATTACATTCCTGTAGAGGGGAAACGGAAGCAGATTGGTGAAAGGGGGGAGAGGGGTGTTCCCAACTATGATAATGATCGGGGTGTGTCTATGGTAGGGGTTTGGGAAACAAAACAAATAAAAGTGCACTTTACGTGAGGTCACAATGTATAGGATAAAGAAAGAAGAGGGAAATAGATAGATAGATAGATAATATTATAGAGAGAGAGAGAGAGAGAGATGGGATGGGTGAGTGATGTGTGTTGTTATGTGTGCGTGTGTGGGTGCATGTGTGGTATGTGGGTGGGTGTGTGTGTGTGTGAGAGAGAGAGAGAGAGAGAGAGAGAGAGAATAAAACAAGGAAATCTATAAGGTGATGATAACATGGATAAGGTAAAAAGTAGTCATGCGATAAATCTGTATGCGAGTGCCTAGAGAGATATGCCGGAAACATGGACATGAGGAGACGAACGAAAAAAAAGAGGAAATTCACATAACCCTAATTACACATGGTGGTACATGGCTAGATAGCAAGGAAAATCGATTGGTTTGTAAGATAGAGAGAACATAAAAGAGATTTGGAGGAAGAGAGAGAGAGAGAGAGAGAGAGAAACAGAAAGGGAAAAAGAGAGAGAGAGGGAGAGAGAGAGAGAGATTGAGAGGCAGGGAGAAAGAGAGAAAGGGTGGTGACACACACTCACCTGCATTCACGCACGCACCCACCCACCCGTCCATACAGATATAAAGAGGGGAGGGGGGATAGAGACAGGAGAAAGAGTGGGCGAGTGAGTGATAGAGAGGGAGAGAGAGAGAGTGTGTAGGAGGGAGGGAGGGAGGGAGAGAGAGATTTGCTATAGGATAAGGAGAGCGGATATTTGAGACTGGACAGAACTTGAGCGGGAGGATGGATTGTAGATGTTAACGATATGATATTGGGCAGTGACTTCGTGTTGTTGAACGAGTCTGTCAGCGAGATATCCGCAAGTCCATTAGCAATTCCCTCATCTCCTTCAAGAGCCAATAAGGAAAGATTGATCTCAGAGTTTCCTCGCAACTATAAACCCCCTCCTTCATCAATCCCACATCCCTTTCTCAAGCACACAAGTTATGAATTACATTATTAATCATCCATGCACGTATATATAAAACGATAATAATTGTATTGAAGATGATATGCTTTACCATTAGAGGCTTTATTGACATTACTACCCTATTCCTAGGGCCCTGCAGACATTATTACCCAACCATGATCAATCACCCATTGAATACACCTGGGTCGAGAGGACGTAAGCACCGAACAAGCATCGGACCCGGGATTTCTCTTATGAGAGCCAACAGCCGTCATTAAAGGTAAAGACCAGTTTTGGAAACGCCCTCTCTCAAAAAATGAAATGGAAGCTCTCATTACCAATCATTTGCAAGAATATGTTTTGACTAATACGTGATGATACAAATGTTGCCGGGAAACCGCCTACTAATTGATATATTTGGTAAATTATCATATCTATTGGGACCAAATAGATATCACGCACGTGGTCGCGTAATCCCATATACATCTTTCTTTGTACAGTGCTTGTAACTTTATCAAGACTGGGCCAAATTTCTTATCATTTTGATGATTCCAGAACCTTGCAGTACACACCAATACTTATATGCTAGATGATTAACCTTTTCTGATCGATTCCACAACGTTTCTTTCACAATGCAATCGCATGACCAGAACTGTTCTTTATCTTTAATGACAATTTGCCAAAGTGCTTCCATGTGAAATATCGCGCAGAAGTCGAATCACGACTAAGCTCATGTTTAAACGGTTATTTTCATGTTGAAGCGCCAAACACGCGTGAAGTAATAATAATACTTAAATAATTTTGTCGAGTGCTCCCACAGATATAGAAAAGGAGGCTCCCTTTCAAACACTTTGCGCGCGCATGGAGGGTAGACTAATAATTTTCCCAGAACATACCATGCAGGGCTTTGCGCGCGAGTAAGCGTGTGTGAGGGACAACAATCAGTGCATTTTCACATATCCTCACTCGTCCTCACTCGAGTCATGGATTCTCTGCTGGTATAACGAACGAATATTGAGCTGGGATAAACCGGGGAATTCTTTCTACGAGTACGTACCTCGATGGAATTAGCACCAGCTAGGGGATAGTACATTCCCTATACGTTATTCATCATTTTCCAGACTATTCATTCTTTTGGCTCGCAATTTTTGGTATTTCATCGATGAGATTGTGGATGACATACCCGTAGACTTTTGCTATAGTGACAAGGTAAGTTGCTTTTAATTTCCCTTTCGAATCACATTCTCAATTTTCTTACTCCTTGTCGCTATCTTTCTGTCTCTCCGCCTATTCCCTTTTTTTTTGTATAGCGCATATCATGTTATCACCTCGGCTTTAGCTCTGGCAACCATAGCGCTCAGTACATTCAAGGTATAAATCCTACCAGGTAGCCCGAATACGCCTGGGTCGAGTGTGGCGAATGTAGATTGATGTCTTGGCAAAGTCAGTACTGCGGCAGGAATGTGCAACCCCGTAACTTGGTGCTTCACACTCTGGAGACTTATCCTCTAGACCAGAACACCTTTCCAAGGTGTTTGGTTGACTCCTCGCATTTGCCTTTATACATCAAGGGGAGTTTCCTCAAAACACTCGAGACAAAGGCGTATTTATGTTTATATCGATATTTTGTCATTGGCGCTAAAAAGATGCTCATGGATGTACGGTTCATTGGGATTTGATTGCGATGAAAGCTCAGTGAATTCAGAATCTTCCCCTTTTCAGCCCAACCCTGTCATCACAAACATAATGGGTTGTCATTATCAAGAGCGACTCTTATCATGTTGACTCAGGTTTGATGAAAGATGTGCTAGTTATCTTAACTAGTGTGGTTGCTAGGAAATCTTGCAGCAATTTGAGAGTGGATCGAGGCTTTAAATAGAGGGTAACATTCCTCTACTCGCAATCAATCACTGTTTTTATAAATTGAATTAACTTGAATTGGTTTATTAAAGAAACCATGACGTGCAGCTCAAGGCTGATATTGTCTGTTTTACAAAGTAATCAGATATTTATAGTATAATAAATAAAAATAAAATACAAAAGCAATATAACAACAAAACAATGGTAACATCACACAGCCATATTATAAAAGATTTACAAAAATCAAAGATGTGGATAAGAAGTTATCAAAATAATCAAGGCAAACTCATTAAGTATTAAAGGATAAATTCAATTGAGCATTCTCTCAAGAATATTAGGTATTCAGTTCGGTATCAAGTTCGATCAATTTGGTGCTGATTCAAATCTCATCATCGAGAATTTTGCCTGATTTTGTTTTTTGTTTCAAGATCCTAATTGGTAGCTTAGCTTTCACTTGGATGATACTTGCATTTTGATTGCCCCCGGTGTTTCTCTATGCTCCTTGCTGATATTTTTCCTCAAGTACAAGTAATTAAAAATGAAAGGCTTTGATGAAATAAAAATATCCAAACAGCAATTTTCTCCAATGTAATCAATCTCTGCATCGAATATGAAAAGTGAGAGATACAAAGTATTGTTTTTAAACGCCCATCAGAGCATATATTACCATTACTAAAGTTGCAGCCACCATTAAAGGTACTATGTCCCATTTGCAGGCAAAAAAATATGTAAAGGTTAAATTCCAAAGGCATTTGAAAGACAATACTAATTTAGAACTTCCTCAAAACGAAAGGGCTTGAAAATGGCTTTTAGTGGGAAAATAACGACCATTAGTTATCGAATCGACTTTAGTGATTGCAATCACATAAGTTATAGTGTGATTTTCAGACCCTTTTACCGAACGGTCGTACGTTTTGTGCTGCACAAAGATTCTATCACTTTAATTTTGGCCATTACAAGTAGTGGGTTATTGATGTAGACAAGTGCTTATGTACCTGTTACAGCTCATTTTATGTATGTTATTACCAAAGAAAAAAAACTTGTCAGTCAGTCACTCAATAGTGTTCGACAGTGAAGTCTAGAAGGTAAACGGGTTTCCTTGCATAATTTGAATACTAGGACACTGCTAATGTTTAAATTTCACATATAGGACATACATGACATATTCATAATTCCTGCAAAGTTCTACAGAATTTGATGATGGCTGCAAAAGGGACATAGTATCTTTAAGGGGCAGCTTTCTCGGAGTTTGATGTAGTTTGACTTTATAGTTCTCAGTACATTATTTCGTTGCCTAATTTCCTTAATTCTTCTAAACGCCCCATAAACAGGTTCTTTCGATGAAAGAATACATCAACAGCTTTTTCCGTAAGGCTACTACAAAGTGTTACCGAAAAATTGTAATCATCAATTCTCATTTCTCATACAAGCTCACAGAGAATATTTCGGAAACAAAAAGTTTTCAAACGCGATGTGCAAGGGAACGTGCACAAATAATTCGATTCATGGATGAAATATGACTTTATTCAATTGAAATATAATGATACGCCACTCAGGAAGATACCAGGAAGGATATAGTCCTTATGTCTTTCCCTCCCAAGGGCATGATCTAAATACCAGATCATGAATGCACCCGTTTTTACTATTATGCTATTCTTCTGTTTTAAAATTTAAAGCTCTTTGACTTTTTTGGTAATGGAAGCCCATTCCACTTGGAAAAAAAACATTACTTTTCAGGAGGTTTTTTATTATTTCTTTAGGTCTACACTTTTAGAAGGACGAGGGAGGGGGGGGGGTGGGGACGGGGCACATTTGTGTGTACTTAAGGTAAGCCGCATTGGGTAACGTCTGAAAGGTTAAAGATGGGCACAGATCGGTTGCCCCTCCCCCTCCCCCTTAACCCATCGGTGATCACGAGTTACAACATTGTACGACCAAGATTCGCTAAACGGAATGAGATGAAAATCAAAGAAAATAAGACATTTAATGATCGACTTTAATGGCGCCATTTTTATATAACTATTCATAGATTCTATATAGCTGATATAAAGCATTGAAAAGAAACGGTTTACAAAGCGTTAAACCACAAAAGACAAATTAAATTAAGCTCTTTAAAAAAGGGGGTTGAGCGAGTTTTGTCGATATTTCAAACTGCCTTGGGGAGGAGATAATCTCTTGGTCTTTTAAGCAGATTTACTGATGAAGATCTAATCTTATATATGGGCGATAAGAATTAGAAAAGGGAAAGAGACGAAAGGAGAGAGAATAAGGGAAAGTTTGAATTAACTGTAGCGAAGGCCAGTCTCTGATTTGAATTTTGAAGCAAGGTGGGCTTTTTCAGACTAAAAAGTCCACATTACATCGCAATTATGTTTTCACTATGCATTTGACCCGTAAAGAAGAAGTCAAGTTGTTTCCACGTTAGAAATTGGTGACATAGTCATTCCAATCTTACAAGTCAGTTAGAATGGCAATGTGCTATGATGCTTGTAATTAAACTTAGACAGGGATTTGCATTCCAGATTCACTTATCTATAGATTAACGGGTAAGAGCTACGTTCATACGGCGGGTTACGTGGCGCGAATCATGGAGATAGGATCGTCTTGTATGCTTAAGCCTATCATTCCATATCTACCTACAAATCCCAGGCCGGTGGTTGGGGGAGTGCGGGGGAGGGGGCGATCAGGCTCCATGGACATTTTATAGGGCATTATCCCATACTTGCAAAATGAAGAAAACATTGCCTGAGTTTGATAATATTATAGTTTCGATTATCAATTATTTCAAAAATGAAAAGTATATTGCAGATTCGAATTGTAGAAATAATAAATTCACAGGAAAATGGTTTCAATTCAGGAATTTGTTTATATAAAAATATTTTTCTGATTAAAAAAAAAAAAAAAAAAATCATTAGCAGTGATCACAACAAAGTAATTGTATATAGCCCAATAATCTAACGATAATATGTGTCTTTTGTATTGTTTTTCCTTTTGTTGATGTTCATGAATATCAGAAATACATTATTGAAAATATGTATGCCTTCTGTGTCGACAGTTCAACAAATACTTGTATCTTGAGTAGTCAATTTTAATCATATTATAAATACACTCTAAAAACTGAAATGTTAAATCACCATTTAAAAGGGCCGAGGAGTGACCACTCTTTCAAAATGTCAGATTGATACTTTTAACATGCTGGATTCAACCTTTAAAGTGTTGGATCCAGCATGCTCGGAGTGTTAATCTACCATTTTGAAAGAGTGGTCACTCCTCGGCCCTTTTAAATGGTAATTTAACATTTCAGTTTTTAGAGTGTATAAATTAACTTGAATGTATGTTTGTTAATTTGTTGCAAATGAAAATCAATAAAATCCATGTGGAAGGAAAAAGTATGAAGAATTTTTTGTTTAATCCCATACCCAACGGAGTGACAGACCACTCTTCCAAGAGTCATACTAATGATAGATTTGTTCTGAGGCCACTCCAAAGTAGTAGTTTAAATTAATCTTTTAAGCGATGATTTCCATTCCAAAACGAATTAATTCCTAATATTACGACTCCTACAAAAGTGGATCTCACTCCTCTCTATGTAGGCGGAAATAATCTTTTCAGATTGGACAGCCTTAAAATCCAACAACAACAACAAATCTCTATGTAGAGACTACCCCAATGCTACATTGCTAACACCGTATAGGCTCTTACCTAAGTCCCACCGACAAGACCGACAAGAGCGACAAGAGCGACAAGAGCGACACCAGACCGACACCAGACCGACAACAGACCGACAACAGACCGACAACAGACCGATCAAACAATCACAATCAATGGCCAGTAATCGGTCAGTTTGAAGTCGGTATAGAGTCGATCTGGCCGTGTGACTGAGGTATCAATGGTACCCAACAACGACAGTGCCGGTCCCGTGTACCTTCTGACTATTATATCTGAGAATTCATGAGACCGACCGATGGATCTCGGGACTTACAGCTCGCGAGACCAAGAACGACAATATCAGTCTCGTAGGCTGTGAATCAACTTTTCCGTGTCACATTCCTGTATCTTATAACTCAGAGCTCAGTGAATTATACGCGCAGGACTTTTGTTGCGCGCAGTTGCCATTCATTTAAACGAGCCATAATTGTTATCGAATTTGAACCAAGGCCACCACCTTTGATTATGTAATGACAATTAACCATCGCTTTGACTAGACGGATGTTACGCAATTAATGGTAGCGCTTTGTTTTTTCACTAATTAAAACATTGCCCAGTGCTATAAACTTTATTGGAATGAGTCAACAGTCATTTACCGTGTAACAGTATTGTGTTTTTTGTGAAGAAAACTTTTTTTTTCTTTCTTTAAATACCATTTTTATCTGTTATATCTATACTGACATATCACCGAAATCCTTTTCTTTGTTGAAATAACAGTAGGCCTATTCGTGCGTTTGTAAGAGTTCTTCCTGATATCACTTTGTCACCGATATTTTTGTTTTGTTCTGTTTTGTTTTGGTTGGGGGGGGGGTCATTTTTCCCTGTAAAATTTCATACTCTTAACCGACTCGTGTGCGTATGCGTTTGTGTTGTGTTAGTGTGCGTGCGTGTGTGTGTGTGTGTGTATGTGAGAGAGAGAGAGAGAGAGAAAGAGAGGGAGAGAGAGAGAGAGAGAGAGAATGAGAACTGCATAAAGTGATTCTTGTCGTGAGCATTGATGCCTGAAATTAGTACAACCTAAAGTAAGTAAAGGTTGGCAAAATAAGTTGGAGAAGAAAATGAAATAAGCAAAGCAATTTGGAAGAAGTTATATTGTGTTGTGGATATGTGTGTCAATGTGCCTTTGGGTTTTCACATAATGTGTGTGATTATTAACCTCTAGGGACCGAACTCTAACGTCACTATCCAAAAGACAAGACCCAGTTTTGAACCGGGGTCTTTGAGAGCCGGTTTTTATGCAGGCGAGCTAACCATCAGACCAGTACATATGTCCACATTTTGTAATTAGACTAAAAGTTTTCGATATCGACCTTTTCTTTTTAGCTGCAGATAGTTATCTGCACCACACCTACCATAGTACAAGAATGCATCTAACAGTGGCCTGAGGATAAAGAAGAAGAAGAAGAAGACGAAGAAGGAGAAGAAGAAAATGAAGAAGAAATAGGAGGAAAAAAAGAAGAAGAAGAAGATGAAGAAAAAGAAGAAGTCAAATGCAATATTTTTTCCCTGTCCCTGTCCCTATCGTCTGTTTGAAATGAAGTTTTATGGACGACTTATGCTTATAAGTACATCAGATATCAAATGAATTACAAGAAATGTGGACTGCAATATAACAATAATAATAATGATAATAATGACCACTTTGGTTAGCGCTCCCTCACGCAGTGATGCTCATGGCGCCCAGACATTATTACCATGGCATGGTTATAGCTGAGCAGCCAAACTGGCTATCATATCAGGTACCCATTTTCACCTGGGTGGAGAGTGGCAAATGTAGATTAACGTCTTGCGAAAAAAGGATGTTTGTGTCGAGCTAGGATTTGAAACCCGTACCTTGTGATCTACAATCCGGCGACTTATCCCCTAGACCACAGCACCTCTACATATACAACACGAATACCAAACGGTAGTAACCTCTCGCTGCAGGGATATCAATACAACAACTATTTAATTTGTGAGACAAAAAAGTTTGTCCTTCGGCGAACCAATGGGATCGATGAAACAATTTCAATAATTATACCTCGTTAGATGTAATTTATGACTACGTGTAAACAAGAATTTGATTGACTGGGAAAACGTCTAGATTATTCATCAACGGAATGGTTCGTTGGTCACAAATGATAGAGTGAACATGCATATAAAGAACACTTTTTTAACCTCCCTTGAGTGGTCTTTATATAGAGGTTATACTCTACATGCACATGTACCAACTCTAGGTTCGAACAACAGTAATGTGATCCGATCAATTTGGTTTTATTTTCCGCATAATAATCCAAATACCTATACATGTACATGCGAAAAAGAAATATACAAATTAAGAATCAGAAAGACCTTTGCACTCTAAAAAGAGTTGGGTATTTTACCAATAGTGGATAAACATGTGTTTAGGGTAAAAGGTTACCCAATATTTGAATGTCAGTTAAGAGGAATATATCATAGCAGAAAGGTCTCCTGAAAAAACGAGTGCTCTCCATATGCCCTCATGTTAGAAACACGAGGAGAATTAGCTGAAGAGTGGATGTTGTGCGATGGAGTGGTTCATGAAAAATGACGATTTTCGTCTATACGGTCAACGGAAATGATTTTGTAAGTCAATGTATCCGAATAACTATAGGAAATTAACTGAATGAAAGAGAAATAAATACAGATACATCATTAGAATAAAAGGTCATACCATATTTGTGTCACAGGTAAATCCTTGTTCACCTGCACCCAGTTCGGGGTTTATTTTATACAGGAGATTTTAATTAAGAAACAAGAAAAACAAATAAGGATATCTCCACAGAGTAGTTTGAGTGAAAGATCCGAAAGAAAGGATTTATTAGAACTTAACCTAAAAGGTAGGTTAAGCTACAAAATATCATTCATCCAAACAATAAGTATAATACATAAAAACATGTATTGATAAAAATATAATAGTTATATATATATGTGGAATCTTTAGCCGACATGCAAGGCTTCACAAACTTACAGTGAAAACTCTTAACATATACAGGTAAAATAACTTTACAAGGTTTGAAAGAAAAGGACTATAATTATCTTGGGGTAACTTCACAATGTCAATAAACTATAAATCCCTCTGTTCTTCTTGGCCAGGGCGGAGAGCGTTGCCTTGGTAACAGGGGGGACAGTCTAAATCAGTTCTGTTCGTCTATTATACAGTAGGACTTTTAAGGGGCTGAACAGGGCGACCAATATCTGTTCAGGGAGGGTGACAACCAGGCGAAGAATACAATATTTAACAGTAGAAGAATTAACAGTACAAGAATGTGGTTCTTGTACTCTCCTAAAAATATGTCTTGTCTCGCTGGTGTCCAAATTAGCTCTCCCATTATTAATACAAAAATGAGGTTTTAATAAATGTATTTCTATAACCCGACTTGAATAGAATGAATAGAAAGAGAGAGAGAGAGAGAGAGATAGAGAGAGAGAGAGAGAGAAATATATATATATATATAGAGAGAGAGAGAGAGAGAGAGAGAAAGAATGAGTTGATAACAACTAACTTAATAAACTTATTCACAACAAACTAAGAATAAAATATATACAGCGTAGTATAGAACACAACATAACTATGCTACAAAACATGAGCTCAACTATACAACATTGTCATGAAATGATATAGTAAAACTAAGCTATTAATTATATTCCTAGTCTCATCTCGACTGGAATAGAATTGAAAAGTTCAGAACATAACTTAACTTTGGCAAATTGAGTTTGGCAAAATTATTATGTTGATGAAATAAAAATACATCACATCTTTCTTAGTGTAAACCAAGAATAATTATCAGGGCAGTATAACATACTGAAATAGAACATATCCTATTCTATTCTAACTGAATATAAATCATTTCACTTCTTCTATCAAATAAGACTACTACTAAAGACTTATGATAGTGAATATGAATAACTATATTAAAAAGGCAATATTCGATTACAGCCTTAGCAACAATTTAAAAGGAGTTAGAAAACAGTGAGTCTTACCTGTTCAGGGAGGGTGACAACCAGGCGAAGAATACAATATTTAACAGTAGAAGAATTAACAGTACAAGAATGTGGTTCTTGTACTCTCCTAAAAATATGTCTTGTCTCGCTGGTGTCCAAATTAGCTCTCAAGGGGAGAGTCAATCTTCCTCCCAAACCAGGCAAACAACCCCACTATTCCCTATCCCAAAGACAAAGGAGTACCAGTAAATGTACCCACTGGTCATTCATGATTTATGTACTCTCCGAATTAAGGAAGTGGTCTGGCTTTTTGACATAAGCAAGGCCTATAGGATAGGGTCTCTTTGTTCCCGTCTTTGTTTCACCAGTGGCATATACCAGAGGTGGTCTAATACATAAGCATAGTTTAAAGAATAAAGGGACAATTCAAAGAGGGGTTCGACAACAAGTAATATAGGCTTACTCAAAAATAGAATATACCTTGTTAATAAACAGGGTCTGACACTTGACTCATGGATTTAATCAAATGACACATACCAATAGAGGAAATGTATTGTTTTGCAAAGAAAGAGCTCTTATAGATGGAATTTTGACGAATGCTATGTACATGCATAGAGTATGATTATCATATACCTTAGGTAGGCCTACGCCTTAATCACATGGAATTTCAGGAGGCCATGGCAATGTACGCCCCACTATACCTCCAATCAACTGACCCGTAGCGTTATCATCTTCACGCGCCAGCTTATCGACCCATCACCTTGGCCAACATACCGATTATGATTGTTTTAATGATCTCGAGAGCTTAGCATCATCATGTTCACTTTGGATTGATTTGCTCGAAATGTCAGAGAAAATTTTCGCTCTTCCCCTCACCGGATGCACGACCCATTACTTAATTATGCAACGCGAGAGGAAGCAACGAAATCCCTTTTACGGAAGAGCGAGATATCGGTGGAGTTAAGTGGCAGTTAACGGAATTGATGAGATAATAATTGCGCTCTTTCTGGCTGGTATGACCAGTATAGAACGAATATTTGGAAGGCACCGTTTACATATGTAACTTAATTCTACACATGTGCTCGGTACAACTAGTACAACAAACATTAATCCTCATTACCAAGTTCCTCGGAGAGGACTTAAAGCCGTCGTTCCCCTATATTTATTATTTATTATGCCAAATTCTTTTGATAGTGCAAGTTTTTGTGGTTATTTTTCGGGTCACAGAACTATGATCATCCCACTGTTAAACAATTGAGGGTAGACAGACTTTCATGGTAATAATTAATGTTCTCCGCCAACATGTCTGGTGAAGGTGTCGGCTCAGTTCCCAAGAATATTTGGAAGAAAGCGTGAACATTTGAAACTGAATTATGTGACATTGTAAAGAATTTACCTTAAATGATGTTTGCTCTGCCAACAAATGTCGGATGAGGAAGATTAATGAGGAAGCGTGAACACATGAAAATGAATTCTGTGACATTGAATTTCTTTGAACCATAAATGATGTATGCTCTGCAAAATAATATCGGATGAGGAAGATCGTTTGCCAACTTTTTTGATAGTGCGAGTTTTGGTGATTATGTTGTGGGTCACAGAACTATGATCATGCCACTGTTAAACAATTGAGGGTATACTGTCATGGAAATAATGAATGTTGTCCGCCAACATTTCTGGTCATGGTGTCGGCTCAGTTCTCAAACATTATGTTTCAGCGAAGATTACTCTACGGCCAATTTTCTAAGGAGGCGCGATGGCTCAATGGTAGAGCACAGGTCTCGTAACCGGGGAGGTCCCGTTCAAAACCAATTCATTACGCTCTTGCTCTTTGGTAAAGCATTAATCCTCATTTCCAAGTTCCTCGGAGAGGACTTAAAGCCGTCGGCCCCCCTTATATTTACTTAAAAGCATATATATATGCTTTCTTAGCAGTCAGGTAAGACAATCATCATCATCACACAATAATCTACACCTGATTAAATGGATTCAGTTGATTCAATGATTTCCTAATTGCAACCGCATACATAACGGTTTACCTTATCCTAACTCCAACATAAACCCTAAACCTAAACCGTACACAAAACCCATTGAAAAAGTAACACTAATCCTATACATTCGACGACATTAAGCGAGGTGTAATTGTCGCAGGAGTATAATTATGTCGGACCAATGACTGCTCATCATCGGTACTCAAACATGTCAATTTTAATGTATAATCCGTCATTAAATATCTACAAGGAAGCCAGGGTCCTGACAATAATCGGTTTCAATAAAACGTAAACAGCTTAGTATTTCCACTCCTACTGCAATTGTATTTTATTTATCTGTAACATCGAATTAATCATACTTTGCAATCTAGTATAACGATAAACGATTAAAGGGACTTGGTAACATTGTTCAGATGACAGAAAATGGTGCTAAGATAATCTTGAAGTTTTAGTGAAAACAGACCATTATTAATGTTAAAAATGTGTTAAAACTAATTTGATCGCTTCCTAAATTCTCCCAACTATATTATAATATTTTAATTATATTTAGGTGAATGTCAATTGTCACAAAGCAATGAATTGGCTCTATATACCATTCCAAACAATTAAGTGTTGACAGATTTTTAAAAGCCCGTTTTCATGTCTAAAACGGTTGGGAAAATTCAAAAATTGGTTGAGAGAATTTACTGGTAGAGGGTGTTGCACAGTAACGCCTTCAAAGAAAACCATAAATATCTTTGTGCTTTGATTTTTTTTCAGGATTTGTTTGCATGTTAGAGGGTTAGTACAGTAGTAGGAATATAATAAGTAACATTTCATACAAAAATTACGCAGTTTTTTCATCAACCTTCAACATTGTTACCGGTTCACTTTAAGGTAGGGGAGGTACACTTAATCGAAACCCAGGCGAGTAGGACCTACAAAGTGTATATTTCTAAAATATACTAATGGCGGCGATTGTAGGACAAAACCCCGAACGAATCCTGTACTTAGACCATCATGGTAATGATCTTGTAGTTATGAAATACTCCCAAATACGATATACCTGTACTTATGCAGTGATGGGATGGGGCACCCTCCCTCCCCATAACGCTCGAAAGCTTCGAACCTACCGATTTTTCGAAATATATACAAAATGAATCACCAAAATAGCCACCACCATTAAGAAGAATTTTTAATATATTTTCATCTGGTTCACTTCGCTTGCTCACAAGTTTTCTTTCATGGAATGAAATGGAGAGCTAATATATTAAAGGCCCGTTCACACATAACAATTAGTGCGATTTGCATCGCGATGCACAGTTGATTTTTTTTTGGCGACATTCACACACAGGGAGAATATTATTCTCGCTCGATGGCAAGAACGTCCGAACTACGCATGCGTGAATCTCGGCGATGTATGCGCGCTTGGGATCCTGGGATTAAATAAATCGATTTTTGAATCTCAATAACATTCACACACACAGCGCCCGGCAAACTATCGCGATTATTCTGAAAAATCGCAAGATTTACTGCGAATTGATCGCGATGCGAATCGCGAAGATAAGTGAAATTATTCTGTCCACACACGCAAAAAAAAAACATTTTTCGATAGCGATGCAAAAATCGATTTTTAAATCTCACTGTTTCTATAGGTGTGAACGCCCCTATTGAGGCAGGAGCATAAGATTTTACATTACACCCACGACTACACGAAGGCTGGTTTAATTCTGCGATGCGAAGATTCTACAGGACGAAGAGTAGCGAAGCACAATTGTATCTCTAATCAATGTCTTGGTTGTATCAGCATCATCCTGTCTGGTGCAGTCACACATGCAGAGTCACGGTCAAACTTGAAGATAAATTTGTCGGCATCCTTCAAACAGAACAGGTCGTTTACACAGATACATCTACATGACCATTGTCAAACTCAATACAAATTGAAATGTTGAATACTCTAATTGAATACACTACCCGTATGTCCTATAGATCACTTTGTTTAGGGTCTATATTACTTTGTACATACACTTGTATTGGTTCGCATTTTTGCAATTTAATTGTCAAATTGCAAGTTGCAAGGATAGGTGGAGGACAGGCACAAACTTATTGTTCAGATCATGGGGTGCCCACAACATGATGGCAAGTGTTTTCGAAAAACCAATCTAGGGCAATGTGAATAGCCTTGTGCGTCACCTATTGAAATGTGCTCACGTGACAGTGACGTATTATGTTATCCGAACATGGTACCTATGGGATTTACAATAGGTTATTGATAGCGCCCTTTAGTTGACTTTTCGAAATAATTGCGATTGTGTTCCATTTTAATCTCGTTATTATCCGACGGAAGGTGGGGCCGCCGTTATTACATCGCGTGCAGTCTAGCTGCCCATTTAAAAAAACATTATCACAAAGTGCAATAACTGCAGATAAACCTTTGTTTTATTAAAAGCTCATTAAAATTAGTCAACCAATACTAATTTGTGATTATAATTCCTTGAGAAAAAAAATGTTAACCTAATTTCATATTTCCATGTGTGCCATTCAGAACAGAATAGAAAGATGCATATTTAAGAATGTTCAGCGCCATGACGGACCCGGTGTGCTTTATAAGAAGCCACCATTATTATTATCAATACACGCAATGGTATTGCAGTAATTAAAGAGGAGGTTGAGTTCTGGGGAGAGATGAACAATAATTTGTGAGCGTTATCATTGTTATTATGCAAGTGTGGAAGAACATCAGAGAAAAAATGTTCCCTGAAAAGCATGGCTTTTCAAATGCCTTAATATTTTAAATATGACAACTAACAGCTTAAAAAAGAGGCCAGATTTGTATGCCACATGTTTGTGTAGTCCCAGATACATCTGGGAGTGTACAGTGCTTGTTACTTTTCCAAGACTGGGCCAAATTTCTAATCATTTTGATGATTCCAGAACCTTGCAGTACACACCAATACTTATATGCTACATGATCAACCTTTTCTGATCGTTTCTACACCTTACCTTTACAATGCAATCGCATGACCAGAACTGAACTTAATATCTTTAAACATGGACTTTAATTTAAAGAAAAAGAGAAAATATGTTATTGAACGATGCTCAACCGTAATGGTTGGTTGATCAAAATTAATTACTTTTTATTTATTTTGTTTACATTCGTGATAGTTATTTCTTCTATTCTTTTTTAACATTCACATACGGTTGCTTGATTTTTATTTATCGTAAGCAGATAATAATAACTGTGACGGATTGAACTGGGTTTTTTTCGAAAACAGTTTCACCAGGCCGTTATTACATCACGTGCAGTCTAGCTGCCCTTTCTTTACATTATCTCAAAGTGCAATAACTGCCAATAAACTTATGTTTTATTTAAAGCTCATTGAAATCAGTCAACCAAGAATCAACTGTGATGTATGTTGTAGTTGTCAAAGCTCCCTACATGTCCCAAGTAAGCATCTCGCCTTTGTGTCCTTCGAGCTCCAGTTACCTATCCCTCTAATTCCTTGAGAAAGAAAACTAAAATCTTAACCTAATTTCATGTTTCCATGTGTGCCATTTAGAACAGAATAGATAGATGCATATTTAAAGGTAAAGACCAGATTTGGAAACGCCCTCTCTCAAAAAATGAAATGGAAGCTCTCATTACCAATCATTTGCAAGAATATGTTTTGACTAATACGTGATGATACAAATTTTGCCGGGAAACCGCCTACTAATTGATATATTTGGTAAATTATTATATCTATTGGGACCAAATAGATATTGTGCACGTGGTCGCGTAATCCCATATACATCTTTCTGTGTACAGTGCTTGTAACTTTATCAAGACTGGGCCAAATTTCTTATCATTTTGATGATTCCAGAACCTTGCAGTACACACCAATACTTATATGCTAGATGATCAACCTTTTCTGATCGATTACACAACGTTTCTTTCACAATGCAATC
The DNA here is from genome assembly GCA_037976565.1 of Mesocentrotus franciscanus. NCBI lineage: Eukaryota > Metazoa > Echinodermata > Echinoidea > Camarodonta > Strongylocentrotidae > Mesocentrotus > Mesocentrotus franciscanus. The sequence continues at coordinate 27,141,249 of CP137682.1, forward strand.
GCATGACCAGAACTGGTCTTTATCTTTAAGAATGTTCAGCGCCATGAGCGTCATGCCTGACGACCTGGTGCTCTTTATAAGAAGCCATCATTAATTTTATTATTATTAAACACAATGGTATTGCAGTAGTTGAACATGGATTTCAATCCAAAGAAAAAGAGAAAATATGTTATTGAACGATGCTCAACCGTAATGGTTGGTTGATCAAAATTAATTACTTTTAATTCATTTTGTTGAACATTCGTGATAGTCACTTCTTCTGTTTTTCTTCAACATTTACATACGCTTGCTCGATTTTTGTTTATCGTAAGCAGATAATTATAACTGTGACGGATTGAACTGGAAATGTTATTTTTTGAAAATATTATATGACTCTCCTAGAGCATCTAACGCAGAAGACTCTTGAAATATATTATATTATTTGTTGGCTGTCCTAGATCCCTATTTACAGGTTGTCTCTACTTTGATTGTGTCTTGTATGACTGAGAGCCAGACTTTAGAAGTCAAACATTGTCTCTGCCAAGATTGGGCAAATAACACATTTTGTAGTTTACAGGTTTATCTAGATTGTTTCCTGAACAATAAATGAATGTGTCGAAAGATGTCTCCCCAACCCTAAATCTAATAATGAAGGGATATCTCGAAATTATCAAATTCAAATTCAAACTTTATTGATTTCAATCCAAACAGATAGGATCACTTAATGATCATGATGACTCTGGATATATATCGGGGTCCAATCACGTTCTATTTCGGAATAGATTTTTATATACGTCATAATGGCCTACGTCAGTCGATCGTTTCAATCAACTAGTAATACTAAGTAGGGAATAAGACATTATTCGATGGCCCTTTTGAGCTTAGGTTATTACATTTGATGATATCCTTTGGCCATGTTCATCCACTTGTCTCCCTAGGAACCATCCTGCATCTCACCAGGGTCCACTCTGGCCTTGAACTCTTCTTCGGGTTCATTGCTGTCTGGGTGTGTGTCACTTTGATATTGAAGTTGATGGCTGAACCAGTCAAGAGGAAAATACCTGAGTGATTGGAGCCACTTAGCTTCTTACCATTTGACTTCTTATGGCTCGAGCTTATCGATACCCCCATCACGCCGATGAGATCGTCGCCAGGGCAGCGTTTCACCAAATCGTCATAAGGACAATTTCACAGCTATCCCGTTGAAACGCGTGTATTGAGATTAGCACGTGTTTCAATGGGGTGTCGGTGGACTTAGACTTATGACGGATTCGAGAAACTGGCACCAGACAGACAGTCGACCAAAAAATATACGATGAAATCTGCTTAGCGACCACTTGTATAAAAATACCACCTGTCTTTAAAGACCATTTTCCCCAAATGAATCGTGTACTAAAGGAACCTGTACATAAAGGCCACCAGCTTTTAATGAATGTTTTGCTCGTCTCCTATGAGCGGTCTTTATAATACAGGTTTAACTGTATTGCATTATTTCGAATGGCCAAACTTTCGTAGATTATCGGTGGGTTTAGCATGTTTAGAGTTAGTTTGTCGGTGTGACTGGATCAAGGACTTGTTAACGCTACGTTCCTCCTCTCCCCCTCCTCTTTCTTCTCTCTTCCTCGTGGTGGATCCTCGACTTTAAATGGGGTGTTCATCTTCCATTCTTTATCATTTTGGAAACCCTCATGGATGCATGACTGGAATGGCAACGAAAGCATGATAATAAATAGTAACAACTACATTTAAATTGCGCACATATCATTCTCAGGGGATACAGAGTACTATTATTACCCTAGCTTTAGTCCAGCTAGCCTCAGGCGCTAAAAGCATTCAAGGATTAAATTCCTAGGTACACATTTACTATACCTTGGGGAGAGTGGTAAATGTAAATTAATGCCTTGCCAAAGGACATTAGTGCCGCGGCGAGAATCGAACCGCGAACCATGTGACCCACACTCTGGAGACGTATCCACTAGACCACGATACCTGTACATAAACAAAACATACCTTCCCCTGACTTAATCCGTGTTTTTTTGGAGATACCCACCCCTGAAAAATTAGTCCATGCATTTGTTTTATGCCACATTGACTTTTGTAACAGTCTTCTTTTCGGTCTTCCTCAGCGACAAATCAGAAAATTGGAGACTATTCAAAATTCAGCGGCGAGATTGGTGACCCGAACTCGAAAATATGAATCAATCACACCTGTGCTACGAAATCTACATTGGCTTCCTGTACACTCCCGTATTTTGTTTAAACTATTAGTTTTTGCATACGAATGTTTTCATAACATTGCCCCTTCTTATTTAAGTGAACCATTATCATTGTATCGTACTTTAAGATCAAGCTCAAAAGCATGATTCATTGTCCCTCCCACCTCAACTAAAACATACGGTGAACGTTCTTTTACCCACGCCTCCTCAGTTTTATGGAATGCACTTCCAGATTCCATGAGAAATCACAATGATTTAAACAAGTTTAAGATTTCTCTTAAAGGTATTTATTCAATGTTAAAAGTGTACACCCATGAACTCAGTGTCCAATACTCCGTTTTGCTTCTAAGAGGATATTCTAATTTGTATGCCTTTTTCTTGTAATTCTTTCCTTTCTATTTAAAGCGCATAGGGACATGCTATCCTGTAATGTGTTATGCGCTATAAAAGAACTGAGTATTATTATTATTATTATTATTATAAATGACCTGTTCTTTAGCATTTCAAGATCGGTGCCCTGATAACAGAAGTGCCCCCCCCCCTCATCCAGAAGGTGGTTACGCGCTGTCACTGTACTATTATTGTAATGTCAAAATGTTTAGTTACGATGATTCAGACTATGAACAAACATAATTTTATAAAGACCATGAATACAGGAAAAAGTCCCCTAAACCCTTTATAAACCAGAGCTCTATTAAGCAAGCATGACGAAGCGCGTTATATATGCCTGCACAAACTTAGTGAAAGCATCATGTGTCACTGTGGTATTTACAGGTCATTTGGGAAAACTTCTTGGCTTATTTCTGATGCCTAAAAATCTATGCAATCGTCACTATAATACTGTAATACTCCCCCACAAAGAATTATCCAAGTTTTGACGCTATTGAGCTACGACCTATTTTGATGAAATCAAAGAATAATCACCCTTAAAGGCATCGTTTAACAATGTTAAATCTGAGATGCATGGCCCTACGTGTTATCAGTGTCTGTGATATGTTGTGATATTGAAGCCCTACAAAAATTGCGCTTCAAAATGATCATGAAGTGCCTCAAAAAAGGAAAAATCTTTGAGTGACCGGTTTTACCATACTCATTTTTCCCAATAGACTGTAGTGTTATAACAACCGTTAGGAAAACGAAAAATGAAATTTCGATTTCCAATCATAAATATCTTGATAATCAGACAGGCGATCGGCCTGTAAAAGTCATGGGATTCCTGACCGACCTAAGGTTTATAATATGATTGCAGCATGAGCTAAATCAAGGATTTTGTTTCTGAGGTAATGTTACCGAGTCACTTTAAACAAGGTTGACCGGAGAGGATAGGAGAAAGGAAGAAGGAGAGACCGAGAGAAGTTGAGATGAATGAGAGCTAGAGAGATGAATGAAGATAAAGGAGAGCGAGAGAGAGAGAGAGAGAGAGAAGAAGAAGAGTAGAAGTGCATGTACGTATTCTATTTTGCATCAAATTGTATGTAACAAACATGTAATACTTATGGCACCTGTCGATCAGAGGTGCCCCTCCTCTTATTTCATCATCCCTAATCCGACATAACTTGGCATGCTTGTGATGAGAGAGTCTGTTTTTTCGGATGAAAACGAAGCTTGCACATGAAATCATGGTGGAAATCAGGCATTAGGGAAAAAATGGAGCTAACATTGCATTTAATAAAGCAGTCCTGCTCAACATTATCAACGGGCCGACCTAAGAATGAGAATTTAATGAGCGATTTAAAGGCACTGCAGAGCTATGACGTACCGTTAAGCTTCTACAACAACCTCTTAACTCTATAGTATTTCAACTGCTTGCAGAATGGGAATTAATGATGCATTGTTCTCCACATCCACCACGCTCACCCAACTAAAATCTTAATTACCACACGCAGGTACACACACATTTAATTATTTCAAAATTATATCATTATATCTGCAAAATAATACAATGTAATGATTTTTTTCGAAACTTTGGTCGGATAACTGGAACCCCCGAACTTTACCTTTTTTTCTTGTTCAACGAATATCAGTAATCTCTTAAAACCTCTCTATCTAATGATTTCGCGACACCCCCTTTTCATACATGAATATCGCGACTGTTTTGAAGGCGTTGACTCATATTCTTGAATACATACTGAACGCCTTTCAATCACGTTTAAAAAGTTTAAGCTTCAGTCATAAACTAGGCTGGAATAGGGAATTTGCCTTTAGGTGTTTCAGCGCATGACAAAGTTCTAATACTCAGATTGGTATATCTTCAGAGTCTTGGCGAAAAGGAAGGGTTACCCGTCCCATATGGTGCCCCAGGTTCATGGTAGGATTTATACAAACATTCTTGACATATTATCCAACTTTCTGAGGTAAACATGATTATATGGCGGAAATAGCTAATTTCACTAGAGGAGACATTGAGTGATGAGTTTTTTAGAAAACCGCCTGACGAAACCAATAACAGCAACATATTTATCAACCGAGATTTAAATAGAGAAAATTCCTCTGTTCATAGAACGGAACTTGCTTTCAAGTAATTTATTGAACATTAAATCCATCCGTTTTCGTTCCATTTTCTACAGGTTATTATTTTTAAGGCTTTGAGCAATGTGGTTCAGTTTGTATGCAGTGTAGTTTAACTTTTAGACATGCCTGAGACGTGTTTTGATCTCCTGAGGACAATGGAATTCATAAGCTCAATAGATTCAATGTTTTAGAAAACCTTTTTATTTTTTAATATCGTGGCCATGTAATATGAGCGATTGGCTCTAATATATATATATATATATATATATATATAACAACAACCCCTGCAACTTCAGTTTTTGCACGGAATACCATGCAGTCAACACTGACCATAGGCTTACATGTGAATTGTGAACGCTTTCAAAAACTCTCGAAAATGAACTCAATTTGGAAAATAATACCCTTTGATCGAATTCAAATAGCCTATGTCTAAAGGGTTACTGATACCCTAAGTTAGCGTACTCAGTTTAAGATGGGGCCGACTTAGGCCCTCCCTTGACACAACCCCCCTCCCCTCCGACCCAAAAAGAATCTAGGGCAGCTCAGGTACACCGCTTCCTCTCAATCAATTTCTGGACACACCACTGAATCTCTGAATCAGATTTTTGCCTCCGGCGAAAAGTTCTACACTATTAAAACGGAATTCCTTCAATCCTGGACCAAACA